>JAJKFI010000031.1:9255835-9279258 GCA_029204185.1 Lerista edwardsae
CTCCCTCTTATGTGAGAGAAGAAATGTAATGTTTCGTTGCAGTTTGTAAGAAACTGCTGTTTCACATTTTTCCAACAAACCCTAGTTTGGCAATATACTAAGCCAGGGTTATGATCCTGGTTAACTGGTGTTACCACCCAGCACATTCTTGTAATGACAAATGATCATGTATCCCTGCTTCTGAATGCAGCTATTGTAGAGTTATTGTTGACTCGTCTTATTAGAAATTTCTGGTAGATGATTCTTTGGTTCCACTTAACATTCAGACAGAAGTTCCTCTTTCTTCATATTCTGTGTTTGATAATCAACATGACAAAGTGTGGCTGGGCAGAAATACCATATTCAAAAAGGAGGTTGGTCATTTAAAAAATTGAATGTATTAGACAAAGTCCTTGTGAACACTATTAATAAACTTTGTAGTGATAATGTATAATATAATGTTCTTTCTCTAGGGCTATAGAGTTATTGAAGAAAAGATTCCGGAAGTTAGTTCAGAAAATGAAAAAGTAATCTTTGAAAGGCAAAAGGCTTGGTGCTGCTCAACATCTCCAGAGCCTGCCATCTGTGGAATTAGTCGCATCTGGGTGTTTAGCATGATGCGAAGGAAGAAAATTGCTTCTCGGATGTTAGAATGCCTAAGGTAGGCAGGTTTTTTGTAGGAGAATTGTCCCTTGCATAAATACCAATTTAAATAACCAAATTTACTTACACACATGCACACGTGTGCACGCACAGAGGCATACACTCTACCAGTAGCAACTGTCACTACTTTTTGATGATTGTTTGGAAACCTTCTAATTCAATGAAATTGTAATAACTCAGTTAGCAAGTGTTCAAATTTAAGAGCTGTATGTTTATGTAGCTAGGGCAGGGATAGAAAAGCATCTACAGTTTTAGTTAACTTCCTTTTAAAAGAGTAATGGAAATGGTATTTCTGTGGTTACTTAATTGGTGGACATTTTATACATAAATACATTTTTAATTGATAAGCATTATGGTAGCCATATTCAAAAGTTTTTTGTTGCCATCATGACTCTTCTTAACATGTCTTTAAACAGGAGTAACTTTATATATGGCTCATATTTGAGTAAAGAAGAAATCGCTTTTTCTGATCCTACTCCTGATGGAAAACTCTTTGCAACACAGTACTTTGGTACTAGTCAATTCCTGGTGTATAACTTTCTCAGTGGACAACAACAATCTGCTTAACGTGGAAACTTTTATAGTAAAAGGTAATGAGAAATGGTTAACTTATTGCTCAGTTGCAGATGTTGACCAGGAAACTAGACACTTAATAACAGTGAACTCAGGACTAGTAACAACCAAAAGGTTGTGCTTGTATTTTATTATCTGTAAACAGAACTGAAGTAGGGTAATTTTTAAAGATATTTTTATAAAAAAGAATTATGAATTCTCTAGTAAACTAGTCATGTTTACATGCATCATATAATTGTTCATAGTGGACTGTCAGCTAGTGCAAGAACTGTGGTCACCTTTAAGTATGTTTTGAAGTTCACAATGTAGTAATACTAGACTAGGCAGTTATTACAACTAAGAAATGTTAGGTGTGGCAATGGAAATGTCACATGATCAAGAACAATGCCTTCATCAATAACAGCTGGTGTATATCAGTGATTCCTAACCTTTAATCACTTGCGTATCCCTTGGCAGCCCATTTCAGTAAATTGGTACTGCTCGTATTAGGGTACATATTAGCTGGCAAACCATCGCAAAGAGAGGCATGACTGCCCTTGGAGACCCATTGCCAGCTCATCTTTTGGATCTTGGGGAATGTTATAGGAGCAACTGGCTGCTTCTCTCCATTGGACATTGTAGCGTAGCTAGACGGGGACAAAACAGAATAACTGCAGGTGCTGTGTAAGCAGCCCCTCCCACTCTTCTTTGGAGCCATTCCAAGCATCGACAGCAATGTGCATGTACTCACTGAACCAAACTGCACATTGCCATAGCTGCCTGGAATGGCTGCTGTGGTGAGTGGGAGGGACTGCATTGTGGTGCTTGCAGTACTTACTTTTTTGCCCCCCTAGCTATGTTATTGCTCTGATGGAGAAAGAACTGGCCAAGAGAGAGACACACACACCCAAAAAATGTAAAAATACTGGAGTTCTAAACACAGTTCCTTGGAGCTTCTTTTGCAAAGGATCTCCTCTAATCTGTCACAACATCAAAAAAGCAGCATTACCCTACTCATCAGTTCTGTTGATGTGTCCTTACCACAGATAACCAATCCAGAACTGCTAGGCAGGAGGTGAGTAATGTGAATACAAAACAAGCACTGCTTTTACTGCTGCTGCCCCTTCCCAAAAAATCTACTAGAGATAATGGTTCAGTGACAGACTTGGCAGTTCTTCATCCCTTAGATGTTTTGGAGGCATTCCTTAAAGGATGTTTTAATTGGATGCAATTATTTCCTCCCCTTTTTATGACCTCTTTGGAACAGTAGCTTTCCTTCAGGTCCTATCAGGGAAAATAATCAACACTGCCTCTCCTTTTCTCCAAATCTCCCTGACCTTTCTGGGAGCTGGCAGGAGCCTGCTAGTTGGCTGCAAAAGTTCATAAAGCACAGGTTAACCTGTTGAACCAGTAACGCAGGAGGGAAGGATGCCAGCTGCTTTCTTTCCTACCTCCCCAGCCTCCCAAAGGTTTAGAACAATTGGTCTATAATAAGACACTATTGAAGTTTCCCTATTAACGTTTTGAGTGGAAAGAGTATGCTTTGCTCATCTGTCATTAAATTAAACAGAACCTCACTGATTTCTTCAGCAATACCATACCAAGTATATACTAATTTGTGAACTTCACTTTGGTACTTAACCTAAATTCCTCCAGTTTAAGAGGGCATATATGTTGAAAGACTAGTGGCCTTTCTTGACTTGTGTATATAATGTAGATTAAAAAAATTAAGTATTTGATAATTTTTAAATGTACTAATTCTAAATGCATTTCAGCATTTCCTTTGATATTGTTGAATATTAAAAGTTGACTGAAATCCTAGTCTGAGTCTTATATAAAGATAATGAGTTGGTGATCCTCTGAAAAATATGTAAATATGAAATATTATGGAAACATTTTACACACTTATGATTATATTACAAGACCTTTATTGGCATATGTATTATATTACACATAGCTCATTATTCCCTATTGGGGATCATCATATATACATAAATCCACAGTGAGTTCACAGAAACCTCAGAGACTGACTGTATGTCAGGTTGGTTCGAGCCCGAGACTTCTGCTCAGCTTGGAGGTGGAATTTTGTCACTTGCTCAGTGATCTCAGGAGGGCTATCATTCAGAAGAAAAGTGAGTTTATCCAATTCTTAGGAATGTGATTGGATATCTAAAGCCAGCGCCAAATCCAAAGCATGGCAGTGCTCATGGAAACCATAACCAAAGAGAATATGGAGGAGGGGAACATTTGTGCTGCATGGACAGCAACAGTCAGAGAAAGGGAACTTATGATACCTTCCCTGGGTCACTTGAGAGGGCATGACATTAAATCTGGTGCATGAGAGCGCACGTCTTTCCCTTGGGTCAGTTAGGAAGAAAGGCAGGGGGAAAATCTACCGGCAGGATGTGAAAAAAGGGGGAGCTGACCTTAGAGGCTGAAGAATGGAAAGTTTGGGACTCGATATCAAGGAGTCTCTAGTTCAACTGCCTAAAGATTTCAGATTCTGGGAGGGTCGATAGGGCATCCGGGGAGAAGCCCAATGCCTTTACTTTGGCAATGGTTCAATTGTGCCATGTAGGTGTCACGGTATCAGACAGTAGTTGAAAAATAAGGCTGTTGGGGCTGGCCGGGAAACACATAGCCAGTATTTAATCCTTGCCTGCCATAATCAAGAGTTACCAGAGACTGGCCCAGCTCCAAACATATTGCTGCATTTGAGGCACTTCTAGGAAGACACAACAGTTTCCTAAAAAAACCCAGCCTGCAGTGACTCAGCAGTAGACCCAACAGAGTCCATCCAGACCCAGAATCCATAGAGAAGCTGGGGAATCACCTTTGCCTTGAAAACCTCTGTGCTGCTGGAATAAATCAATGTCCCTGCTTAAAGAAGAAGCAAAGGATGGATTGGGAGGTATATGAAGCAAGGTTAAGGGTTAGTTTCCTGTTGGGAGGGCCCATGAAAGATTGTAATGGAAATTGGCCCGAGCTACTTAGAAGTCTTGACGTACCTGTTTGATGTACTTTTACCTTCCGAGTCCTCGGTCTCCGGGTTTTAGAGAAGACCATGATCCTAGATTTCCTCAAAGTTCACGACCAACCTACTGGCAGTCATATAATCAAAGCATTTATTGAGGAGTTGGGTCAGGCCTATACGAGATTGAAAAATCGGGACTGTGTCAGGAAAAGGGAAATGCGTATAGACCCCAACTTTGGAGAATGTCCATCAATCTGGGACAAGAAGGGGAGGGCCAAATAGTTTAAAAATAAAGAAAACAGGGAAGGAGTAAAAGGCAACCTTGTTTCACCCCCCCTTTTCAATAGGTATTTTGGGTGACAAGGTGCCAGAAGAGGAACAGCAGACTTGGCAGATGAAATCTGAATAGCGTTTGCTGATTAAAAAGAGGACCTGGGATCTATGCCAAGGTTGCTTAGCTTTGCCCATAATAGCTCTCTGTCCAGTGTATCAAATGCCCCTGTCAGGTCAAGAAAGGCCATATAGAGCCTGGATCTAAGGTTCCTAAGAGTTTTCTCTACACATAAAATGACCCTAGCTGGATTGAATCATGGGTCTATCTAGTTCAACATCAGTTTCCAAACATGGCCTGTTACTTGCAACGTGATGGCAGAACACAAACAAGCACTAGTTATGTTGCTCAAGAATAGAAAGGAGCTCAATGCCACTGCTGCAATTATCCTGTTCTGTTGCTGTTTATAAGGCTTGAACCATAATCACCCATACCTAAAAACATTTGTAAATGAGTTCTTGCAACACAGAAAGTCCTTTTTAACATGGTGATCCTGTCACAAGCAAAGTTGCTGCTGCTTTTCACTGAAGCTTTGTCATTAGTTGGTTCTTGATTCATAATGCACTTTGGTTGGAAAATCAGTTTCTTACAATGTGAATTTCAGACTTTTTTACTAGTACAAGCCAAAAAAAGTGTTGTTCCATCCCAATCTGCTGATTCCAAAAAATTGAGAAGTTTACAAGTCAGTGGTGGATCACAAGGTCACATGTTCAATCCCAGGCATCTTCATTGGAATAACTCATATAGTAGAGTTGAGAAAGACATCCAGTTGTGATCTTGGTGAAGTAGTGCTAGTTAGGAAAAGAGACAAGACTATACTGGGATAGAGGGACCATGGTCTGTATAAGATAGTTTTATATGTATCATTCCTCCCCCTACTACATACTGCATCTAAGAGGACAATCCTAACCTAGAGTTAGGCTGGCATAGTTAGGCCAGTAAAGTTTGGGTGGCCCAGGAACACCATAAAGTATGTTTGGAGTCAGAGTCTCCATTCTCTGAGTCGGAGGGGCCAGCACATGGATGTGCGCCATCCTCCCCAAGTCGAAAAGTGGTCCAAATGCACTTTACAGTGGCCCTGGTGCCAGCAAAACTTTGTTGGCCTAACTGTGCCAGCCTAACTCTAGGTTAGGATTGAGCCCTAAAAGTGTTCATTTTTGTATCTTCAGTCACAATGTGCTTGCTAAGAAACAGGGTAGACTATGCCCATATCAGACTTTAGCAGGGTGACTAGGCCCATATCAGACGTCCTCTAACATTTTTGTTAGGGAAGTGAGGAAGTATTGTTCAGAGGTTATCTTTTTCCTTCCTGGTTGAGTTACTTCTTCTCTGCTCCTGGTTGAGTTGTTCCTGTGGATTCAGACATTCTCTTTCCAGGATAATCCTCTTAGAAAAGAGACAGCTCAATATACCTTTCTCCCTAAACCTTGATGATAGCTTTATTTTTTCCCCTAGCCATATTCTATTTTACCCAAGTTCTATTTTACCCATCAGGTGATAATCCTTTAAGGTACATTAGTCAGATTCTGGCTCTCATAGCACCTAAACAGAGTTACTGAAAATATTGCAAAGGTTTAAAGCAGGGGCCTCCAAACTCCGGCCTGTGAGCCTGATTAAGTGTGCCAGAATAAGCATTCCAGGTGCTGTGCAGCAGTGGCAAAGCCTTATTCCTCCAGTGCGCAGTAACCCATTGCCTATGCTGGGCAGCCGTTTTCCCAGGAAACTGGGGCACAGAGCCTTCTGGAGTGATCAGCAGTGGATGCAGCTCCCAAGTGTGAGGCTCTGCAATGACTGAGCATGAAAATGAATTGCTACGCACTGGAATAGAAGCACCCGGAATGCTGATCCTGGCAGCCTGCAAGCCGGAGTTTGTGACTCCTGGTTTATAACGAAGGCCTGCCTTACATCTACAATTGGAAATGGATAAGCAGCATAATCCCATGCCTGTTTGTTCCATTTATAATCATTGTAATTATGTTCAATGGGGCATACTCCCAGGTGAGGGCAGGAGGTGTGGACTGATGGTTGAGCTGCTGGTACTGCCTGAAGCTAAGCAGGAAAATCTGCGGTTGCTTTTGGATGGGAGACGACTGCCAGGCTGTGACAAGCTGCAGTACCTGTGGTGGCAGAACAGAGTCGCTGTGGAGCAGATTAGCTCACCGCAAGTGAGAGTTGCGGAGGAGGCCAGCCGGCAAAGAAGGGAATACGACATTGAGGACCTGTCCAGGCTTGACTTGCAATTGCCTGCTGAGGCTTGATGGCAGCAGCCAAAGGAGAGAACCACACAATGAAGGCAACATCTGGGCCTGAGGATTGGCAGATCACAAGAATACTGTAGATTTGTAAAAACCCCATTGGAAAAAATGGTGGTTTAGATCAGCCTGCTCATGTAAGCCGCCTTGGGCATTTGCTTCAGCATGGGAAAGGCGGGGTATAAATTCTTCAAATAAATAAATAAATAAATGTACCAACAATTGCTATTGTGCTCTCTTTTGCGTTACTGTATAATGTATAGACAGCAGAATATACAAAAGACAAGTGTGGCATAAGTTTGTAATTGTGATCTAACAAGCTTTATCTGCATGGGTGTCGTTGCAAAGAGCATTTCCAAGATGTCTTAACCAGGACTTATTGGATAGAACTAAACAGTAATCTGGTACTTTCTTTTGTGTTGGGTCATTGCAGATTTCAGGGGTAGATGCTCGCCTACCTGTAAAAATCCCAATTAAAAAGCCTTTAAAACTAGGTTTTCACCTAGACATACTTATCTTATAGAGAGTATGTTTTGTTTGATGTGAGGGAACCATTGCTAGACTGGACTACTTCAGACTGCATATAAGAAAGCAACAAATCATACACAAAACAGCTACCCAAATGACTGGAATGTATAGCCTTACTTTCTTCTTTAGAACTCAAGGCAGCATGTGGTGGAGGGGGGTCTCAGTGCTCCCATATAGCCATTGACCCAGACCAATCTAGTTTCAGCATTTGCCTGCAAACATGTCCCTTTGAACTATGCTCTGGAATTTTTTTGCCTATCAGTAAAGGAATTACTTAAAAGAAACTAATTAGTTAGTTAAAAGAAACAATGGCTTAATGGGTTCATCATACCACTCACCACTCAAATATTTTGAAGCTTGGGTGCTGTAATAGGAGAACCACTAAAAATCATAAGTTATTACATAGTGTAATACTGAAAAGAGGTTCTTAAAAGAGTGCATTTTCACTAAGTATGAGTTTGATGTCGCAACATACAGGAAAAATAGGACAGACTCTCAAATGGTAATATAACATTCATTGAATTTAATGAAAAACATATTATAAACATACTGTAGCCACAACTGCAGACAACTTCAGTTCAAACAATAATATGGGAGGTAGACTGACTAGTGAAGCTAAATTCACCATGTTTTGGTTAAGAGAATTTTACATTAAAGACTGCTTCAAACCTGATCAGCTTCCTTCATGGAAAAGAGCTCCATGTAGGTAAAATAATATAGAAGTAATAGGATGAAAGGGACATAGTGGCACAGCGGGTTAAACCGCTTCTGCTGGGCTTTCCGGCCGGAAGGTTGGGAGTTCAAGACTGCGCAACAGAATGAGCTCCCATTGCTTGTCCCAGCTCCTGCCAACCTAGCAGTTCGAAAGCACCTAAATGCAAGTATATCTACTTGCATATAATAGGGACCACTTCGGTGGGAAGGTAACGGTGTTCCATGCGCTACGGCATAGAGTCATGCTGGCCACATGACCACGGAAGCTTGTCCTCGGACAAAATGCCGGCTCTACAGGCTTTGAAACGGAGATGAGCACTGCCCCCTACAGTCGGTCACGACTAGACCATTCGGTCGTGGGGAAACCTTTACCTTTTTAATAGGATGAAGCACATGCTTGTTTTGGTCTTTATATGTGCTCTGGAAAGCTGCAGCTAATGTGCATGTGATAAACTAGACATCTGGTCATCACAATTTTGATTGACAATTTTCACGCTTTTTCCCCTCTAGACAAAAAAAGGGTTACCTGTGTAGGAAGTTGGTCGAGTGTGAAGCAATCCTAAGAAAGCAATATTTTACCCCTGTTCAGAGATCATATAAAGTAACTGTATAAATTACAGAAATATCTGAGTGATTTGTTTATAGATTACATTCATATTTTAACAAGTCTACAGATAAAAAAATGCTGGCCTATTTAATACATTCATTTCATTGCCTTACTGGCAAGGCTCGTAACCAAAAATAAAATGGTAGCATTTGGTGTCTTTTTCTGATCATCTGTCTTGTATCTCATATCAAAAAGCTTGTACTGTTGCAGCACATGGACCCTAATGATTTGTTTATGAAGACATTTATTAATCAAGGCTTCAGCTAATAGTCAACCAAAGCTTTTCTCCCTTTACCTTACTAATGATGTTTTGAATAACAAACTGCTCTTGTCCAACATGGAAAACACATATACTGTACTTAGGGCCTTTTCACACAAACCATTCTTCAATAATAATAATGAACAGAGTAGCATGAATGCTTCCAGTAAAGATCAACAAGAAATGTATGTTCCCATACATGTTGGTCAACAGGGAGTGCACTAATAGAAATCTTGAATTAAAAAAAATATGAGTTGGCCAGCAGCTGAATGCAAACTCCCCATGGAATTAACTAGTAAAAACCACATTCACAACATGATGTCTCAAGTAAAGCTAAGAAAGAACTTCCAAGGAGACACTACATTTTTCTAGGTACAGATTATAATGCTTGCTCAGAAAGTGACACCCAGAAACAAAAGTCCTCCTTGAGGGAAAGTGTGTAAGTCACAGCCCAATCCTAAGTAAGGCCGACATAGCAGGGCTGTATCCTAAAGCCCATTAGGAGGCAGCAGCAACAACATGCAGGACAAGGGGAGGTTTTCCCCGTGCACCTGCGTAAGCCCAGTCACCCCTATGGGCCTGCTCGGATCTGCACCTACTGTTTTGCAGGCGCAGAGGAACATGGACAGGAGCAGCCCGAATTGGGGCCGCCTTGCCCGGGGACGGACTTCAGGATATGGTACTGTGGCCATCCTGCATCACTGCCCCTGTCTCTGCGCCACCCTGGCACGCCCTGGCATGCCTCTGGAATGCTCTCATGGAAGCCCTGCACCGACCGAGTGCCGCTGACGCTCGACTGGTGCAAGATGGGTGCTGCTGCTGGTTGCATCGGCACTGCTGCTTGCGCCGGTCCAGTGCCATAGCGCTGATGCGGATGCGCTTGACGGCACATTTGCGACAGCGTTCAGCCCGCGCAAGAGCATAGCGCCGGCACAACACGGGTATAGGATTGCGCTCTCAGTGTGCTACAAATTTGGCCAGAAAAAGCCCTGACTGTGTGAAAAGGCCCTTAGTTTTTACGTTCCCAGCTTACAGATATTTTTGTACCTCTTTACCATCTCAGCACCTGGAATTTTAAGAACTTAGTGCAAACATCAAATATACAAAGATTTTTGAAAACATATCAGCAAAATTTGCAATAAAATGGCAACTCTTTGGAAATCTTCAAATCTACTTTATGTAGGTATTAAGTTCAACAAATGAAGCTAGAACAAAACCCTACTAATCCCTAAAACACCGGTGTTTATTATAGATCTTACAGGCTGCACAGTGTACACACCGGCCTTACAGCTCCTAACTGTAGCTCTTACATATGCTTCTACCAAATAAAAATTAAGGTATTTTTAAAGTATAAGGCAGATTTTGTATGGGTACAAACACCCTCAAGCAACCTACACTAAAGTAAACAATTGTTCATTTGAAATATGCTACATTCACGTTAAGCTATCATAAAACCAATAGATATGAAAACCATTACTTTCCTTTTCAACTTCAATTAATATATTATGTTTTTCATTATTTGTAAACAGCTCTTTCACAAGGTAAAAAAGTTGCATGATTAACACTTTGTTCTAAATGCAGTTTTGGCAGGTGCATCACTTATGTTTAAGATCAAAATTAATGTAACGTATTGAATGAATAGCTTGTTTCACCATCTTGCGAAACAGGCAGCACACCTTAAGTATTTGGTGACAAGAAAAAGTGTAAGAGTGCACATGAAGGAAGAACTAGTAATATAATATAGGCTAACTGTGATAGAAGCTGGAATAAAAATGCGATTAATGCGGGGGTAGGGTGGGTGGGAGAGGAGGAATGAATACTATCAGTGTTAACTTCAGAATGAAGATTTGATTGTACTATATTCATTCAAACGCTCAGCAACTTCTGGTGCAAAGAAGTTTGTTATGGAACAATTCAATGCCGACGTGACAGTATGATTGTAATACTTCTCTCTCTTAGTTCAGTCTAGCAGTGCTTGCATCTGAAGAGGTTTGACTAGGCTCAATAGAACAATTTTCCCTGTTCCCTACTCATGGGAGCATTTTGGCATGCACACACAGGCAGCATGGAGGCCCATTAGCCCCATTCAATTCTTGGTGCCACGTGAGTTGTCTGTGTTCTGAAGCAGAAATAACCTGCATGGCATAGACCGAGGGTTGGAGACCGAGAGGGGCCCATGGACCTCTCATTCTGTTCATGCTACATGCATGTGTGTCTGTATTCACACTGGTGGGGGGATGGGAAATGGTTTGAATGAATGCAGATGGAGTCCTCTGCACACAGCTGTGCTCTACTGCATATTTAAAATTAACTAGCCAACTTTTCTAGGTATGTATATAAGTATAATAGGGGACGTGGTGGCGCAGCGGGTTAAACCGCTGCTGCTGGGCTTTCTGACCGGAAGGTTGGAAGTTCAAGACTGCGCGACGGAGTGAGCTCCCGTTGCTTGTCCCAGCTCCTGCCAACCTAGCAGTTCTAAAGCACGTAAAAATGCAAGTAGATAAATAGGGACCACTTCGGTGGGAAGGTAACGGTGTTCCGTGTGCTATGGCGTATAGTCATGCTGGCCACATGACCACGGAAGCTTGTCCTCAGGACAAACGCCAGCTCTACAGGCTTTGAAACGGAGATGAGCACTGCCCCCTACAGTCGGTCACGACTAGACCATTCGGTCGTGGGGAAACCTTTACATTTTATATAAGTATACATGGTCCCAGCTGATTTGAAAGTAAGGACTTTAATGCTCATAGCTTGTGAACTTAATTTGCTTCAGCTATTGCATCATAAAATTCTAGATTCCATAATCCCAACTTTACGGTCTAGTTATTTTTCATGAGATAGTAACAAGTCAATAAAAGCACAAATGTTGCATTTTCCACCCTGCGGACTAGAACAAAGTGAGGCACTCAAAGCAAAAAAAATTTAAGAATTCTGTTACTCTTTCCAGAATTTCTTCTATATAAGAAAGTTAAAAGGTTGATTACTCATGTCAAAACAGAATTCTGATAGAACTTAGGACCGAAGTTTAAATACTCCGAGGAAATTTTATGCATAAGAAATCTACCACGGCTGGCTGCTCAGATACTTTTCAAACCACAGGCAGGTGTGATTCATGCGTGGAAACTGGTTTTTCCATGCAGTTTGTCTTTCTAGATCCTATTCTGTATATACTGCCAGAGAAATAAAAGCTGATCTCCTACTGAGGGAGAGAGTCTGAATCCAGACACCACCTTCTGCAAACAGGTGATCTGCACTATCTGAGCATAAGGATCTTTGAATTCCAACTAATAATGGATATCCAAGAGAATGGAATAAAAGTTAACAAACTTGCATGTGGGTACAAGGCCTGCCATACATTCCTTGAACGTGTGGAACTGCTTTTCCAGCAACTACCACAATTTAATATCAAGTCCCAAGTGGGAATGAAAATTATACTGTATGCAGGACAAGATTTGTTCAGACTTACATAGTAAACTTTTAAACCTCTGTGGAAATTTTGCCAAAACAGTTTCAATACATATAAAATTACAAACCTTAAGCTAACACTGCACAGACAGTGAACAAAGATTACTCTTTTTAACACAAATATCTATGTTACTTTGTCATTTCAAACCCCTGAGTTATACTGTACCAAAAGTACAGACATGAAGAGAAATGGACAGCATTCCTCAGCATATTATCTTCAAATAATTCCACATCCTTAGTGTGAATGTCTTGTAATACATTCAAGCTGATAGATGCCATAAGTCAGTTTAATTCCCCTGTTAGCATAGTACAAAGAGACCAGGAGAACTCATCATCCATCAAAAGGTTATCCCCCAGATCTCGGATCACAGTGGGTATGGCATTGCGTTAGCTTCTGTAACAGTGACTCATGAGGAATCAATGCTCTTCAATCATTAAAGAACAGAAAAACATGTTAAGACTGGGTTAAAATTTGGGAAATCCTTAAGAGTAGTGAACATAAATATTAGTTGCACTTTGCTCCACAGTGATTGTACTTTAAAAAACAAAACAACAAAAAAAGACATGTCAGGTTCTTTTCCGTTGCCATTTTGTTTCGTCTCAAGCTTATATATGGCGTCCAGTCAGAAAATAGAGTGGTTTATCGTCACTGCTATTAGCAGTTTGAAATTCATCTCTTAGACGAAATTGCCATTCATCTTCCAACTCTAAACGAACTATTGTTTGACGCAAGGAGCTCCTGTCTTGGCAAATAACACACAGGGTTGCACCTTAGATAAAACAAAAACAAAACATGGTTTACATTGCTTCTGGGTTGTTTCTTTGCTAAGATGTTTTCCCACTGCTTGGAAATATCTGCATATAATTTAGAACCCAGAGTCTTGTTGTTATTGCTTCTAAATATAAGATCATGTCCCATTTACAACCTAGTTTTTCTGTTCATATAACACTCTTGCTACCACCAAACTGTTGGGAATCAGATTTCAACCACCGCCTCTATTCAGAAAACAGTCTTTATGCGTTGTTTTCCCTGGATATGAGCACACAGAAGGGGACACAAACCAGCTGATGGCTTTAAGAAGAGCAAGATAGATAATAATAGATTGCTAGTGATTAAGTGGTGCTTCTTCAAACATTGTCTATCAACGTAGGCTTTGACTTGTAAGGCCTTGAAAGTGTGGAACTGCTTTTCCAGCAACTACCACAATTTAATATCAAGTCCCAAGTGGGAATGAAAATTATACCGTATGCAGGACAAGAAAGACTCCGGGCATGCAAGAGATGAGTCAGGTCAAGCTACGATTTTATGAATATTACCCATTATATATGAGTAGAAATCCTCACTATTCTTCACCATGCATTGAAATCCATAATGGTACTACTACATTAGTACAGACAGTTAGCTGCATTTGTGTAATTAAGGAACAGTCAACCCCCTGAAATCACTTGTACAGTATTATGCGATTTGAGATGGTTGAGTATGGATTGTGCTTAACAGGGAAAACGTTTTAAGTGTTGGGGGTGTATCCGGTTTGTGGGACCTCTACATTCCACCAGACATTTAGGACACCAGCTACCATGGCTTCCAGTTTTAAAGGGTCATGGAGAAACATGACATGGAGGACAATGGTGATATTCATTTCCATTATGTTGCTAATGTAATACTGCTTCGTTGTGGTGACTGTTTCTGCTTTGTGGTGGCTGAATGTGATGCCACTTTGAACCAGTCCATCATCCTAGAAAGCTATACTTATCAAGACCCAGAAGTAGACAAAAGGTTTCATACACAAATCACACTACCTTTCAGGAATTTGAACTTCTTAAGAAAGTCTGCTCCTACAAAGGAGTCACAAAGATATAGGAGAAGTCCACTGAAAAACACGCCTTCAGAGCTGACATTGATGGAGTGAGGTCGTGAGCTCACATAGCAGAGAGCTACCTAAAGAACAAGAAAATGGAGGAAACTGTTAAAATGCACTCAACTTTCAGACTTTCATTTTCTAATCTGCCTTGGCCAGCTTGAAATAAGGAGAAATGTGGGGAATGTTTTTTTAAAAAAATAATTAAATCCCACTGAAGAGGCCAGTAACATAGCCACTGTTCAAGTCTTACTACATAGATAGTTCCCTGAACAAATTGTAATTCTTGACAAAAAAAATCATTATACCACTCTTCTAATACATATTTAGTAAAGAACACACGTCTAGTTGTCATTCAATCAATCAATCAATCAATCAACAGGTACTTATATACCGCTTTTCAACATGAAGTTCACAAAGCGGTTTACAGGCAAATAGTAATAATAATAAAATAAAATTTCAGCATCCAGAAATATTCCCGGTGCTGTACCAGAGAAAAAATGAACCAGCAAGCAAAAATGGGAGGTGTAACTTATTTTTTTCTGATGACTAACCGTTGGGAAATTAACACAATGCATATGGTGCTGCAAATTGGACCAGGCTGTTATGCTAACATACAAGACATCTGAATCTCAAATTTTCAAGCACCTCCATCCAAAGTTGAGATTTGTCGTGCAAGGTAGCAATAAACAAAGTCTCCACAGAGACAGGAATATTTTTTTTTAATAATAAGCAGAGATAAAACAAGAGCAACAGTTCTGAAAGAGTGAACATGGTAAAGACAATATAAATCACTGTGGATAATTATCTGGGGAAAAAATTCACACAAAATATAGAGACAAACAAAGTAGAATACTATACAATAGAAACTGAATTTTGGCTAGTGAGAACTTTCTCATCGAAAAACATGTCAACAAATGTAGCAAAGCAAATCAGTTTCCATTGTCACTATTTTGTGTGCTGTGTATGTGCATGCACAACAATGATTTATAATGCACCCACCCAATCTTTAGCCTACTGCCATTTATTATTTTTAGCCAGCCTATCCCTACATATGCAGAAGAGGTAAATAACACCCAATACAAATGAACTGGGTACAAGTTCTCTACAGACAGTGGGGGAATCGGCAAGATGTGTAGAAAAAGATGAAAGCCATAGAAAAGATACCCTAGTAAGGGTGGCAGCAATTAATAACAGTCAAAAAACTAAAAAACTAAACTTTTTATTTAGAAACCTAAATAAAAAGAAAAATGATACAAATGTGACTAAAAAAGGAAACTGAAGAAAAACGGATTATAGGAGTTACAAAAGAACAGTTTGCAGTATAGAAAGGATATTCACTAAACTAAGGAAAAGGGAGAACAATATAAAAAAGAAAAGTGTGAAAATATGAAAGAAATCATTAAATCAAAATATTGTTATAAGAAAATGTGTTCAGTTGAAATCACCAGCAATAAAAACTGTCCAAAAGAGAATGATATAAAGGAGGGGGTGGGGAGAGAAAAAAAAAAGTAACTTCTGGGGAGGGAATTTCAAGACAGTTCATTGGATTTTTGTCAATGTAGCTTCACATATTTAAGACAAATAATAATATAAATTAAATAAATTAACCAGTAAATTCATAGAAATCATAAGGAATAATAGTTCAAATTAGTGTTTATCAAACTGTGGGTCAGGACTCAGTAGGTGGGTTGCAAGCCAATTTCAGATGGGTCACACCTATAGCAGCCATCACTGAAAATATTGGAAGATGGTACACTGGAAAGAGGAAGGGCTATGTGATAATTTTGCTTGTGTCAAGGTTGTAAATGGGCTTTTTCCTTTCTGGCTCACCTTGTATTGGAAAATGGTAAGGAAAACCCCCCACTTGTTGCTGCATTCTTAGTTAAGCAGGAGGCTCTGGTGTCACAATGACGACACTTCTGGCCATGACATCACTCCTGGTGGATCCCAGACAGATAGTCATTTTAAAAAGTGGGTCCCATTGCTAAAAAGTTTATTTAAACCACTGATTTAAATAAAACAAACAGCGAAGATGACACAACCCATAAGCAGAAGCAAAAGCATAAAAAGGTACAGGCATGCCCCAGTATCCTCTGATTCGGTATCCACAGTTTCAGGTATCCATGGATACTGGGCCACTATTAAAAAGATAGGGGAACATTAAACAAATCTCTTTTTTTTATGTTGTTGCAGGAAAACCCCTGATGTTTCCCTATCTTTAAAAAGCCATTCCCATTATCCACGGTTTTAGGTATCCATGGTGGGGTCCGGAACAGAATCCTAACGGATCCTGTGGTAAGCCTATATTCATCTAACAGAAAAGGAGCACAGGAAAATTATGGGAAAAGACTGATTAAAAGTTTCATGAGACCCACTTGCAGCAATTGTATATTGTATAAAAACAATATATATTTTTCGGCTCCAGAAACCAAAGTTAAGGGCCCAAGAAATTCAATATGCATTTGCGTGGTCTTTTTTTTTTTAAAGAACTGACATATTCCTTTAGGGGTTTTTGGTAAGCTTCCTAAACACTTACCTCCGGCCCAATGTTCAGATAGCAGTCAATGGCCAAGACAGGGTTCTTGAAGTTATGGATGGCCTTTGGGAACAGCTTGTATGTGGCATATTGGAGGAACTTCTCTAGGAGGAACTGAGCAGGCGCAGCCAGGAGTGTGTGCTCACTGTCTGGAGCACAGACGTACTGAAGAGGCATGATTGGAGTCAAGCTCTCGGATACCTATTTGGAAAACGATGGTAGGTTAAAAGTGAAATGAAATGAATAGAATGATCAATTGTCAGAAAACTGTAGGATGTAACTTGTCCTTATTGATTTAAAATAGGTGAGGGAAAACATTGACAAGTTATTTGTATAAAAGAGCTCCCTCTCTTACTTCCTTCAAATCCCACCTTTTCTATGAAATCTAGAGCACAACCTTCAGTCTTTATTCCCTACTAGAATGAAGATTAAATCTGTACAACTGAAACAACCTCATTTGCTTCCTCTGTTGACTTCTGCTTCCATTTCCCTTCCCTTCCTCTGTATCAACATCCTTTGTATCAACACCTAGATACAGGTAGATGATCCCCTATCCAGACATCCAAAACCCAGACTATTCTGAAATCCAGACATCTTTGTCCAAGACTTTTAAAAACTTTCCATAGAAACAAGGTCTTGTGCTTATTACCACGTACAGGTTGTAAGTTCTGTTCTCTGCTCTGTGGTGTGTGCCTATACAGGCACTGTTGAAAAATGCCAGAGAGGACAGCGGACACCCAAATGGGTAACAGTGAAAAGAGCAAGAGGAAGCATTTCTCATTATATTTATGCAATTATTCCAAAATCCAGAAAAATCCAAAATCTGGATACCTTCCTGTTCCAAGCAGTCTGGATAAGGAATAATCAACTTGTAGTAGCCCTTGTAGCAGGGAGCTGCCTTTTCATCCTGTGTAAAGCACTATGTACTTGAATGGTGTTAAATATGTACATGAATACTCTTGTTGCAAGTAGTGGGGCCCTAGAGATCTCCCTGCAGTGTACTACACCTAGCTAACCCTGCTTCTCAGAAGCATGCACTAGGAAAGCAGGAGTACCAGATAAATAGGAGGAAATAGCACAGGCCTGTCTGTGCTCCAGTTACAAGTCCACCCACTGATGGCACCAGTAGGACTACCAAGGCTGGGGTTAAGGGTAAGGGTGAGTAACTGGTTATCATGTGAGGCCAGCGAGGTAGAAGAGGCCAGAGGCAATACTGGAAAGGTTCAAGCAGGTTCTTAGCATGTCTTGCAATCCTGCAGTAAGAAGGCTGACATGTTGTACTATGTATGAACACCATGCAGATGAGAAAGCTCCCATAAGAGCATAAAGATGCGTGCCGTTGGGCAGTCAGAAAGTAGACCAGTACAGCTTTGAAGAAGGAGACATCCGAGGTAATGGCTTCAGATTGTGAGGGAGAACAGAACCATTGGACCAGTTTCTCCCCGTATCTTTAAGTGATTGTTATCCTATGGGCAAGGTCCGCCTGGTCTGCAGTTTTGCAAAACACAGGTCTACCACAAGAGAAAAGCAAAATATCTAAAGAAACACTGCTCGTGACATTTCCCTCTTTAACTAAGCCCACAAGGCCTGACTCCCAAAATCAAGCAGGAGGGTGTAGGATGTAGTCATGGCACCCTATTAACATTCTCTCAATGGAAGCTAAGCGCGCGCGCGCTCACACACAAACACACATGCGCGCATATTCTTCTTCCTCATTGGCTTCCAGGACTATCGGTTAGTACACCTGATGAAGGCACACCAGCAGTCATGAACATGTGTTTAGGAGGAGGAGATAACCGTGCACTACAAATCAGAAGATGCCAGGATGAAAGCAAACATGTGGAAGCATCTCCCTCACTTAAAAAATGCATGCGTGCGAACACCTTTACCACCTGCCCAAAACAGAAGAATTGGCAACAGGCAGACTAAATTTGCATAGAGATCTGGATTGTATTTTCAAACATCAGCATTTCTTTCCTTTTCATCAGGAAATATAAATGGGGAGAGATCCAACTTTTTCCATTAAACACAAAACATAATGGTTTGGAAAGCTTCCTTTTCTTTCAGGTTAATGATAACACTCACCATGATTTTAGGCTTAATTGCAAAGTCCTTTTGTCCTCCAACTTGGATGTGTTTCTTCATGAGACTGAAGTTGTTAAAGCAACATATAAGCAGGCCACTGCTGTTTGTTCTTAGGTTAAAATCCACGTCTTCACAGAAATACCTAAACAATTGAACACAAACTTAATGAACTGACGATGTGTTCATTTGTTCAAGGTAATTACTTCTAGTACATATTGTACCTTTTCAATAAATTACATTGAGACCAAAAAATCCTATAAGTCTAGAACAAGACAAAAACAAAGTTGCTATCTACAACTCTTGTCTTTCATGGCCCATACACAAATGGATGGCTCACCTGATGGTGATTTGGCAGGAAACTCTTACAGCACAAAGGGGGTCCTTTGTGCTGGCGCTGCGCTCTTGCGCTGGCCGAACGCTGTCGCAAACATGCCGTAAAGCGCGACTGTGACGGTGCTGTGGCACTGGACCAGCACGAGCAGTAGTGCCGGCGCTCGGGCACTGCCACGACCATCGGCAGCACTGGCCATGCACCAGTCCAGCGTTGGTGTCACTCGGTCGGCGCACAGCCTCCGTGAGGGCATTCCAGAGTCATTCCGGGGGCGTAACTGGGCAGCGCAGTGGGCAGGAACTGCGCTTGTGACACAGGATGGCCGTAGTGCCATATCCTAAAGCCCGGTCCCGGCCCGGGCAGCCCCAATTCGGGCTGCTCCTGTCCACGTTCCTCTGCGACTGCAAAACATCAGGTGCAGATCCGAGCAGGCCCATAGGGGTGACCGGAGCTTACGCAGGTGGAAGGGGAAACCCTCCCCTTGTCCCGCACGTTGCTGCTGCCGCCTCCTAATGGGCTTTAGGATACAGCCCTGCTATGTCAGCCTTACTAGGCCAGCATAGTATAGAATTGCGGTCTTAAAGACTGTGTTTGTTACATATCTGGGAGATGCAGTTGTGCAGCATGAGTTGCCAGCTCCCAGGACAAGTATTGCACCCCCTAACCCGTGCATGTTGCACCTCCTAACCTGTGGACCATAAGGGGGCGAGGGCAGACCCCCACTCTCTGGCCCTTCAGTACACAAGAACATCACAGAAGATGGGTAGCACCAGGTGCAGCAGCAGCAGCAAACAAAAACGGGAGCACCCTTCCAAAGCTCCTAAAGGGCCATGACTGAGTGTGACTGTGGCCATTTATAAAGCACACATGCACAAAAGCCTGCCAGCTGCTGCCAGCCTAGCCTGCTTTGCTGCAGAGTCCCATAACAACCTTGGTGTTGTTTTTGCTTTATGGCAACATTGTGAAAAGGAGGCTATTTGGTGTATGGTTATTCTTCTGCAGTTCCCTTATTCTCCCAAAAGCCGCAGCAGACATAGGTGGATTGTGCATGAGCACACAGAGTGAAGGTTAGTCTCCACCCCTGGATCAGAAGTGGAAGCAGGGAGGCAGCTGAGGGGTTGCCCATGTATCTGGAGCTCTCAGGCCAAGTGCCCTGCCAGATGTATGGTGGAATGTTCTGCAGTGTGGGATTCAAGAGCAAGATGCTGAACTTCGGGGCACTCAGGATGGGTTTCAGTCCACTGAAATTTTGCACCCCTAAGAATTTTGCACCCAGGGCAACTGTGGCCTTGCCCACACTACTCCACTGGGGAAATGCCCCTCCCTAACAAATGGTAACTTAAATAGGTGAGGGCATTTATAAGGTACTGGAATTACTCCCCCTTCTTTTTTCAGACCCAGGTATTGGAACTGAGCCATGAGTGGCAAGTGAGCTCTGAATAAGGATGTTCATATTAGTATCTATTTGAAATGGTACTGATAAGCAAGCAACTTGTTTCCCTACTGTAAGTAGAGCCTAGTGAATCACACCAATTAGCAAGCAACCTAATAGAGAAGAGATGCTCATGTAGCAATTCAGTCCACTGCTGATCTTCCAGACTGCCAATGTGCTGAGCACAGACACCTGGATACTTGAGCAGAGGTGGACAGCACCACAGAAGTTAGTGTGCACATTTGTAGTGGGCATAGTCACAGAAGGAACTTGTAAAGGCCTTCTCTGCCACTTCTATGAGAAGTTCTCTCTTGCAAAACAAAACACAAGAAAACCAGCATTTATGCACTTGGCTTTTACAAGAGAAAAGAGAACATCAGGGGTCAGTTCTGAATACAGAGGAAGCACCTAATTTATCATCATAGGGCCCACCGAGAACTTGACACTAGCACTTATAAAAGAAAGTATATTCTAGACATTACACTGTCTAGACATTACACTTACTCAGCGGTTCTGTTGTTCTGTCCTCCCCCACGCAACAGCAAATCAAATAAGGGCAAATCAGAATGGAACCCCCCCCCCCCCCAACATTTTACAGTAGCTAAAGGTTTGCTCTTTGGATCAGCAGTTCTCATTTACCTTCAGATTCAACTAGTCACATCCAAATATTAATCACTATCATTTACCACGCTCTTTCCTCTTCCTTGATTAAAACTTTTATTATGACTTTCACAAACCATAATTTAAACCACCGACATATACATAGAATAACAATAATTTCAGAAATAATACTGCTGGCTTCCTTTCTAGGATGTCTCTGGTTTGAAAACCTTGTTTTCAAACATTCATAGTTAACATCTGTTAATTAAATCCCAGACCAGTAGTATAGCACACCTGGCAGCAATAGGCATACATTTGCTTACCTGTTTAGATCATATTGCACATTTTGGGTCAGATCTATGTTGAGCAGTATGAAATCATGAATGTGACATCTGGAGAAGGAAGGTTTGGGAGCCCTAGAATTCAGTTTGCTGCTCCATTTCTGGATGCCCAGGATCGCATAATGAACTATTTTTGGCGTGGCTTCAATGTGCTGCAGAACAGTCTTCAAAGACACATTCTTACTGGTTGTTCCTTGATCCATGGAATGACTATGGAAGGGAAAACATTTTATTGTAGTACATTCAGATACGCAAAAGACACTGCGACAAAGCATCAATCATGTCAAAAGACACTGGACGTGGGAAGCTGGCCACTATCAGTGCCACTGCCTCCACCATTCCCTCCTGACCTGCCGTGTCTGGATATTTGGCTTGGATCTAAATAACTGGTTTTGAAGACAGACAACAGGGATTGCTGAGAATCCCTCCCTGCATATCCATAATATCATCAACATGCCCACAATATCATCAACCTATCTTGGGGGAACAGGAACCTAGGCAAATTTCTTGATGCAGGATTTCAGGGCTAATAGGTAATTCAGGGCTAATAGGATCTTCAGTTCAAGATCCATTAACTTCAAGAATCATTACCAAAAACTAGATACCCTTCAGAAAGACGTGCCTTCCAAATTGATATGACCAAGCACAATATCGTGTAGCAATACACTATAGCTCCCATTTATACAATGATTATGACACACACTGGAGTTACCTGGACTGTTCCTGGACACCATGACTATTCCACAGTACACAAGAGTCATCCATGACCACAATGAAAGGCCAGACACACTGGCGCTTGACTCCTAACTCCTCCAAACGGTTTCTCTCCAGTTCCAAGTTATGGTAAGAAAGTTCCTTAATAAGGAATCTGGCAGCACCTGAAAACACAAAGCATAGAGCTTTCTATTAGATAGAAAGAGACCTTTCTGATAGGCCCGACCTCCTCTAAATCATCTTTATTTAACACAGAACAACTGTGAGTTTATTAAGCAAGACCATGAAGAAATTTATTTTTCTTTTAGGGGGTAAGAATCAAATTAGAATTACATTGTAAGCCTCCAAAGAATGGGTGGACTACTGCACATAGTCAAGGTTCATTGCGCAACTGTCAGTTTCTAACCAGTACTGACTTCAGAGACCACAGCCATATTCAGGAGTTCATTGTCCTGTGGAGAGTGAACATGTGTAGGCTTCCCAAGAGTGTGATGACTTTGCTCCAACCACTAAGGCTGATGCAAGTGCTTTGCCTAACCCCATTTTCTGTACATTCAAGTCTTTGTTCCAGGGTTTCAATAATAGGGAGAACTTGTCCCCATATTCAAGATTTCTTGCTGCAGACAAATGCTTGAATGTACAGGAAGGAGAGTTGAGGTTACGTGTGTGAGAGCAGGAAGTGGGGCTAAGCCAGTGCACTCCTGGGAAGCCCTCACATATTCACATTCCATGGGACAGTGAATAGGACTTATCAATTCACTGAATCTACCCTGAAAAATATCAACACAATGAAACACCTTTCAGTAAGAATTTGAAGTGAGGTTTATCATTATAATTGTCATAATAATAGTCAATTCACATTTCCTGAATGTGAATCCCAAATAACAAAGGACTCTACTAGAAACACCTGCTAACTGGACAAGAGGCACTTTTTCAAGTGGTGCTCCTCTTATATTGAGCAGGGGGAGAGTTATTGTCCGTATTCACCCTTGCGCAGTGTCTTTCTAGTGGCTGTTGCTGGTGGTGGTCTGCATTTTTTTTTTTAGATTGTGAGCCCTTTTGGGACAGGGAGCCATTTAACTTCATTATTATTATTTGCCTGTAAACCGCTTTGTGAACTTGTGTTGAAAAGCGGTATAAAAATACTATTGATTGATTGATTGATTGATTGATTGATTGATTGATTGATTGATTGATT
>JAJKFI010000031.1:9279268-9296419 GCA_029204185.1 Lerista edwardsae
ATTGATTGATTGATTGATTGATTGATTGATTGATTGATTGATTGATTGAAACACACCTGAGAAAAGCAACATAATAGCCCAGAATGTTTGGCCAATTTGATTACTGAACATTCAGCACCAAGAACGTTGAGCCCAGGATGTTTGCTTGGTTTATTATATATTTTACCAATTAGTTAGAGGCATCTAGGAGGGGCAGGGAGGAGGCAAAAATAGTAGAGTGGCAACGGGGTGGTGGATGAGCAGATTGGGCCTGGTAAGGGGTGGAAGATTGGCAGTGCCAGTGCTGCCAATATCCTATCCTCCTTCCTGAACCTGATTCTGCCTTACAGGTCCATGTGGACACTTAAGCTAACATTAGATTAGGTTAGATTAGATAGAATTTTATTGGCCATACATGGAATTTCACCATACATGGAATTTTACTCCGGCCCAAAAGCTCTCTCACTATACTTTAAAACTAATAATTAATAATAGAACAAAGTATACCATCACAATAACAAGACCACACTAACTCTAAATTAATCCAAATCAGACTATCAACAAGTAGAGTGTAACAGTTATTCACTGTTTACATATTTAACCCTAACTGGACTTACATGTTAAACTGTCTACAGTTACTTCTTCTTATGGCACCTTTGCATCAAAAATGTACACTATAGAGAAGGTAAGCTACATCTATCTGTGAGGCACCTGTCTGGGCTTGCCAAACTTACCTACTCCAGCATTGTTGAACATGCCTGGCAAAACCAGCATGATATGATTGGGCCAATACTTGCGGTAAAGCGGCATTTCATATTCTTTGACCACAAGAAGATGGAGGTGGTTGATGCCTTCCATAGCATGATAAAGGTTCAAGAGACCATGTTCATGGCGCCCACTTGATGGAGTGAAAATAGGACTCTTTACCGCATTCAAATTCTGTTGGAAGGACAAACCAGAGGAAGATATTCTTTACATTGTATATATATCAATATGCTTTACTTACTTACACACATCCCAGCTCAACTTCTTTTGGCTTCTGATATGATAACCCTCCATTTCTATACAGGCAGTGTGGTATACATACACCAGAAACCCTCCTTTCTTTGGATACATACACCAGAAGCCAGCCTTGACAAGGGTTTGTTTTCTGCCGCTAAAACAGATTTCACCCACCTTATCAGACACAAGAGGAAGACGCATACTTTCCAGATGCTTGCCCTGCTTGCTGAAGACAAAATAGCTCTCTTTGGACTTGGGAATTATAAAATGAAGCTGAATCTCCTCTCCTAACATGGAGGACGAGAATGTAAATGCATGTAAGGTGGAGTCAGACATCTGTCAACAAGGAAAATAAAGAAATGATAACCAAGTGTAATGGTAAGGAGGTCACACACCATCTCTAGGTTTGAGAGGGTTAGGCTGTCAATTAATTACTGTGGGCAATACAGCTGAATTAACTATAATAGAAGTATGCTACCAGTTTAGGACTGCAGCCAAATTGAACCCATATTCTACAAGACTATCAGTCAGAAGTTAGCGTTTATTTTCTCACATCCTACATCAGGTTCTTTTTTTCCAAAAATCTCCTGCAGTTTAGAAAAAGGTGGCTCATTTTCACATTGCTAGGGAAACAGTGATATTGCCACTTATTTACCAACATGCTAACAGCCTGCTCAGGAAGAGAAGAACTTGTGATATTTTGGAAATTCTGTACAAATTCAAGTACTAGTGATATTTTGGGATTTCTCAGGGACAGTTAAACAACACTTTATGTTGAATGGTGTGGGTTTGCCCACATGAATGTATGTAAATGACAGCAGAAAAATTTATCACCAAGGTCATAAGATTTAGAGGACTTCATAACATAATTCAGCATGCCCTATAAGGAGAGTTCCACGGCAAACCTATATTGTTCATATACCAGTTTAATAGCCATGTCTTTCTTCAAAGAATCTTGGGAGATGTAGCTTGAAGTGTTTTTGTTAAAGATCCCCGAGACATCTCACTGAATAGGCATTCAAGTTCCAAGGAACGACTGTTAAACTAGTTTAATGGTCCAATCTAATCCAACTCTCCACTGCTGTTGCAGCCGCACTGCAGCCCCAAGGTAAGGGAACAAACGTTCCGTTACCTTGAAGAGACATCCGTAACTACCTCCCCACCACTTGAGCTGCTTGGGCAGCTCAAGACCCATTGGCATCAGCACTGCAAGGTCAGGCAGGATTGGGTTCTTGGTCTGTTTAAGCCCTAAATGAAACCCCTGGCAGGTTCATTGATGCTTTGAAAGACTTACTGGAGCTGAAGGATTAACATCCATATACTGATGGCACTGTTCACAGTGATGAAAAGTATTGTAAGCAGCATACTTGGTCAACATCATAGACACTGTATCTCGCTTTCTGGGTTCCTCCACTTTCGTTTCTTTGCTTGGTTCTGTGGACAAAAACAATGAACATGTGAAATTCTGCTAATTATTTAACTCAATCACAGTCAATGGTGTAGCTTCATTGCTTTCTATGATTGTTTGAAGGGCAGTTAGGGAATCTAAGTCAGTTTCACTTACCTTGTTTTATTCTTTGCAACTGCTCTGTATATACTGGGCTCATAAGAGCGTACTTAGGATCATGGATGCTGACGTCAAAAGACATTTTACTGACTATTTCAACATCAGGCCACTGATCATTGCTTGACTGGGCAACTTCACGTTCCTCTGTGTGATCTCAAAAAGTAAAACAACATTCATATTGTGCTTTTTCTAAGTCTTCTGATCACATCACATACAGATACATTATTTCACAGATTCATACAACAGTATTATCCCCCATTTTACAGATGGAGCCAGAGGTTGAAGGATAGCAGTTTGCCTAAGACTGCTCAGAATCAGCACCAAGAAAAGAAAGTGCTTCTTCATGCATAATTCTTTTTTGTAATTATATAAGCTGCTCAAAACAATAAAGGGAACACTTACACAACACATCCGAGATCTGAGTGAACGAAATATTCCTCTTAAATACTTTGTTCCTGACATAGTTGAATGTGCTGACAACAAAATCACACAACAATCATCAATGGAAATCACGTTTATTAACCCATGGAGGTCTGGGCTTGGTGTCATACTCAAAATTGAAGTGGAAAAACACACTACAGGCTGATCCAACTTCGATGTAATGTCCATAAAGCAAGTCAAAACGAGGCTCAGTAGTTGTGTGGCCTCCATGTGCCTGTATGACCTCCCTACAACGCCTGGGCATGCTCCTGATGAGGTGGCGGATAGTCTCCTGAGGGATCGCCTCCCAGACCTGGACTAAAGCATCCGCCAACTCCTGGACAGTCTGTGGTGCAACGTGGCGCTGGTAGATGGAGCGAGACATGATGTCCCAGATGTGCTCAATTGGATTCAGGTCTGGGGAACGGGCGGGCCAGTCCATAGCATCAATGTCTTCATCTTGCAGGAACTGCTGACACACTCCAGCCACATGAGGTCTAGCATTGTCTTGCATTAGGAGGAACCCAGGGCCAACCGCGCCAGCATATGGTCTCACAAGGGGTCTGAGGATCTCATCTCGGTACCTAATGGCAGTCAGGCTACCTCTGGCGAGCACATGGAGGGCTGTGCGGCCCCCCAACGAAATGCCACCCCACACCATTACTGACCCACTGCCAAACCAGTCATGCTGGAGGATGTTGCAGGCAGCAGAACGTTCTCCCTGGTGTCTCCAGACATCTGTCACATGTGCTCAGTGTGAACCTGCTTTCATCTGTGAAGAGCACAGGGCGCCAGTGGCGAGGTTGCCAATCTTGGTGTTCTCTGGCAAATGCCAAACGTCCTGCACGGTGTCGGGCTGTCAGCACAACCCCCACCTGTGGACGTCGGGCCCTCATACCACCCTCATGGAGTCTGTTTCTGACTGTTTGAGCAGACACATGCACATTTGTGGCCTGCTGGAGGTCATTTTGCAGGGCTCTGGCAGTGCTCCTCCTGTTCCTCCTGGCACGAAGGTGGAGGTAGCGGTCCTGATGCTGGGTTGTTGTCCTCCTATGGCCTCCTCCATGTCTCCTGGTGTACTGGCCTGTCTCCTGGTAGCGCCTCCATGCTCTGGACACCACACTGACAGACACAGCAAACCTTCTTGCCACAGCTCGCATTGATGTGCCATCCTGGATGAGCTGCACTACCTGAGCCACTTGTGTGGGTTGCAGACTCCGCCTCATGCTGCCACTAGAGTGACAGCACCGCCAGCATTCAAAGGTCACCCAAACATCAGCCAGAACGCATAGGGACTGCGAAGTGGTCTGTGGTCACCACCTGCAGAACCACTCCTTTATTGGTGGTGTCTTGTTACTTGCCTATGATTTCCACCTGTTGTCTACTCCATTTGTGCAACAGCATGTGAACTTCATTGTCAATCGGTGTGGCTTCCTAGGTGGACAGTTTGATTTCACAGAAGTGTGATTGACTTGGAGTGACATTGTGTTGTTTAAGCGTTCCCTTTATTGTTTTGAGCAGTGTACTACAAAGCATAATGGTTTCCACTTGCTTAGACAGTTATAAGAAATAATCACATTCATAGTGTATAGGTCTATCTATGTCTGTTAGTAATGATGGCTGTATGAAATCTTCTCATGCAGAAGCAGTAAAGTTATAATTGCTAGATGCTGGGGCAAACAATAGGATAGCCACCATACTCTGCTTGTGAGCCATTTCTCAGTTAGTTTTTTCATTACTAAATATTGTGAATGCTTTTATAGCTACAAACTTAAACGGGTTTACCAATACTTACCCACTCGCCAGGGTGCCTTCACTCTTGATGGAAGGCGTGTGTATTTTGTATCCAGCCACAATAAGAATCAGCCCATAGTACTTACAGGTATTAATGTCTTCTTCATCATACACATCCACCTCTAGTAATCTGATCAGCATGCGGAAGAGGATTCGAAGGAACTGCAAGTAAGAGCCAGTTTTTCCCACCTAAATAAAAGGAAAACTCTCTGTGAATATAATATAGAAAGCAAGGCTGCATGATCACAGAAGCAGATTTTCCCCACCATTGGATTATTTCAATGCAGAATCTCTTCTAGGTGGAAAAGCAGAGATAAAACTGGTTCTCCTAAAAGTGCAAGGACAAGTAACACTTCTGAACAGTGGGCAGCAAGCACTACACCTGTTAAACATGTTACAACAGCTCACTTCTGTTTTTCAGGACCATTGCAGCCACCCCTCCAACTCCATATAATAAGCTTTTCAGCAGCAAAACCATGTGCAACCTGTTCAGAGCATGTGAGTTGTATCTGTGCATCTCACATGGTGGTGCTGGCACTTTTTGAAGTACCGCAGTCCTGACTCATCAGCCAGCCCCACACCTCACCAGGGGCATAGCTAAAGTGGTACAGGGGGTAGAAATTGCACCAGGCAATAAGCTTTAGGGGGGCAACAAGCTGAGCTTGACAATAGTGGCCAAAATTGTGAAAACCTTGGTAATTACAAATATATCATTGGAAAGGTATTTTAATGCAGAATGCAATGAAACAAACCAGAGTATAATATATTCTAACGAACATGAAAACAAAACTACAACTGCCATGTAAAAATCGTAGTATCTTAGAATCACAGTATATAGGAATAATACTGTTATGTTATATATTATTCCATGTGTATTTTCATGCAGAATGCAATGAAACAAACCAGAGTGTAATATCTTCATTATATCAAATGCCTCAAACCCCTGAAAACAAAAATGCAACTGTCATGTAAAAAAAATACTTGCTGGCTTAGATAACTTTTAAAGTGGACAAAAGAAAGGGAAGAACCATGCACACCATCCTGAGCTCCTTGGAAAAAGGATAGTACAAAAATGTGGAAAATACGAACGAACGGACGGACGGACGGACGGACGAACGATTTTGTCATGTGAGGGAGGTATTAAAAATGTATGGACCCTGGATGTCAAATGTCCTCGCTACACCACTGTTGGCGGGTCACTGGGGGCTTGGGAGCTGCAGGAGGGGGCATGCTGCTGGAAGAGGATGCAGGCTTCCCATCATTTTTCACCTTTGTGAAACGCCCAGGCGTGACATCACTTCCAGATGTGACACACTTCCAGGGCATCATTTTACCCTCGGCATTGGGCTACATTTTCATTAGCTATGCCACTGCACCTCTGAATCCCTGCAAGCTAGGCAAAAAACAAGTTTGGGGCTGGTTTTTCTGGCTTGAAAAGACAGAGAGTTTAGCTGGAGTTCTCTTTAGCTGACTGAAACAGTGACTTGTTATGTTGCAAAAGTGCTATTCCTGCTGCCTGGTTTTAGAAGTCTGCTTGCTTCCAGTAGGCTCTTTTTGTATATTTGTAAACAAAGTGAGGATTTAGTATAACCCTTCAGCATTTACCTTCCAAAGGAAACTAAACTCTGTAGCATTACCCCTAACTCTCACCAGTGGTGGTAAGTATATATACTGTATGATACCAACCAGCATGAGCACATGACTGCAGAAGTCTGGCTTTTGCTGTCACGGTTACTTAGCAGCAAAATGTAAGAAATCCTCTCACAATATTTCACTGATACCACATACATATTATTAGATTTGTTTTTATTTGGGGAGTACTGGCCTTCTTTATGAGCAAGGACATTTCCGCCTACATATGGATTTCCAGGTGATGCCTAAAATGCAAGAGGCGGCCAATGAGATCATTCAGAAAAGACAAGAATAAGATACAGACTGGCAGCTGTGCTTCTACAGCAACTCAGAGCACAATCCTAGCCTGGAGTTAGACTGGCACAGTTTGGCCAGCACATGGGACACTATAAAGCGCATTTGGACCACTCTCAGAATCAGGGTGGGTGGCACACGTCTGTGCCATAAAGTAAAACATACTTTATGGTGTCCTTTGTGCCTATCAAACTTTGCTGGCCTAACCGTGCCAGCCTAACTCCAGGTTAGGCTTGTGCCCCCAGTCACAGAAAGATGTGGAAGGAGAAGTTGCAAAGCACATACTAACTACAAACTAAGCAATGCACAATGATAGATGCAACCATAGATGCCAACACTGCTCTGAACTCCACACAAATGCCAACACAATGATTGCAGTGGATTTTATATTATCTATTAGATATTATAGCAGAATTATCCTGCTCTGCAGTGACAGATCTCATGGATCATGGTGAACGATTCACCCACAGCGGTATGCAGATGGCATTGGTAGGATATGCATGCACTGCTGATGCAAACTGTACATACAGATCTGCTCTTCCTTTCCCAAGTGCTCCACACAGTGATTTGCAGGGTTGTGGAAGCAGATGAATAAAGAAACAAAGGCAGAGGCGTAGTGTGTCTTGCCAACGCCGGGAGGAAGGCACATATTGCTCCCCCACAAACCAACAGAGCCCCACCTCCCAGGCTTCATTCTGCTGGCAGGCGGGCTTCAGCATGTCTTTCCGGAGCTGGGGGAGGTTCGTTGAAGCTGCCAGAGCCCCACCTCCCAGCAGAATGCGTTCTGCTAGCAGGTGGGCTTCGGCGCGCTTCCCCTGGCTTCGGCTGAAGCTGGGAGAGGTGAGCCGAAGCTGTCAGAACCCCGCTGCCAAGGAGAACACTAGAGTTCTCCACGGGGTGAAGCACTGCAGGCCTCAAGTGAATTCTTAGGGGTGCAACATTTTGCGCCCCCGAGAATTTTGCACCGAGGACAATGTTCCCCAAGCCCCCCTCCATGCTCCGTCTCTGAGAACTGGCAATATATATTCCAACGTGTTAATATTTTTCTCAGTAACCATGGTTGCTTTCATCTGAAAACATATTTTTACAGCCTAAAACCAGGCCCTCTGTGTTTCAAACCGTGCTAGCTCACCAAATTGTCCTTACACATTTGGGCTGCAATAGGAGCCCCAGCAAAGGGGCTTCTTTTACCTGTGGCGGTCCTGTCAGGAGTAGCCGTCTCGGGTGAAAGCTCCGACTGTTGCTGCTTTCACCATGATTGCTGTAGTCAGCATGGTGCTGCCGAGCGGCAGTCCACTGCCTGTAGTACAAAGACTGCTCTTCAGTGGTCATGTCCTTGTGCAGGAAAGGCCTCAACGAGCTCACCCAAGACACGTCGGCATGAGGCAAGAGAGACGAGGAGAAAGGCTGTTGCCCACTCTTCTGTGGGCCTAAGACACAATAGGCAGCTTTGGACAAGATGACAATCCGCGGCAAGGACACCCGCAAGGCCTTGCACTCCTTCATAGACTGGCTGGGCCACCGGAATGTCTGGCTCACAGAAGACGAGGATGCTGACAACTTAGAAGTGGTACTGCTTGCTAGCTGGGTTCCTAGAGAGTCACATTCTTGTTTCAAAGTTTCCCCAGTAGTGAAGCCTTCATCGACTGAGCTATTTGCCACATTCTGAAAGTTCAGGGGAGCGGGAGGCTTCTGAGACTTGTCTGCTGCACTGGAAGAGCTCACACCATTTTCAGTTACAGAGCCTGAAAAGGCAAAAAAAAAATAAAAAATGATGAAGGGCATTTAGTAAACCACAGTAAGAGTTCCACTCATTTTTTTTGCTGTAAATTTTTCTGCAATTGTTTTTACCCAGTTTATATGATGAACTTGCAAACTCAAAAGGCCAGGAGATGAAAAGGTTAATAGATTAGTCCAAGAGCAAACCTTCTACCGCCTCAAGTCTATAAGAAGATGGCTCATTTTATCGTTTCATGACTAGGAAAAATGTAACTGGTGCAGCTATCCTTATCATGGTATCTCTGTACCAGAAAAAGCTGCCGCTGACATTCCTGCCAGTAACCCCGTTTTGAAAAGGAAGAGGATTCCTGCCCGAAGCAATAGTTTCTTCATAGAGAGAAAAAGTGATAAGACATGCTTCACCGGCATAATTTCTTCACATCAACTGATTTTAGCAGCACAGCAGCAAGGTGTGGTGGCAACCCTACAGACCAGGACCCATGAGGGCAAGGGTTGCCTGCCTGAACTTGGCCAGATTCCTTTACCCCACTCTGCCTGTAACATTCCAAGCTTCTTAAACACAGGATCACCAACAGGCCACAGGATCATGCACTCCCACCAAAGCACAAGTTCCCTCCACAAACGATGCTGGCTTGAATCAGGGTTAACACAAATCAAGGCTTGTTGCAAAGGATTTGGGACCAGGGTTGAAGGCATACCATCCTGAGAATGGTTAAAAGGCCTGAGAGCTTTATGTCTGCCCATGCAGAGCGGAAAATTCTACCTGGTGCAGTTTCTCCTGTCTTTAGAACACTGAAATGAGAAAAGCCACACCTGGTGAAATGGTAACTTCTATGCAATGCTTTAGTACAGAGGACTCTTGTTTCAAGGCCTGAACTTGGAAACTGTAAGGATGCAGGGAGGACTCAGGATTAATTTCACAAACTGATTTGAACCAACCAGCCAAAACCTACCATGAAGGCAGATAGGCAGGCAAGCAAACCCTGGGCTACACTAGGCCGGGCCACTCCAGGAGACTCCCTCCACCAGGCTGCACTTGGCCATCGTGCCTGTCCATGGCAGCAGCTTTCAGTTCTGAGAAGCAAGGATGTTGTCACAGTTGAAGCAAACTAGTGAAATGAGAAGCAATCCTGGCTCAGCCCAGGTTTTACCTTGCCTGTTTGCGTCATTCCGGGCTATGAGCCAGAGATAAATCCACAACCATGGCCTTGGGTCACATAGGAGATGCAATATAAAACTGAGTTCAAAACAACATGGTAGCCTATTTTTCATGATGGTAAATTAGGCAGACATTTAAGCCTTACACCTACATTCAAGGCTAGCTCTCAGGGCCCTGCTGTTCTGCATAGAGAAACAGATGTCCAGTACTAATAACACCTTACAGCTACCCCCAGGCAGCTGTTAAAAGGCTTGGAATATTTAGACGGGCACCATAACAGCCATTGGCCGATCCCCTCCTTTTCCCATCTCCTCCCCCACGGTCTAACACCAAAATCGACATTCTGGTTCATTTTAAAGCTTTTTTTTCATGGCTGTACCTTCTCTCAGAACAAAGAAGGAACATGTTACAATGTCTGCAGTTCAGGCTTTTGTTTGTAATAAAAAAAGAAGTAACAGAGCTGGCCTCAGGCTTTCTGCTGTCTTGGACATAAATTGCCTCCTTTCTGCTCCTGTCTTCAGAGCACATTTCCCTTCCTGAGAGTCAAGCAACAATCGCTCCTTTTCTCCTCCAGAAACTGCCTTGCCTCTTTACACTTCTGCTTGCTTCACTGGTGGCTATTCTGGAAGCCCAGGAACTGGGACAAAGGGTATCCCCAGCACAAAAACAGGGCAACACAACATGGACCAACTACAGCGCAACTACCAACCTGAAGTTCCAGTCACAGCACTGCTGTTGCTCTGGGGCCTCTCCAAGTCAATCAGCAGTTCGTCAGCATCGTTCTCACCAAGGCTGGTCTTGTCCTGCTCCTTCTCACTGAGGTCAAGAGCCACGATGGGCCCCCGGATGGCCTCCCTTGAAACGTAGCAACACGCCAGGCCCACTTCTTGCTCCAAGGCAGTGCGAGTTAAATAGCTTGAGTCAATCAATCGGAGATCACAGTATTTTAATGACCTGGAAAATCAACACAGACAGTATAGAAGAATTTTTTTTTTTAAAAAAAGGATGATGCATTCTTGTCATTTAAAATGTGAATTGCTTCCCTTGTGCTATTCCATGGAGTTAGAAAATGGGCTTACCTGTTAAAGGGCTTTGATCGGATAAAGCAGTGGATCCCAAAATATGGTGCATGACGAAGCACCTAGAGCACCCGTATTGAAAATATGGGAAAGTGGGACACTGGACAGGGGGAGAACTGTGTGGTTGTTTTGCTTGTGCCAAAGGTATAAACAGGCTTTTTCCCCTTTCTGATTCACTTTGCTATTGGAAAATGGCCAAGAAATAATCCAAATTATTGCTGCATTCTCAGAAAAGCAGCAAGCTATGGCCATGACATCACTTTTGGTAGGTCCTGGATGAAGTGTCATTCTAAAAAGTGTGTCCCAGTGCTGAAAAGTTTGAGAACCATTGGGATAAAGCAATGGTTCCCACATTTTTACAACTGGCGGCTCCCTTGACCTACTGGGCCATTGGATGTGGCTACCCATTAGGGCTACAACTGTACAGGGCAGCGGGTTTTTTTGCAAGGATTTCATGGCTCCCTAGGGTACCACAGCTTACAATTTGGGAACTACTGGGATAGACAGCCACAGGGATCACGCAGTTGTCCCATTTATCTCACACCAGAATGTGTCATTTAAGCACATGCCAATTCTGAAATTTCCAGAATTCTCCAAGTTTAATCAGAAGGAAGGGAATGGGGCACAGATGGGCAGCACAATTCTAACACGCCCTTAGCATCAATGCTAGTCCTGTTGTGCCTGCACTGAGCCTCTCTTGTGTCAGCCAAACCTGGCCAGCACAAGGGAGGCTCCGTCTCGGGCCATGCAGGAGATTGGCTGCAGGAGAGAGATTGTGGGCAGGGGGAGGGTGGGAAATGGGCGGACTCCAGATTCAGCTATAAGGCTGAATCCTAGGCCAGTCCGATTCGGGCCGCGCAGTCTCCTCAGATCTGTTCACAGTACTGCTGTTCACAATAACGTATAGGCAGTGATGTCATTCAGGGGGAACGGACCAGAACGGGCGTTCTGGATCCTAACGGGCTCCGTGACTGGTTCCGGGTTCCTGACAAGTGCCAATCAAAAGTGAGTTCCTGTTCCTAAATCATTTGAATGACACCACTGCGTATAGGAGGCTCCAGCCTCCCCGATGGTAAGGGAACACACGTTCCCTTGTGGCGGAGAGGCTCCAGCCTCGCCAACCAGGCGTTGGATTTGGCGCTGGCCGGTTGGCCTTGCCAATCCAGTGCTGGGTTGGATTGCGCTCTGAATCACCAGAATAATAATGGAATGGAATTGGGGGACAGCCACTTGTCCTTCCAGCTATGAGATCACAAATTCTATGAAGTGAATGAAGGTTCAGAGACAATCTAAACTAATACAGAACAGATTGGGTCCATTCTAGGCAAAATGTGAATTTTTTCCTCACTTCTAATTCATGCTACTGATCCTCTCTGGCATAAACTGGAGCAACCTGAATGCCACCCTGTCAGCCAATGTAAGTTTTGTTGTTATGAAAAGGCAGCAACCCACCAGCGAACTGGTTAATCAGAATCCTCTGTCCTCTTATCAGTCTGATAGTAGTAGGAGTAACTCCTGCAGAAGCCTCAAGGAAATTTGGTCACAAACATTCCCAGGAAAGAAATCAGGTGTCTGAAGATGTTTAAGTACCCAATCTTATCCCCCAATATATTATAGCATTTAGCCACACTAACAGAGGCTGCATTGCATGCTATATGTTGGGGGGGGGGGGCGATAGGACAGCCCATAGAAGACTCTCTAAATATAGTTTCTAATCAAATAGATGTGAACATCTATTTTATGAGGAACTATATTCAGAGTGTTGGTACAGAAGTGCTATGAGACATATATTGAACCTCAGTGTCCAGGGAAGCAAATACTTTTTAATTTCTTCCTGGAGGGTTGAGTTTTCTTGGTCCTACACTAGCTATATAGCTGGAGAAAGTCCAAGGAAAGCCAATGGGTGGGGCATGCAGAAAAATGGGGGGGGGGAACCTGTGCATGATTAATGCTGGATCCACCCCCACCTTCCCTGCCCACCCACCAGTTCCTCCCCTGCCCCATTACTACCCCTCATAGCCCACCACCACATCAGCTCCCACAGAGCCTCCTGGAGCTGATGTGTGCGCACCGCACATCTCGCTACTTGCAGCAGAGCCTGACAGCACGCAATAGTGGCTGGGCTTTCACACCGGTGTAAAGGAACTTGCACTGCCGGAATGCTAGTTCTGGCAGTGCAAGTCCCTATAGGATTGGGACCTAATAATCTCTAGACTTGCTCACATCTACTTTATGATAAATTATATTGACAGAAGCAGTGCAAAGGTGCTCTGAAACACACGTTGAACCTCATTATCCAGGGAGTGAATCTAGAATAGCATATCAAGATAGCACTCTTCAGACGTGTGAGGAGCGCCTGGGATTGGATGAGGTCACAGACCTTGCCTTCCCAAATCAAAGAGATTTCCCACCCACCCCCATTATTTTTAGCGTCTTGATCAATGTACACTTGGCCTATTTACTTCTTTCTGTCATCAACATACAGTATATTCCTACTCTTTCTCCAGCCTCAGCAGGGAATATACACATGTGTGTCATTCAGCTTGCCAGTTAGATTGTCAGTTAGAATAAGTAGCTGGAAATCATACAGTCTTTAAGAATTGTACTGTAATTTAAAGCATACCTGGGGAAAGTTTCCCCCAGAGGGTCCTTGCCAGTTAACACAACAATACAAGGTAAGCCTTCTAGATCTTGGTAAGTGTGAGGGAACCAATCCTCCCGCTCATTTCCTCTCCATGCCTGTGAGAAAAGAAAAGCAAGAAAGCTTGGCATCCATTTTTGCAACTGTACTTCTCAGTCATTCTTTATCCTAAAAACATTCCTTGCATGCAGGTACCCAAGTTGAGTCATCATCCAGAGCTAGCAAGATGCTGATGATTCTGCTGCATATTCATCTTTTCCCCTCTTGTGGATTAATCCAGAGCAGTGGAACAGATTTGGATTGTCCAACTTTGATCGAGAAGTACTATGGAGTGACCGAGTAGTCTTAGCACATTTGCAATCCTCAGGGCACAATCCTAACCTAGAGTTAGGCCGGCAGAGTTAGGCCAAGAAGTTTGGCTGGCACAAGGGACACCATAAAGTATGTTTGGAGTCATACTTTACAAGGGACACCACTCTCGGAGTCAGAGAGGCCAGCTCACAGACATGCACCATCCTCTGAGAGTGGTCCAAACGTGCTTTACAGTGCTCCTTGTGCAGGCCAGACCTCCTGGCCTAACTGTGCCGGCCTAACTCCGGACTAGGATTGCACCCTCAGTCTTAGTTAAATAGCTGTGATGGGGCATTAAAGTGGTACTAAAAGGATAAGCAATAACAGAATGTTTTTACTTGCTTGACATAGCAAAAGTAATAAGTTAATGCTGAATGTAAGGAAAAGAAAGCATATACAGCAGGGGCCACTGTACCTGCAGGCCCCACATCTGTAGATTTAAGCAACTGCAGATTGAAAATGTAATCTTTAAAAAAATTCACATACCCTGCTGTAATCTTATTCACCGTGCAATATGCCATTTCACTTCCTTTGCCTTGCACCTGCCTATTTATGCAAAGTTCAGTCAATTTATGCAATTTACACAATTTTATCAGCATGACATCTGTGAATTTGAATATTCACAGATTTTGGTATCCACATGGGATTCTGGAACCAAACCACTACAGATTTTTTCATTGCTTAGGACACAGTTGTTATGATATAAGTAGCTGCTAAATACCAAACATGTGAAGATAATCTATAAAACCACTTAAGTATTCTATAAGGAAGTAGGGGGAGCAGTTTTAACAAAGCCAAGGACAAACTGATTTGCAAAAGCAGGATTTACGAAGAGAACCAGGGCAGATAGTTTCAACTGCCTCAGTCATTGGCTTGGATCCAAAGAAGAGTGGCTGGAAGGGGGAAATGACTTCGCGCTCTTCTGTGAATGCCTGAGCAAGAGGCATTCACAACCCCTGCTAACTGGGCAAGAGGCACTTTTTCCAGTGGTGTTCCTCTTATATTTAGCAGGGGGAGAGTAATTGTCCCTCATCACCCCTGCGCAGTCTTTTTGGTGGCTGTTGCTGGCGGGCTGCCTTTTTTTTTTTTTAGACAGGGACAGGGAACCATTTAACTTTTTAACCATTTAACCATTTAACCATTTAACCTTTTGGGACAGGGAACCATTTAACTTTATTATTACTATTTGCCTGTAAACCGCTTTGTGAACTTCGTGTTGAAAAGCGGTATATAAGTACCTGTTGACTGACTGTTGACTGAGGAAGACTTTTCACAGCAATTACGCATAATGTACGAGGGAGGTTGAATTACAGTAAGAAAAACATGAATGCAAAAAGTATAGGCCATAGTGTACAAACTCTACTGGATCATATGAAGGATTTGAAAAGAGCTTGTGAAACCTTGGCTCAAGAGCTTATGCAAACAGAAAGACGCTTCTGGATCCAGGATCATTTTTCTCATGCAACATTTATCCACTAATATCCAGAAATATGCCTTCGGTGAGTAAAAGAGGCTATTTGTGGATAGGCACTTTTGGATCCACGCCATGTGAAATAAAAAACATCTGTTCCCACACAAAAGAAAAATATCCTGTGTTTACAAATCTACAATCCTAGAATGTCTATTTCCAACTGAGTCTATATAATAGGTTGATTTTTTAAAAAATAAATTCACCCATTGCTTGAAGTATTTCAAGCCTGTTGAATTCTACTTCTTCCTAGAGCAAAAATGAAATTATTGCACCTGAAAAATCCTGGAACTAAGTATTCTACCACAAGAATAAAAACATAGTGAGAGTAAGCATGGACAGCTGTGTCAAGTGGAAGTCAGCAAACATTAAGAACCAACTACAAAAAAAACTAAGGCTAAGCTCACCGTGACCTTAAAAGTTATGCCTTGGCACTGGCTGCCATGGCACTGGAACAATTCTTTGAATAGGTGGGGGAAGGTCTGCACTATGGATGCCTTCCTGACCTGTGGAGTACTGGTCTATCCATGGCTGGTCCTAATGGGTAGGTCTGGGCTCTGCTGTTGTTTCTAAAGCTGCTTCCCTATAGGGAGCCCAGGTCTACCTGTGGCCTTTTCTAATGGGTAGATCTGGGCTCCGTGGGGCCCTGGTCTACCCGTGGTCATTCCTAATGGGTAGATCTGGGCTTTACTTCGCGGAGCCCTGGTCTACCCGTGGCCATTCCTAATGGGAAGATCTGGGCTCCGCGGAGCCCTGGTCTACCCGCGGCCGTTCCTAATGGGTAGATCTGGGCTCCAGAGCCCAGGTCTACCTGTGCAATGTTGCGGGGGCCACTAGCACCCTCCCTAGATAGCCCCAAGATGGCACCCAGGGCTCCTGCCCCCCCTGCTCCCCCTAGATCCACCAGCTCAACAGCACTTTAGGACTGCACTGTTAGAAAGATTGCAGACTCACACATATAGCTAAGGAAGCCAAAGAGTTGGACATTCCTCTGGATCCAGAACTATTAAAGTTTGTTTCTTCCTTTTTTTGTTTTTTGCCTGATATTGTTCCTAATAAGGTTCAACAGAAAATTTTTTATTAGAAACAGAATTTATATGGCAAAAAATGCTTGCCATTATATTACTTCAAGTAGAGTTTAATCTAGAAAGCAACCAGAGGACTCTAGTAGATTCTATACAAAACACATGGTATCTCCTGGGCAGCTGGAAGACTATGGAATTAAACTCTCCCACAAGAACAAGTAATCCCTGAGTAATATTACTGAGTAACAAGTAATATTACTGAGGCAATTACAAGCCAGAACCAAGCATTTACCATAAATAGCAATACTGTAATGAAGGGAGCCAATCAGGGTCATTTTAAGAAAAAAAAATGCTAATAACTGGATCAGTTTAACAATTGAATTTGATGTCTGGATTACATGCCAAATTTCCATCTTGAATAATTTTTTTTCTCCATACTTACCATAGTAAGAATCCAAATGTTCCATTCTGAAAGTGTTTGTTTTAAAGAAAAAAAAATGTTCATTCTTGCAAAGAAAGGCAAATAAAATCAATCTCATTATGTTTTCAAACACATAATGATGTGAAATGCTATTTTAAATACATCTGAATAGCACAGAAAGTGGAATTGATAGTGATTTTGTATCTAGAAAACCACTTAGTCTTATAGTTCTTTCAAGCACTATTACAAGTGGAAGTTTGAATGGCTGAGTGGTTATGTGATCTCTTTATGTCTTTCCTCTTCCAGTCTTGTTGCAGTATACATGGCATTCAAGTGATACAACAAGCAGCATATTACCACAAGAGGGAATGGCAAACTGCAGCACATGGCAGCACTGAGGTGGAAAATCCAGTGCCAGGACTCCTTGCCTCAGTTTTTAATGATACCTGAGCCCAATCAATGGTATCAGAGCTGTCAATTGTAGCTACAGCACAAAATGTAATCAGATTGTAACCTGACCACCTGAGAAGGGGTGTGTGTGTGTGTGTGTGTGTGTGTGTGTGTGTGTGTGTGTGTGTG
>JAJKFI010000031.1:9296429-9319087 GCA_029204185.1 Lerista edwardsae
TGTGTGTGTGTGTGTGTGTGTGTGTGTGTGTGTGTGTGTGTGTGTGTAAATGCCTGTGACACAGCCATTAAAAAGTGTTGCTTCCAAAAATGGGGTGGTGCCAGAACATCATCAGAACACTTATATGCAATCATGTCCTCTTCAGGAGACACTGAGCTTCACAGAAGCTCGAACATGTGTACTCAGCAAGTAGGACACTTCCAGTGATAGCTTCCTCTCTCAGCTCTTTACACCTCTTAATCTGCCATTTACTCTGTCGCCCCCTCATACATACACTGCGCCTTATGAGTCATTTCTTTGGAGACACAAGAAGAGTTCTGAAAATGGAACATTCAGCCATGGATCAATGAGTCAATATGCTGCTCTGCTTTTGAGAAATTTCCACTGCGGCCTATGACTAATACTTTTTTTCAGGGTAAGGGGTAGAACTCATATCTTCTTTTAGAGACCTACTTTCCCTCTTCACTAAAGCCCTCTTCAGTAAATACCCCAGGGCGTTCAGCACCTGCAGTGCAGCCTGTTTCTGAATGCCGGCCAAGCGTCCTGGATAAATTTATACAGTCCTGTGTAGAAGATACCAAGCTTCTATTATCCTGCTCCAAAGGGAGGAAGTAATGCAGGAAGTAAAAATAAGAACCACCCTGAAGGGTGAATATGAAATGTTAGATTATTTCAAGTGCAGGCTTGTACATGACTTGAGACAGAACCAAGAGGAAAAGAAGTGAAGCAGGTTTTTGGCTTGACAAATTATGGAAAGGCTCAGATACAATATGCTTATCCTCAGAGTACTCCAGAAAAGCTTTCTCATGTCATAAATCAACAGTTCTTATGGGGATCAGGTTTCGCATGATTTGCAAGTTCAGTTTTGTTCCACAAAGTGAACTTAGCTATTCTCAACAAAAGTTGAGAATATTGAAATTCTCAAAATTGCAATTCATCTTGAATAGAAAGTGATTTGTTGTGTTCCTTTGGATCAAGAGTCTGAGGCTAACAATGTCTGCAAAATGCTTTCACTGCACCAGCCTTGCACCACTGCAAGCTAGACAGCACCTTGCAGAGTGCAATCAGAACATTGCACTCTGTTTGGACATTGGGCCTTGCCACTTGGTGCTCAGATTTTTGAGCAACCCTTCTGACTGTTGCAAGCTGTGGACTGTCCCAGACTGTTCTGGGAGTCTGCATGAGCATGGGGCTCAGGGCACACTTGACGCTTTTAAGATGTGTATGCTAAAAGTTAATGGTACCTCTCTTCCACTCTGCCCACCATATTCCCCTTTCTGCCTACACTTACGTACTTCAGTAACACTTTCCACATTGTACACTTGCTGGCACAGAAGTTCTAGCTGCTGCTATAGTCAGCGGCTTCAATGTTCTGCAATATCCTGGGTGTTTTCCTATACACCCAACAACCTGCGATCCTCAAGGATACTTGCACCTGACTCTTTTTTTCCTACTTGTTTGCACATCACTGTAGGATCAAGTTGTTACACCAACAATCTTTTTTCTTTCTTGATAAGATTATCATAAAACTTGGCCACAGTGAAAATGAGTTGTGTTCATAGTACTGCAGCTTCAAGGAAGTTCACGGAAACACACTTTCCCACCCTCGCCTGCTGCAGCTGCTAGTGCCCCCAAAAGTCATTCCCGAGTGTTAGGGGAGTCTAGACAACAACATGGGGAGTGGTATGGGGAGTTTCAGCATAGGGAATTTCTGTAAACTGGATGGAGGTGCCTGGGACTCCTGATCCTCAGAAGCAACTTTTCTGGGGTTCTGGAGTGGAGGGTTGAGGAGGATCTGCTTCCATGAGCTTCCTTATGCCTGAAGTTCTCTGGATGCTACCCAAGATATCTGAATTAGTGTGGCTTTCCTATTTATTATACTCCTTTCTCATGAGAAATTGGACATACAAATCAATCAATGAACAGGGTCACGTTTGCATGCAAATCCAGAATGATCTGGTCAATATTTTCTGCAAGAGCAGTCTTGGACTGAGGCTAACCTTTAATCGTTTCACAAAGTGCTTGGCGACAATCAGTTCTGAAGCTGGGTTCCCCAAAATGATCTCAAAACGGTACTGCAAGCCTAGTTTATCTCGTGCTTCTTGCAGCCTCTCTTTGGCCAGCATTGCCAGTTGCACAGAGGGAATCCGGATCACAAGCATGTGGCCGCGACCATTTTTATCTTTGCCTGGTGCTGTGATGATGTCATCCATGATGCTGAGAGTCTCTGGTGTGCTGTGGTCCCTGAGCGAGACCATCGTGGTGAGAGCCATCAAGGCTTCCAAGTACTGCTGAATAAGCAGATAGCAGCGAATCACCATGCTGTGCAGCCTGGGGTACCTTGAAAGAAACGTAGCTCTGTTTTAGTCAGTCAAATCAGCATATGCTGCTCTAACAACACCAGGCAACAAAGGAAAAAAAATATCTGTGACGTACCGCATATTTTGTGCTCTCACTTTGATGAAATGATTTACTGTACAAGAATTGCCTTGGCATACATTCAAGTTTACACGGCTTGTAGGAAAAAAAATAGATGGATCCTCCTACTACTCCCAGTTCAAGCCTATTATATAAAACTCTAATGTGTATGCACACAATAGAAGAGAGGTTTCTAAATGCAGCATGTGAAGGTTGACAGCCTTTTATTTGCATGAGGACTGCAATTCTCAAAGTCTACGAAGTGCATACACTCAAGTCAGACAGATATGATACTGTCAATAGGAAGAATGGCTAGTGCATGATATCGCTTAAACAGTTCCCTTGAGTGATGCTTGAATTAAGCATGATGGTGCAGTGCTCACTTGATGCAGACTGCATTATTCATGATTTTCACTCTGAAAACTACAGTAAGCAGGTTCCAGGTTGACAGCTGAGGAGCTACTTCATATTCAGGCAGTCCATTTGGCATCTTGTCAAGCCAGCAGGCCACAAATATGACTGTCAACCCATAAACCAATTCACATGTTACATGGTAGAAAATGTAAACTGTACACCTGCCCAGGGCCTGCAACCAGTCCTAGCTTCCTGACAAATATCTGTACAATATCCATCACAAGCCCATTTTATTTTAAATGTGTTGTTTAAAATAACTTTTGTATATACATAAAAAGTGTGATAACTGAAGTAAATAACATATAGCACTTCACACATTCAAATCACACTGTCTGTACGGAGCTATATTACCTTAGCCCTCTTCCTCCATCATATTTGACATGTAGGACAAATATGCAGGGAAGAAATAGGTGGTGCCTATATCCAACATCAACAAACTTATGTATTAAACATTGAAATATATAGAGATCTCAAAGAAAAGAAACGGAACAGAAAGATTATCATGGTTAATGGTGTCATTGTGGTTCAATACTGGGCGAAGTATCATGATGAGCACATTTTGCTTAACATTTTCCCCCTTTTTTGTTTAAATGGGGGGAGCATGAAATGGGAAGAAACCATGATGGGGATAGAGGGCTTTATGGTGTCACCGCTTTGGTTGCCATCCTGACTGCAGGAAAATTGCTTGAAACAGAAGAGCAACAGCAATAACCTGTTAAGATCAAACCTTGCAACTTGAAACCCTTTAATTGGAATGCAAGGGATAAAAATCCAGCCATATGTACTGTGATGGGTTATCGTGTAAGCATGAGATCTATGAACATGTTTGTGCAAACAGTTCTGGGAGATTGAAAACATTCAAAAATATAGTGCACTAGACCTCTATAACCACTATTCCTGGTATGAGAGCAAATCTCCAGGTTTCAAGACATCCATATGCATGAATCTAGCTAAATACTATCCCAAAAGCATTTACCTCTCTAAGAGTGTATTCACCATTTTTTCAAAGGTTTCATCACATCTCAGAAGAGGGCTTGTAATTCCCCACTGCAGAGATTTGCTGTATTCATTCAAGCCAAAATACAACTTCTCCTCTCGGCTTAGTTCCTCCTGTTCCAAATGGAAATGTTGCAAGCAAATCTTACAGTTTATATTTGTCCTGCATCCAAAACATTAGCATGTGTTCTGACTCCCTCCCAGCAAATGAACATAATGATTTTCATACATATTAAAATAACTTATTTAATCATAAGCGAGAGATTTAAATAAATTAGTTTCTTGAAATCACATTGTAGTTTCCTCCCAAATTTCTAGATGAACATAAACTAATGGATCAGGTAAACATCAATTAGACTATCCAAACCCTGTGTTCATGAGCAAAATATCTTTGGTCCTATCCAGGGCAGCAGTAGTTGGCAAGCTGACTAGAGGCTGAACTAAATTCTCTATCAGAGCATCATCCTATAAACTGCTATCCTTATTAGATATCATAGGGCAAGTATACACATTGATTAATTGTAAGCCATCAGGAGTCTTTGGAGAAACAGTGGCAGCAAGGCTCTACACAGGGGTGGCCAAACTTGCTTAACATAAGAGCCATAGATGATTAATTTCAGATGTTAACTTGAGAGCTGAAATATTTAAGAAGCACTTAAATTCTTAAATACATTTACTCGCCATGAACATTAAACCTATGTTTTAATCATGTGGACTCCCAGCTTATTATAAATAATAATAAAGATTGATTTTTTTATTTACCTTTTATTATGCCCCTTTCTCATGTGGCTCATGTGCCACAGTTTGGCCATTCTTGCATTAGCTCTAAAGGTAAAGGTTTCTCCACGACCAAATGGTCTAGTAGGGGGCAGCACTCATCTCCGTTTCTAAGCAGAAGAGTCGGCGTTTGTCCAAGGACAAGCTTCCGTGGTCATGCGGCTGGCATGACTATACGCCGTAGCGCACGAGACCACCAAATCTCTCTAGGCCATCAAGACAGTTTTTAGGGAGAAAGTCCAACTGTCTTGACTCTTGCTGCTACACAGTGCCTTCCTGATAGCCAGAAGGGGCATTACAGCTAACCAGCCCAGGAAGAATAAGACAATAGGGTCTCTGCGCCATATATAAGAACTTCTCTGGACTTGGTTCCCTAAGCTGAGCTTCACATTTTATCTCAAAGAGACAAAACAAACTTGCCTTGCCTGACTACTCCCAAACCTGTCTCACAACCTCTTCTTGGCCAGATCATTTGTCCTTGGATCTTAGTTTGCCCAACTTGGAACTCGAGTCCCAGCTCTTCTTACACCTTGCCATCTACCTCTGGTCTTCAGGATTCCATCTGCCAGCTCTGGAACTTGTTCACTGGTCTGATTGCCCATTCCACTTGTATTCACCCTGAGCCCCAACATCAATAGAGGCAAAACAGTTCCCTCTTTATAGTATCAATAGGGCTAAAAAAAAATAGGACCCAAAGATGGTCATGGTAAAATAGAAACACATTTTATGAACTGTATTGTATTTGGAGCATTTAAACCCTTACCATGTTGCCAAACTGTATCCAGTGTACTTCATTGGCAGAGCTGATTCTAGACTGCAGAGTTTGAAGAGCATATGGGAAAGAACTCACTTGAAGAACAAGGAGGTTGAAAGCTTCAAGGACCTCTCTGCAATTTATTACTCTGTCAGCAAGTCCATGAGTGGGTTCCCCATGAGTCAGAGAGCTTGAAATGGCACTAAGAGACAAAAAATTTAATGAAAGAGTTTGTTTCACATTCCACAGATCAAAACAAAAAGATTAAAACAGAGATTATAGGAGTTTTTGGTTCACAAGAAATCAGGAAAACACTCAAGAAAGCAGGATGCTGCATACAGCTCTAGCAAGAATGGCTTAATGATCCTCTCTATAAAACAAAACAAAAAATGAAGTTTTTTTGCAATGTGGTGCCTGCTCAAACACTAACCAGTTGGTGATACCAAGCATATGGAGACATGTGTTCTCCTACTATATAATGAGCAGACATACAGGGACATAACCATGTACCTACTTGAACAGATTCTCAAGCGGCTGAAAAGTCTTGTTAGATTAACATTATTATTTTTAAAGGAAGTGGGCAACATACAGGACAGAACTACAATATTGCAGAACTTACAATTAGTGCACTCCGTGTCTAATTATCTATTCTGTGCTGAATCTCTAGCACCCAATGCCAAATTTCTAGAGCTATTAGCTATCTGACCCTGCCCATCTTGCAAAATGCAATGCCAAAACAGCTAGTGATAGCACTGTCACACACAAGGTAAGTAGGGCACACCTCCAAAACTAAAACTTTTAAAATCAATAGTACAAAAACAGAATGGGAGCTGCTATAGAAACTACTTCCTAGGCACAGAAAATTACCATTTCCTACTTATAGTACATTAGACACCATAATATACAATACATATTTCACAACATACAGACAGCCATTTGGATGTTTCTCTTTGATATGAAGAAACATTGACAGGGTTCAGGCATAATGCAAAACTAGTTTGTTTAGGTAAATCATGGTTTCACTTTGTCTGAACCCAAACCTGCCAACAAACCAGGATCAGAACCTCACAGTTTAAACTGAGCAATTCACAGGTAGTGCTACTTATTTGGAAAACAGTACTATCTCCAAGAACACAGATTAATTCAGTACTGTTTTATTACAGTACTATTTGTTATTGGTTGATAGGTAGTTATTGCAGCCAATGAGAACAGTGTCTTCTGACCAATCAGCATCAGTTTCCTGCCTTAGTTCCACAATTTTCTCCTATAGTTCTGTTTCAGACTCTGCTTTCAAGGAATGGATTCCGCACTCTTGCTGGAAGTATTACTCTATCTCTAATGGCTGCGATTCTTAGATTCTAGGCAATATTATCTAGGGTAGGCCCTAGCAAACAATACAGTGGTGGACTGAAAACTTGCTGAAGACTTGTTCTAAACATCAAAGCAAAACCCATGCACCAATCATCATGTTACCAAATATATCGCACTGCATCCTGTACATAGACAGCAGCTACATAATGCCAGGCCCAAGGGAAAATCACAGCAGCCTACAGCACTTTAAAGCTGACTGTCCCCAATACTGGGCAACCAAAAAGCATTAGAGGCTGAGGTGCCTATTCTGGAACAAAGTCCTTGCAGCTACACAACAGGAAGATGTTTGGTAGGCGCAAGTTTAACTTACAACTCGCAGTGCTGCAATGACAGGAGAAGACACACCTGCCTATTGCCTCATAACTTACTAAAGATTATATCTGTCCGGGGCGTGCCTGGCATACACGCCACCCCGGCATAACCTCAGCATGATGGCCCCGACGAAGGAAGCCAAGGCGCTCCTCACGGGTCAGGCTGGGCCTCAGAGGGTCTGATTCGTCGTCAGAGGTCGGGGGTTGCTCCACCCTGGACCGACTCTCCTGGCAAGCTAACCAGCTGAGAGCCCCTCACAGCCAGCATCCGAATCCGGACTGACCTTCATCATGGGGCTGTCTGCCTTTTACAGTGCTTGCATCCGCCCCCTCCTGAGGCTTCGCCCCTCCGGTTCCCACCCCTGCCTCGGGGCCGTCAAGCCACCCGCGGGCAATGGACCCAACTAGGCTTAAGCCCACATCGGGTCAGGTGGGACCAGCCCCGCCCCCTGAGCCCCGTCCTGAGCCCTGTCTCCGGTGGCCAGGCAGGCAAACAGCTCCCGGCCCGACCCTCGGACCCCAGCCAGACCAGAGAGGTAAGTCGGGCACCCATGGCAACGCCCGACAATATCTTTTAGGGTTGATTCTCACCATCCAGCAGATTTGGAAAAATAAAAAACAGCTCATAAGTTATTGAATGCTATGCAGCTTTACTTTGAACAATTTATTACCTTGTTAAATCTACATGAGCATTGTCATGAACCAGCACAAAGAGAGTGTATGGATTCTGCTTCACCCGCCTCATGAAAACGTCAAACTTGGTTTGAATCTCATTGTCTAGCCGCACCACATATTTTTCAGCTCTTTGGTAAGCTGTTCCATTTTCTTCAAGGCCCAAGTCTACAAGAACACCTGGGGGAAGAAATGGGAGGGGAGGCAACACTGCTTTTGTCTGAAGTAATAAATAAATGAATGGTAACATTCCTGGGCTTAACACAAAAGTGTGGACTGATTGCTGGCAGTCGCAAACCTGACTCATGGGCTGCTGCCCAGGACCAGGAACGCAGAGTGCTGTCCCCACCACGGAGACTGCTGCCCTGACTCACCAGGAGTTTTGCGGCATCCTCCAGCCCTCCAAAAGCATTCTAAAGCATCCGGAAAGCCTTTAAATATTTAACAGCCCTTTGGAGACTTCATAATGCTTTTAGAGGGGTGGAAGATGCTGCTAACTGCCTGCCCGGCCCTCAGGAAGGCTCCAGAGGGTGGGTGGCAGAGTGGGGGGCCACAGTGCTGCCCCCACAGGCCCGCCGACCAAGGGCATGTGGTCCCCCATACCCAACAAGACAGATGCCACTGATTGCTGGTTCCAGATACAGGCCAGACTCAACTACCAGCTCAGCCACAAAGCTCACAGCCCTGAGTCACACTGAAAGGTAAGAATGGGAAGGATGCCTGTTTACCTACATTGAACTCCGGCGACTGGATGGGAAAGAAATTTAAATACATAAATAACTGGTGAAAACCTAAGTATAGTTTTCTTCTGCCTCCTGTAGCTTTCTACCCCAATAAGTCACAAATTACAACACTAAATAAATGTATATAAGTATACATTTGCATACTATTTGCACACTAAATATACAAGACACAAGAAGTTAACTTTTTTTGGTACAGGATTTGCATTACCTTGGCACACAATTTTGATAGTGTGAAAAATAAAGGAAAAATGAAAACAAATCCTGGTTATGACCTTTTCCCGCAACAATACAGCTGCAACTCATTTGATATCCCAAGATCTTCTGTCTGTTGGTTGAATGTTTGTTCTTAACGCAAAATACCATAAACCCAGTCCAGAGTTATAGAAATATCTTGTTGGGTTTAATATGTTTCTTTCCCTCTCCCCTTTTTTTACCTGATTGTTGAATCCGTTGAATAGTTTGCTGGACCAGCACCTCTGAACGAGGAACTACAACGATGAAATCTACTTTGCTGAAGTGGCCCAGATCCAGGCTTTGGTTGCCACTATCTGCTATGGCACATACCTGCGACAAGAGCTTTCTGGCAATTGTGAGCTGTGGTTGATAAATTTGGAAGGTTTCAGTGTCCAAATCTAGGAAAAAGCAGGAACGTATTTTGCTTCCATGTCTCATAGTGTATAATAATTGTGGCTCTAATCCACAAAGCTCCTGTCCTGCTATGATGTGTAACTCCACCGTACTCCCTTTATACTTACCCAACCAGGCCAGAGAGTGAAGCCCTGGCAAATTTGGGCATCAGATCCCACAGGCATAGAACAAAGTTATGGCACTTCCCTGTTCTTGCCTATGTAAGGAGCAGTGGTGTCTCTACAGGGAGGGCAGAGCTCTAAGTTTTGCAAGAAGCCTTACCTTGCAGTGGAAATCACTCCTTTCCTGCACCGTTTTAGCCAATCCTCACAGGAAAAAGCAACATCTTGGCGTTGCTTACTGGCTACAGCAGCAAAGGAGAGGAGGGATTTACATGACAGGGTAAGGCTCCTTGCAAAACTTAGAGCTCTGCCCTCCCTGTAGAGACGCCACTGGTAAGGAGAAATGCTGCACTAGTTTGGAGGGTGGGGATGGCTGCATTGGATCTCACAGAAGGATGTTAGTTTCTCCGCCCAATATTTGGGCCATAGCAAGTAAAGCTGAGAAATGTTCTCTGTTGCTAGAACTAAGCTAACCTATTCACAACATGGTAAATAATACAAATTTGAAAAAAAAATCAAGTTTTGATACATAAATATATAGCAGGTTACATATAATAAAATGCTACAATAGAAGCAACTTAATTTTTAACATAAGCAATAGTTTCCTGACATAGAATGAATGATAAACTTGAGGGAGAAAAGGTGTCAGGATAGATCCCAAATGCTTTCATTTTTTGCTGGGTACATCCACAGACGTTTTGTGCACTAACGACTGGAGAAGTTGCAAAGATCCCTTGTATACATACATAAGATTGACATTTAAATCTGTCATTGGGACAATCTATTTATTTACAGGCTGCTTTTGGAACACGAGGCCCATGTTGTCACACCTTTCCCCCAGCAAAAATAAGATAACAAGCACTTGAGAGGATTCTTGCTGAAAAACTAAAATTAGCACTATGCAAATTGACATTATCGAGCCATGTTGTTTGTTTGTTTACTTTGAATGTAAGGTAAGATTGTGGTATTTGAATACGATGTTCCCTAATACTGAGACAGACTGGCAGTGGCCCTGCAGGGCTTCAGACAGGTCTTTTCCAGCCCTACTTGGAGATACCAGGAATTGAACCTGGCCCTCTTTCCCACTGAGCCATGGCCCTTTCTTGAGGAGTCTGGACTTCATATGTAAAGGAAGAAAATGGCATAGATTTACAGCGCAATCCTAAACCCTGCGCAGCGTCAGCACAATGGGGTTGCGCTGAAGCTGCGCCCTTAGCGCCGACGCGGGAGTGCCGATCAGCAGCCCCGTATCAGCGCTACGGCAACAGGACCGGCGCTGCAGACAGCGCCGGCCCTGCAGCGCCTGCGCTGAGCCTCTCTCATGCCAACCAAAGCTGGTCAGCACGAGGGAGGCTCAGCGTGGAAGCAGCGAGGGGATTGGAGGGAGGGAGGCAGGGCATGACATGGGCAGACTTGGGAGGTGGCCAAACGGCCACATCCTAAGCCCGTCAGGGAGGCCGCGCGGCCCCAATTCGGGAAGCACATAGGGAGGCTCCTACCCAGGGCTGGATAGGGCGCTGACTGGCTGCTGCTGCTACCCCAGCGCTGGGTAGGATTGTGCCCTTAATCAATCCCACATTTTATTTTGAAACACTTTCCATATACTTAGGTACTAGAATCAAAAGGAACATTTCTACTATACATCTAGAAACATACTCTGTTGAGTGTCTTTTCTTGATATCATGTCCCCAAAACAGAAGGCTGTTTGTTTTAAAATGGAAATACATTTTTTTGTCATGTCTGTGCCCTAACGCCCCCCCCCCCCCCCCCCAAGGGCTCAGAGTGAGGGGGGGGGGGGAGACAATTTCCCAGAATTCTCACATCCAGATATTGGCCAGGCCTGCATATGCATACCTTCAGAGATGGAAGCTAACCACCAGGCACTTCTCTTGTTCCTATCTCAAAACTTGGGTTAGCCATCCATTATTTCATTTCTTGCAGGCAACTCTTACCCTGTTCTTGGGTGGAAACCATAGCAGCTGCTTCTTGAGATGATACACATTCATTAACATCTCCATTGAACGGGATTACAACATTATCTCCTCGTCTCTGTTGCATTGTCTCTAGCAACTTGTCCAATTCATCGCCTAGACAAGAAATGGCTTTTAAAACAAAAATGTATCTGGAACAAGGTATACTACATCCCTATGAAATCTTCACAAGAAATGATAAAGGAAGACTACACCACACTGAATATTAATCCACCATTTGTTTCAAATGCTCTAATCAAAAACAAAAATGAACACAAACATTAAAGGCAAACAGATCATTTGTCTAAACAATGGTTCATTACTGCATAAGAAGTCAGGTATTCTGTAAAATATTGTATTAGCAGAACAGGAAACAGTGAACTGTTGTGGTGGCTCCATTCCTCCCTGATTGAAGGTTAGGATTCAAAAAATGGAGCCAGGAAACTTTTGTTCCTCCTCACAAGAACCACCCAACAGGATTTAAAACTTGGCTCTTAACATCTCCATGAAACTATTGGAGAGGTTGTGCAGACGTATGGAATGAAGTACCAATGGTTTACTCATGATACTCAGCTCTATTTATTATTTTCTTCACTTCCACTTTTGTGGAAGTCACTTCCCGAAACAAATGACAAAATTCAGCAGTGCGCTGGATGAAGATAAATGCACTTAAGCTTAATACAGATAAAAAATGAAGTTGATGACCGTGGGGAACTCGGTGGACTAGTTCAATTTCCTGGGGAAATTGTAAATACTTCCTTATTCTCCCCTAAGGAGCAACTTCATCGTAAAAGGAGAGTGTACTTTTGGACGTGGTGGTAGTGCTAGGTTCTCTGGTGAATGTTGTAATCAGAAGTATTTTTTATCAGCTTAAGGGCTCAATCCTAGGTTGCGCTGGAATGGCAAGACCAGCAGGCCTGCACTGTATCCAGCAAACCTTAGGCGTGCTAGGGAACCTTCCCAGGGTAAGGGCACATTTCTGCCTTTTCTCCTTATAGGGTTCCTTGGATCTGCGCCTCCTGTATAGCAGGTACAGATCCGAGGAAGTCACACAGTCCAAATTGGGACCACATGGCCTGGCCCCCCCCCCCCCCTCCGCCAACATGCCGAGTTTGGCTGGTGGAAAGGCAGCTCTGAGCCAGCGCTCTTTAGCTGACACTACTTCTAGTGTCAGCCCAAGAGCTCTAGCACCAACATGGGGTGCCTGTTGGTGCCCCTGCATCGGTGCTAGTGACATTGCACCGGTGCGACCACGTAGCGTCAGTGCAAGTTCATTTCCTGGATTGTTCCCTAAGTTGATTTGCTAGCTGCACCCACTCCTGGGACAGAGGGACCTGGTTACTGCAACTCATGCCTTGATGACCTCCAGATTGGAATACTGTAATGCACGCTAAATGGAGCTGCCTTTGAAAATGGTCTGAAAATTTCAGAGTTTTGACCCCCTTCTAGGAATGCCAACGCATATGGCAACCCATATAATCTTTCGAGGTCTACATTTGAGACAAGTGAAGCCATTTTTTACTCTGTTAGACACTTCACACTGAAGTGGAAGTGTGCTTTGACTGTTGTTTTTGAATGCTTTACATCTTTTTTTAAAAAAAAAATTTTTTTTATATAATACCATTTAAAATGGTTTTATTTTACATATGCTGCCATGGGAACTTTTGTGTTAAAAGGTGGAACAGAAATGTGGTAAATAATAAAACTGACCTCTACATACATAGTCACCTCACAGTCTAAGAGCTTGGTGCTAATCTGGAGTTAGGCCGGCACAGTTAGGCCAGCAAAGTTTGGCCAGCACAACGACCACAGTAAAGCGTATTTGGACCACTCTCAGAGTCAGGGAGAATGGCACGTGTATGTGTGCTGGCCTCTCTGACTCCGAGAGTGGTCCAAACGTACTTTATGGTGTCCCTTGTTCCAGCCAAACTTTGCTGGCCTCATTATGCTGGCCTAACTCCAGGTTAGGATTGCGCTCTAATTCAGACTGAACAATTACTGAATAGTGAAACAGGAGGGGGAGCCCTAATGATATAAAACAAGCATATGGAAGAAACACCACAAGGAAATACATTCTTTCCTTGCCCCCAGGTTTCGTTAAATTTCCTAAGTCAGAAGAAAGATCTCACTCTAGAGATTTTTAATGGATAGCAGTAAACCTTAAGACATAATGAAATCACCTCTGTGCTTAGTCAGAAAACAACTATGGGTCAATATTTTCATGTGAGAAAATGAATTTATTGAACAGCAACCGAAGAAACTTAGATCTACTCACCTAAAGATGTGTTTTTGAAATGTGATGCCAGAAAGCTAACTTTTCCTGTAATTAGCTCATAACTGATCTCCTTTAAGAACTCGCTGGTTGTAAGCATGCTCTCTGCCAGTGCTCTAGACTGATATTGGCCTATGGAACAGAAAGTACAGAGAAAAATCACAGGCCACTGACAGTATAAGGGCTTTGAATTCAAAGTGAGCATTCCGAGTTTCAGCCCAGGTCTCCTTCATGACCTTATAGCTAGAGGGGGGAGCAGTATTGCAGATACCACAACATGCCGTGTAACTGGCCCCTCCCACTCGCTGTAGGAGCCATTCTGGCCAGTGATGGCAATGCACAGTGCATTGTCGTCACTGCCCAGAATGGCTCCAACGGCAAGTGGGAGGGGCTGCTTACATGGTGCATTGTGGTGCCTGCAATAATTACTGTGCCGGCTTCCCTGTAGCTATGCTACCCTCAGAAAGATCAAGCCAGCGAAATGAGTTTTACATGTTTTACTTTTAGACTATTTCCTTAGAGAACATATGCACTTATTGGTTTACATGTGTAAGTAAAGTTTACAAGAACTATTAGTTTTAACCTATACAATGGAATCTCCATTGTCTGGTCTCCAACTATTTGAAATCTTTATGTCCCCATGCAGCTGCGCATTAGCGCAATCTTATATAATGAAGATTTCTGCGTATCTGAATATCTACTTGCCCAAGAAAGAACTTTGGAAGTCCTTAAGACATATGGATAAATGAAGCTGTCTACTCATTTCCTACACAGTAATTAGCAATGATTCTTTTAGTGAGTGTTCACCCAAACTCCTGAAAGTTCATGTTCTAAAAACAGAAAAAGTACTGCATTAGTTAGAAAGAATTGTGGATGAGTACTTTGCGGCCGCAGCCCCAAAACTCATCTCTTTACAACTCCATTTTTTTTGTCTCATCCCATCCACATTCTCTACAATTGGCAAACAAGATGTACTTTCCCAACACTGCTGAGGTGCACAGTTGCCTGAACAAGCTTGCAAGTGCTAAGAGCATTCACCTATGACAAAAAGTACTTTGAATTTTCTATGTCCCCAAGACGAACATAACACCTACAGTGACAGGAACAAGTAGTCAATCTGTAGAGAAAAAAATGGCACTTTCTACCTTCTCTCTTGTATTAACAGCAGTCACACAATAGTCTGCCAAAGGCTCAAAAACTGTCATGTGTGAGAGGCTGCCAGTCTCCAAATGAGAGCACTGTGATGAAAACACTTCAAAAGATATTCACACTTAAGATCTCAGCACAAATTCAGTTTTCTGTGAGCAAGTCCCACCCTTGCTTGTAGGTCAGACAGAGAGGCTGGAGAAGTGCATTTTCACACAAATTTAGCACAACATTTGCCTGCTAGTCCCTAAGGTCCATGAAAGCTCCTCTCATTAAGAGCCAGTCTTGCCAAGGGAGAATTTGCTCAAAAAGAACAGAGAACCCAAGTACCGATGAACGTAGCCAAAGCTTCTGTCAAGATTGCCTGCACTAAAAACAAAAAAGTTTTAAAGAGAGGGGGAGATGGTGACAAACTCATGTATCCCCAGCAGATGACAGACACTTGTGTCCACTGGTATAGCTAATTGAAGTGTAGCCTGGTGCAGAGGGCAAAATGATGCCCCAGAAGTGACATCACAACAGGAAGTGACATCACAGTTGTATTTTCATTTGCTTGGTTTTTTGGCCATATGTTTTTGATAGAATGGAGATACTACACTCCAATCTGTTTCACTGCATTCTACATGAAATTCCGCATTGAATTATATACAACATGAGAGTATTATTCCTAAAAACCGTGATTTTAACAAACCACACTTTGTACATGACTATTGTAGTTTCATTTTCTGGTTTTTCTAGAGGGGCATACCCATGGGAGCTGCTCAGGGAGCTGCATAACCACCAAACAAGTCTCCAAAAGGCCGTGTTTTGGAGTAGTTCAAGGACTGCAGTTTCCTCAGCACTGAACCTCAGAGTAGGGCCTTTTCAGGTTCTGGGACTCGTCCTCAGAGACAACTTGCACAGCAATTCCTCACCCAGCAGAGGTGAAAATCTATGAAACACTTTGAAAGATGTGTTGAAAAACGGATGAAAATCAGAGATTTTTTTTTAAACTAGGTGAAAACCATACCCATACTAGCTGCCTGGTTTCAGCTCTGATATAGGTGAAAGTTGTATGTGTTTTTCTTTATATACTTTGGACACAACCAGGGGTATAGCTAAAGAAGTGCAGGGGGTGCTATTGCACCAGACAACAAGTTTTGGGGGGCAACAAGCTGAGCTTGACACTAATGTCCAAAATTGTGAAAACTTTGATATGTATAAATACCATCATCATGCTATACATCATTGGAAAGATAATTTAATGCAGAATGCAATGAAACAAACTGGAGTGTAATATCTTTACTCAAACATCATAGCCAAAAAACCCCAGACAAATCAGAAATCCAGACACCTTTCTATCCCAAGCAGATAAGTGATACCCAACCTATCATCTAAACCAAAACTTTCAATACCAGGGGTGTAGTCTTTTTAGGGTGGGAAGCAAAATGGAAGGCACTCCTGCACTTAAAGAAAAAAAAGGTAAGAACATTTGTTTTCTCAATCAGCTCCCAAAACAATGGGCATGAATCCATTTTGCAATTGTGTCTGCCTGGGTGTTCCACACTCCCCTTTTTCCAGTTAGTCAGAGATGAAGCTGTGCATTCTGGGCAGCGATGCTTCTGGGATTCCCCATATCTTTCAGCTGTAAAGCAGGTTGCATCCTAGAAAACTGGTGTATTCTTAATCATTACGCACAGATGCATCAAAACACAATGGTGTCATTGTTCAAGGAACATTTCAGTCCCTTATGAGGTTCATAATATGCCCAGGCAACTATTTAGGAATCACTGATTATTTTAAACCATAACATAAATAAATAAGTTTGGAAAACAAGATGCATTTTCTTAACTACTTTGATATCCTGCCTTTCTTCCAACATGGAATTCCAAGCCGCATACAGAAGGATCCCATGACAGTCTTCCATTCAGGCACTGACCAGATGCAACTTTACTTAGCTTCAGAAGAGTGGCTGCATCTTCATATGCCTTGAGACTATAGCTATGGGGCCATTTAAGTGTTTCTTCTTGTATGCAGAAGCTGCAATCCTAAATACACTGCTGATAGGGAACTGTGACTGTGTTCTAGACGTGGGCACAAAAGATGGCATATACATACCCCAAGGGTTTTCTTTGGGCTTTGCTTTTAAGAGGTGGCCCAGTCCATTTTCCTTTCCAAGCACTCATACCTTTATTGCCAAACCATTTTTCTTCTGGCTGTTTAAAATTGATTTGGTAACTCCAGGAAGGATAGGAATAATATAGAAGCGAAAACAACTTTCACAAAGGTGCATGTGGGCAAGTCATGGAGATTGTGGTTTATGCTGATTTTAAGCACATTTGAGATAAAAGCATAAGAAAACAACACAGCTACATATGGAGTGAACTGTCTGCCTCCTCCAAGACACAGAACTGTTGCAACATCTTGGCTGCTCCTCTAACAATAGTTTGGATTGTTGTACACAAAGCTATCCACATCTCAAATAAAGTTAATGATGACGAACTTTTCTTGTTTATAATGGAGATGGAAATCTTCCAAGATCTTTGAGGGAATATACAAGAACAGAAATGCCCCAATTATTCCAAAGTTAAAAGAATGCACAATGAAACAGGCGGGATATTAAAATGCAGCAGTTGAAATGCCAGAGGTTAAAAGTTGTTTGTGAATCCAATGCTAATAATGCGATTTTGTCTCTGTTATTTGATAGATCTCAGAAACATCAAACAGTCACATTCTATTTCACCAATGAAACACAGGTCAGTAGAAAGTATCACTTGACAAAAGGTACCCACCTAAGACAACTACGCAAAACTCATTTCCTCTGATCTTCGATGTACAGATCGCAACAACATAATCTGGCAGTCTTTGTTGGCGTTTCATTTCGCTCAGAGATCGCAGGGTTTCTGAAATGCCTTCAGCCAAGGAATTCTGAGTAACCACAACATGCACCAGGTCCTGGGAGACACTGGCAATCAACCTGGCAAGCCACGGGAGTTGAACTGGTGACAAAGAGATGCACTGAGCACTCATCTGCAAGGACTGCTCTCTCAGAGTAAACTCCTGCATAGCCTTTAGCATGATCTGTTCAAATTCTTCCCTGAGAGGTATCTTATCTGGACCTGGAATTAAAAAAAGATCAAAATTTATCATCAAAAGCCTCTACCATGAGGCTGACCATAACCTGGAATCAAGAGTGTTATGAAGATATCCCAACACAAAGATGGCAAAGACTGGACAGAGCAAGTTGGATCAAGCGACTGAGAGTGTAATCCTAACCTGGAGCTAGGCTGGCACAGCTATGCCAGCAAAGTTTGGCTGGCACAAGGGACACCGTAAAGACTGTTGGACCACTCTTGCAGTGCAATCCTATTCATGACTACTCAGAAGTAAGTCCCATTGTGTTCAATGGGAATTACTCCCAGGACAGTGTGTATAGGATTGTAGCCTCAGAGTCAGACATACACACAGACATGTGCCATCCTCCCTGACTCCGAGAATGGTCCAAATGCACTTTACGGTGGTGCCTGTACCGGCCAAACTTTGCCGGCCTAACTGTGCCAACCTAACTCTAGACTAGGATTGTACCCTAAAAGAGTAAAGGAAAAAAGAAGAGAGGAACTGGATGGAAGAACTTATCTTTGTCCCTGCCAGGGAGACAACATCTCAGATGATCAGACACACAGAATGGGGTTATACCTCTCTGGTCTCTCGAAGGGGAACTTCAGTGATGGGAACCATGATGAAAGAGCACTTGGCACACAAAGTGAGCACTCGGCCAAAAGAACCTCTTGTCCCTCGCAACACGTATGGCAAGATATTTTGTTAGCCCTTGTTTTCTCAGACTTCTTACTGCAAGTATTCTGTCCCATGATGTCTCCACACACAAACACCCAAGTGGAAACTCTCCCTCACTACTCCAACAGCTGAAGGGCAATGCTTCCAATATAGAAAAGCAATACAGAAAAGCAATTCATTAATGCTGAAATGAATTGAGGCTGCATCTCTCTCACATATATCTCTCTCACATACATCATGCCTCTGGGGCAGCGATTTTCAATCCTTTCCATCTCATGGCACACTGAGAAGGTACTAAAATTGTCAAGGCACACCATGTTGCCAATGGGAGGCTCCCATCCCCCATTGGCACTACTAATAAATGAACTTCCCCCAAATTCCCATGGCACACCTGCAGACCACTCATGGCACACCAATGTGCCGTGGCTGCTCTAAGGCCTGAGCCAGTAAGTGGCCCCTTCAGCACCAGAGCACTGTGGCATTTCCAGACACACAGGGATGATGTCCCTCAACATCAACACTGAACTTCCAGGAAAGCTGAGCTCCAAGCTGCATGGAGCTTATCATCCTAGGGTTTTGAGCTGCATTGCTACAATTTCTGCCATTGACAGCCAATTGACGGAGAAGTTCTCCACTTGGTTGGGCTATGTCCCCTTTTTAAAGAATCATCTTTCTTACAAGGCCTATAAAAATCTTGTTAGAACAACATATTATTATAACCCATGTGTCAAAGAGTCAGCTTTCCCCCCATATTGTTCCACCCAAATAGCTGCAGCAGGAGAAAAATGCTAAGTCTCACAGTGGAAACAGCTGACAGCCTGCCAAGGAATCCATTATCACATCAGCAGCAAGGGTTTGTACTGCATATTGATAACAGCCTTGAAGGTCAGCAGAGAGGAACAGAAGGTACCTAAACAAGCTCAAGGATGACACTTGCTCTCAGGTCTTGGAGGACACCCAGCAAGCTGGCAATGCTCAATGCAATAAACAATACTGATGTAGCCACTGACAGCAGGAGCCGTGGAAAGAATGCACTGGTGAAACAGCCTTTTGCAGAACAAGCCCATGGAAGCCAGCTCTGACGGTAAACGTCTGCATGGATTACAATGTTGGGGTAGCAGCAGTGGGAAGAAATGCTTTTGCAACAATGCTGTGTATCTGGACACAATCCAGGAGTGAAGCAGTTAGACAGGGTTTTGGACATTAAAATGTCCAGCGGGGAAAAATCTTTAAATGCTTGCAGCGTAAATAGCGAACAGCATCCCTCAATTCTCTTCTTTGGTATCATCAAAAGCGATGTGCAGAAGAGAGCTCACTATTGACTACTGACGATGGGCCAAGAGCTCAATTGGGAAGGGATCTTCTCAGCAGTCTAGTTCCTCCCTGATCCCGTGGCTGTATGGATACCTATCTTGGCTGTTAACTTTTGAAGTCAGATATGACTATGAAATATTCCAAAAGACTTTTCTGTGAAGTGGGTTGAAGAGAGGAAAACTGCCATTTTTGTTAATCTTGTAATGAAAAGCCTTTGATTCAAGCTCTTTGCACATTTGTTTATTATACATTGAGGAAATACCAGGGAAATTCCCTAACATTAAAGCAAAAGCACAGTCTGTATATCATCTACTGGGTCCTCCTAACCAAGCAATTAAAAGCAATGGTGTGCCTATCTTATCCATCTCCCTCACTTTGATTGGGAGGGAAATACACGCATACCCTTGCTCAGAAGGTTTGCGTCATCCGATGCAAGAGTTCATTGCTTCACCCCCATGACAGACCACCTTCCATACCAGACCATACCGAATACATTATAATTTCATAAGCACAAAATAAATGCAGTGGCATTACTAGAGTTGGTGTAACCCCCACTGAATTTATCTATTTTAATATATAACAGTACAGGTCATCCAACAAATCAGTAACCAACAAAAAAAAAAAAAAAACCCAGTGGCCAACTTGATGACAGTCACACAACTGAATAAGAGTTCTAGTATTAGCTCTGATTTCCCAGTAGCAATGTATGGATGCGAGAGCTGGACCATAAGGAAGGCAGAGCACCGAAGAATAGATGCTTTTGAATTATGGTGTTGGAGAAGACTCTTGAGAATCCCCTGGACTGCAAGGAGATCCAATCAGTCAATCCTACAGGAAGTCAAGCCTGATTGCTCCCTGGAAGGACAAATCCTGAAGCTGAAGCTCAAATACTTTGGCCACCTCATGAGAAGAGAACTCTTTAGAAAAGACCCTCATGCTGGGAAAGACTGAAGGCAAAAGGAGAAGGGGGCAGCAGAGGATGAGATGGTTAGAGAGTGTCACTGAAGCGCTGAATATGAAATTGGGCGAACTCCAGAAGCTAGTGGAGGACAGGGAGGCCTGGCGTGCTGTGGTCCATGGGGTCACGAAGAGTCGGACACGACTTAGCGACTGAACAAAAAAAACAAATTAGCTCTGATATATGGAAAAGAGAGCTTATTTTCCCTTCTGTGTCGTAACACCACCCCATTAGCTCTTGGAACAATCAGTTTCAGTTTTGAGTTGAGGGAATCCACTTATTATTGTAATAAGGCAGTTGTGGTTTCTTTTTCTGGTTAATTGGTCATAACCTTTTACAGAATACAGATAATTCAACATGATTTGTTTCATTGATTCTGCATGAAATTACGTTTCCAATGATATGATGGTACTATCCATAGAAACTAATTTTCAAAAAAGTTTCCAAAATTTTGGCCACAAGTGGTGCCACCCCAGGGTGTCACTCAGTGTGTTCCACATACAGCCCTAGTGATGCCAGGGCCCTTGCTTTTAATCATGTGGTGGATGGGGATTGTATGTATCATCCAAACTGACAACAATTGAATTCTAGAACAATTAATAAAGCAATATACATAAATTAAAAACTAGTTTGCTATTAATTAACGCATATAGCTACCCTTTTGAATTCTATAGCTAACAGAATTCATATTTTCTTTAATATCCAGATGAATCTTTTATAAAGGCTGATTGGGTTGCACATATGCACAGTTGTTAAGTATGCATAGGCAGTGCCAAGCCTATGGAACCCACCTTTCCAATATGTCCACCAGTCTCAACATTGGTTTTAAAGAAAAATGCATTATAGCAATGCATAGTATTTTGCTATCTTTGGAATACTTTATAGTACCTCGGCTTGGATTTGCTATGTACACACGTTTATTTTCATTGTATGTTGTTTGAGTATAATATTATAGAAATTTGGCTATGTGTGTTTTGTAATGACTGGCAAAACAAAGATAAGCTAAAGATAATTTATATACAGGTATGTGCCACTTAAAGACCAGGATACATTCTGCAAAACCCATAGTTAGACACCTCCGTCGTTGCCTGGACAACAGTGAATGGCAGTTGGGTCACTCACACCCTAGAATACTTCGCGGCAGCTGAGTTAAATCCCAGAATGTCTTGTAGGGCTGGGAAAGCAGGAAGAAGGTAGCTAATTGGCTAAAGTGAAAAGCCCTAAACAGAAAGGACACAAGGCACTGGTTAGCCAGTTGAGCCGGCAAGCCCAGTGAAGAAGCCCAGTGAGTTCGGTGGAACCATGATTGTATTTGCAGTTGGGCACTGGCTGGCATGTTGCTTTGTGGTGCATACATGTATTGTTTACTTCTATTTTATCTATCATATTCATTTTTTTGTAATTGATGCTAGGATCCGCAGCCTACTTGAATGAAACACCCAGTTACTTTTCAGACAATCTATATATAGACAGTCCAGATGAGTCATCCTCCTCAAGTTTACTCTTTTAAACAGCAATCATAATAGATGAAACTATTGATTTCTTACAAACAAGACAGTGAACAAAAGGCTAATTATCACCAGCAAAAGCCAGTGATTTGTAGGAAGCACACATACACACACACCCTAATACACACAAGCAGTGACTTACCTAGCCGCACAAGATACTGTATTGTTAAAATAATCATGTTCTCCACACTTAGTAATTGACTCCCAGTTAATCCAAAAAGATCCAAATCCTTGTTGTCCATCTGTGAAATTTTGTAGCAGTTGACTAGCAAGGGACTTACTACGATGTCCCCAACATTGCCATAGAAATAGGGTAAAGTGCCATAACCTTTGAAAATAAAAAGACAAACTGTAGATCATCGTTAATATAGAACATTACACGGGGGGGGGTATATCAGCAGTTCCCAAACTGTGAATCTGTGGCCCACCAGTTTTTGGTGGTTCACAAAACTGACAAGCTAGATTATTATTATTATTATTATTATTATTATTATTATTATTATTATTATTA
>JAJKFI010000031.1:9319097-9335957 GCA_029204185.1 Lerista edwardsae
TATTATTATTATTATTATTATTATTATTATTATTATTATTATTATTAATTTATTTATTTACTTTTTATCCCGCCTTTCTGCCCTATGGGCACCCAAGGCAGCTTACAACATTAAAACCATCACATTAAAAACCACAAAGTATAACCATTAAAACAATGTTAAAAAAACATTAAAACAGTTAAAATTTAAAACAAGCAAGTCCCATGGATCCCACAATTACAATTTGATAAAATGTAAAATGTAAAATTATTATTAGTAGTATTCATTTAATTTATATCCCGCCTTTCTGCCCCATGGGCACTCTAGTCCGAGTATGGTCAGATTCAGCACAAGTCTTTCGCCACTGATGCTCTAGACGTCTGCCCTGCTGCTTCATCGTTCACAGCTTCTCAGAAAACCACGGAGCCGCTCTTACTCTGCGACTGGGCAGAGGACGCTCGGGAGCGATCTCATCCAGGGCCCTGGTCATCTCCCGGATTAGGCTATGTGAATCAAGGATTAAACAAACTGCTACTTTTGGGCAGAACAGCAACCCAATCATTATTATAGCCACAGAGGCTTGAATGGCTGGCAAAATAAACTTTTAGATGGGTCCCTATGTGAAAAAGTTTGGAAGCCACTGATCTATTTTATTATATGAATAGGCACTATTTACTGATCTATTTTATCATATGAATATATGAACACTAGGTCTCCCCAATGTGTCACAGGGTCCTTGTAGGTAGGTAGTTTCCAAAGACTTTTGCTAGAAAACAGGTGTAACGCTTGGGCCTTAAAACTATGCAGAAATATAAAGAAAGGCAGCACACTGGCATTTCTGAGATAGGACATCTTTTCTTCAAAAACAAAGCATCTGTCAGTCCTTTCCAAATCACAGTTTTGGATCACAAAAATGCACCAACATTTCTAAGGGCCCAATCCTATCCAGTGTTCCAGCACTGATGTAACTGTGCCAACGGGGAGTACACTGAATCATGTGGTGTGGTGGCAATGGTCCTCTCAAAGTAAGGGAACATGTGTTCCCTCACTTCAGAATAGGATTGCAGCTGCATCAATGCTGGAAAGTTGGGTAGGATTGGGCCCCAAGTCAGGCATGGAACAAGGCACTGGAAAGCTGAATGATTTACCAGAGAACTTGGAAAATAGTACAGATGAAATCCAATTCATTTCTTTTCTCTCTCTCACTGGCTATTCCCACATAGCTAACAAAGAATATGCAATAAATATAAAAATAATAATGAGACTGGTTGCCTCAGTCAGTAGCAGTAGCTTCACCTATGGGGCATTGGTGTGGGATACCGCAAGTGCCACCACTAGGTGTCACCACTAGGGACAAAATGGATAAAATTGTGGTTTTAAGGAACAATGCCATCATGTTATATATCGTTTGATGTGAAATTTCATGAGGAATTCAATTTTTAAAATGGACTGTAATATCCTTATTCTATCAAATGTTATGGCAAAAAAAACCAAAATATAACTTATGTAAAAATTGTGGTTTTTTTATTTTAAAAAATTGCTATATACCATGATGTTATATACCATTCAATGAGGAATTTCATGTGGATTTCAGTGAAAAAAAACCCAAATTTATTCTATTTATTCAAAGGTTTTGGCCAAAAAACCAAAAAATGAATATTTTACATTGGTACTATATTTTTCTATAAATGTCATTGTTAGTTGACTAGTTCATTATTTATGCTGGCCATCTAGCCTATGAAGATGCAGGATGGAGTAATATGCACCAAAAATAAGAGGCAGAATTCTCCTGAAATTAGGGAAAATCCCACTTTGATTATTACACCCCAACACATAGCTTTGAAATACTTTGGAACATCTTAAGTATACTTTATAAAGCACAATGCTGATTATGTATTTCATTGGTTCTGCAAAACAATTTCCTTTAGTTCTCAACTGAACAACCAATATACTAATACTTAGCATTTATGCAGCACTTTGGGAGAGTGCAACGTACCCTGTGAGCGTTGTTATTGCAGCTGGAAAGCTGAGACTGGGAGGGAATGGATTGCTTAAGACCACCATGTGAAGTCATGCCAGAGGGGAGATTCAAATAGTGACTAAGCTGGGAATCGGGACACCAGTTTAGGGAAAGGGAGAACAGAAATGAATTGGGTTTCATCTGTGCTATTTTCCCTAACAACACCAGCTACATGGGACCTATTGCATGTTGGGTTTCAGCAGCAGTCTTAAATAAAAAAAATTTATAATTAGAAATCAACTCAAGACATCCCTGGGATGCCCTAAATTACACATTTGGACTAACTCAACATGGTACTATGGCAGCTTTTCAGCATTTCAGAAATGAGGTAGAGGATCTTCTCAAGAATATCAAGTCAACTGTGGCTGCGTTTTGTTTTGTTTTTAAATTAACTATGCTAGAAGCATGCCAGCTTCTAGCTTCTAACAGAAACTTCACTTCTGGCAATTCTCGTATCCAAAAAACAAAACAAAAAACAACATCCCCTTACTTCCCCCATTGAGATCAATTGTATGGAGGTTGCCGTGCTGTTGCCATAAAGTCTATACAGTACGGAGGCTGCCATGTTTTTCACAGGGTCCTGCATTTGTTTCAATAAAAAAATAGGCGGAAGTGATGTCACATGGTGGCAGCCATCTTTTCTAGCTCCAAGCTCGCTGCTAAAAGTTCTAGAATGGGGCTTGCACTAGAATTGAAAAAAAGAACACAACCCGAGCATGTTGGAAGGTAAAAAAAAGAACAGCTCTCTGGTGCTTCTAGGTGTAGAAGCTGGAAAAAGAACGCAGCCTGTAATGAAAAGTTGACAATCATCATTTCATTTTGTATACTTAAGAGACTGCATATTTGGAACTTGAACCTTGGAACCCAACAAACAGGCAAATCATTGAGCAGCAGAGCAATTTGGTTCATATTGAGAGCTTACCTATCAAAATTACTGGTCTGACTCCTGAGTTATTCAGCAGATTTTCAGGAACTATTACAGTCTCCCCTGCAGGGATGGGCTGAGGCTGTAAAATTCCAGTTAACATCGATTGAGAAACAGGGACTGACAAAAGAGGCTCTAGAAAATAAATGAAGGGGGGGAAAAAACCTTCCATTACTATAAGACTCATACTGTGATTTGGCCCTACGTAGGGGGCAGAAAAACCCTCCTACTAGCGCAGATCACGAAACACAATAAAATTCAAGAATGTGTCTGCATTTCCTTTTGCAACTACAAGTAATTTAAATAAAGAACCAATCTCCTTTACTAACTCCACCCCATAATAAAAATGACCTTTTAAAAAAAAAATCCTGAATTATATAGCTGGAGAAATAAATTAAAGGGCCTGAATATTCATCTTCCCCCCAAAGCCAGGTGCTAGGCTAGAAGTATTCAGAGAGGTCACCTTTCAACAACAACAACAAAAGGATGAGAGCCCATACTAACCTAGGACTCCCAGGATGCAGATTGGATAGCTAAACAGAAACTGCAATCTCAAAGCTGTTTGAATATAGCTTTATGTAATTCTGGAGTCACAAACATTAAAACTACACTTTAGACATGAAAGAGCCATAGCAGTTTACAGAAAAAGGAGATCCAGAAAGCCCACAAAGAACAAAGGAAATAGATATAATCCTTATCCTGCATAAAAACGGCAAGGCTTGTATGAATTATTTGCAGTAATCCCAAAGAAATACAGGAGTAACATGGATTTTTTTGGGGGGGGGGGTTTCAAGGGACAGATTTTTATCTTTGCTTCATGAAGAATGCTTCTTAATTTCCTCTAATTTGGAATGCTGCTATCAGTAACAGCAATATACTTCAAAGTAGTCCCATTAAAATGAGGAAGTGATTAAAAGGCCAAACGATACCTTATATTAACTCTACCAAGCAGTTAAACTTCAGCGGGTGCTTGTATGGTACATTTTCAACTCACCAGTTGTGTTTTATATGTACATTTATACATATAAATCCACATAAGTCCACACATTCAAATGACACATGCACTCTGAACTTGGAGTAGGATTTTAGTGGAGATAAAATCTCCACTAAAATATATATATTTGCAATATATATATTTGCAAAAAATATTTTATCTCCACTAAAATCCTACTCCAAGTTCAGAGTGCATGTGTCATTTGAATGTGTGGACATTCAGAGTGCATGTGTCATTTGAATGTGTGGACATTCAGAGTGCATGTGTCATTTGAATGAATTTTAGCAGAATATATATATTTTTTTGCAAATATATATATATTTTAGCAGAAAATATATATATATTCTGCTAAAATTCATATACAATGGTATGGATCCAAAAGTACCTTTTGTGAGTGAAAAAGGTATGTCTGCTACAAAGACGGCCTGCTCATCGCACCTTTGGATGCATTATCTTTTGCAAAGAAAAGCAGGGTAGAAATAAATGAAACTGATGAAACAAAACAGTGGAGAGGAAGGGGTATGAAAGCTCATGATGGAAGTACAATTCCACTCATACTTCTTCAAGTTCAACCAATCAATTCAGCTTCCATTCCTTGGCATATTGAGTGCAAGTACACATATCAGCAAATAGATGTGCAGAAATACCTTTTTAAAAACTGCCTCCTTTAGAACTGCTTTGGCACAGTGCTGTTTCATGTAGAAAATTGGAACAGAGCATTCAAGGCAAGGCCAATCAGCTCCCATTTCCTTCAACAGTGTCTCGTTTAGCACCATTTTTCACAGCACTCAGCTTGTGAAGATCTTCAACAAAACCCAAGCATTGTCAGAGGTTTTACAGAAGAACCCCTATTTACTAACCAGGGTTACCAAATAGTTCTAGTTGGGTTATTTCACTCTGTTTGCAAGTACAAACCTGTCTATGTTGCTATAGCTGTCAATTCCACTCAGGATGTGCTCAGTATCACTGTGGAGTGCTGAAAATGCTCTTGGGAATGCTCTTGTTCGTAAGTAGGGGCTCCATGCATTGGTGCTAACGCTTCCAGACCAGCACTAACTGCAGCATCGGCCTGGGAGTGTGCGCACTGCTCCGTCTCTGCGCCAGCCAAACTGGGCTGGCGCAGAGGCATTCCTAGGCAGGCGGGAGAGCGGGAGTTGGCCAGGGGGCGGGCGTTCTTGGGCGGGGTGGGTGGGCGGACTGGCAGGTGTGCCAGCCTGGGGAGAGGGGCGGGCCCAGGATTCAACCATTTGGCCGAATCCAAGGGCTCATCCCCAGGCCACATGTTCCCGATTCATGCGGCTCAGCCTCCTCAGATCCGAGGAGCCCATAGGGGAGGCTGGTGCTTCCCCTAATGCAAGGGCACAAATGTGGCCTTGCACTGGGGAGGCTCCTGTCTCCCTCAATACTGCGCTGGATACAGCGCAGGCCTGCCAGCCTGCCTGTTCCAGTGCAATATAGGCAGTGGTGTCATTCAAATGATTTAGGAATAGGAACTCACTTTTGAGTTCAAATTCAAATGTTGGGGAAACCCCCCCCCCCAAAAAAAAAAACTCGGAAGCAGCCACGGAGCCCGTTAGGATCCGGAATGCCCGTTCTGGTCCATTCCCCCTGAATGACATCACTGAATATAGGATTGCGCCCAGTGGTGTCATCTAAATGATTTAAGAACAGGTACTCACTTTTGATTGGCACGTGTCGGGACCCACCCACCGGAAGTGATGTCATAAGCCAGAAGTGATGTTGTGGCAGGAAGTGACATGAAAAAAGCCCTTTTTGAGGCCTCAGATGATTTTAAACTGACCCAACAGTTGCAACAGTATTCCACAGCACCCCCAGAACATGTTAAGGAGGCCTGGCATCATGTTAAAACCCCAGAGCAACTCATTTTTCAGTGGCAAGGAAAGGAAAGGCTCCGCTCGCTGCCTGCCTGCCTGCCTGGCTCTGAGAACATGCAGGCAACTCAAACATGCAGGAAATTCAAACGTTGCAGAGGGCGGAGTCGACGAGTGGGCGGGCGAATGGGTGGGGCCAGCTGTAATCCTAGAAACCGGTACTCGCGTACCCCCGCGTACCCCCTGCATGACATCACTGATTGCGCCCTGAGATTAGATCATCATGAGAGCCAGGTAAGAATATTTTTCTATCATCCAAATTGGTCATGGATGGCAGTTTTTGAGGTGTTTTTGCCTACCCCAGACTGGCGATAGAGGGACAAGTCATGAAACCTACTGAAAACCTGGTCACTTATGCTTAAAAAAGTTAAACCCCAACCTCATTCTGGTGTCTTCCTTGGGGATGGTGCAAGGGTAATAATAGAATGCCAGATGCAGGGGAGTGGCAGTGAGATACAAGTATCTGGTTGTCTTGTGTGCTCCCTCAGGCATCTGGTGGGCCACTGTGAGATACAGGAAGCTGGACCAGATGGGCCCTTGGCCTGATTCAGCCAGGCTTTTATTATGACCCTAGAAATGGCCTGGCATATTTCTTGGGAGTGCAGCCATGCAAAATCTAGGAGCTGCACTGGAAAGAAAGAGAGGACTCATATGCCTTTGTTTTGGCATCTGATTTACATTGAACATCTGGTGGATGAAGAAAGCAAGAAATGATCTTCCAATTATGTATAAGAGATATGAACTGGGACAGGTACTTGTTAGCTTTCTCATCAATGACGTGGAGTTAGAGATAAGCAGCAAAGTGCCCAAGTTCACAAATGACACCAAGTGGTGAAAACCAGATTGTGAAAAGCTGCAAAATGCTCTCTCCAAACTGGGCAATGAAGCAGCAAATGTGGTTCAATGCCAATAAGGGTAAAGTAATACACAGTGAGGCAAAATATTCAATTTCACACATACAGTATGTTCCAGGGATATGAGCTGTTAGTGACAAACTGGTAAAGAGATCTTGGGGGTTTGGTGAATAACTCAATAAAAAAGCTGAAAGTGCGTGGCAGCTGGGAAAAAGGCAAATTCCATGCTAGAAATATTAGAAAGGGAACTGAAAATATAAAATTAATGTAATAAGGTTGCAATCCTAACCAACGTTCCAGCACTGGGTAAGGGCAATATAGCTCTGAGGTAAGGGAACAAACATTCCCTTGACTTGAGGGGTCCTCTGTGACTGCCCCCCACTGCAGGATAAAGTACATGCCCCATTGACACTGCTATATCAGTGCTGGAAAGTTGGTTAGGATCAGCGGTGTCATGCAGCTGGAACGCTGGGCGGGAGGAACGGGTGAGCAGCAGCCCGCCCATTGCGTACCGCTCCGTTTCACCATCTTCCCCTTCCCCGGGCGGGGAAGATGGCGAAACGGAGCGGTACGCAACGGGCGGGCTGCCGCTCACCCGTTCCTCCCACCCAGCGTTCTGGCTGCATGACGCCGCTGGTTAGGATGGCACCCTAAATAATACCATATAATATAAAAATAATATTATAATGCCTTTATACATGCAAATGCAAGTCTCTATATACAAATTTACATAAATTTATGGTGCAGCCACATCTGGAATACTATGCATAGTTCTGGTCACCAGTTCAAAAAAGGACATTGGAGAGCTAGAAAAGGACTGCAGAAGAGAGCAAGGGGCACCTTCCTTTCAAAAAATGGTGATGTTTGTGGCTTTTTAGTTTAGAGAAAAGACAGCTAGAGAAGACATGATTGAAATTTATAAAATTACCCATAGTGCAGGCATAGAGAGAAGTTCTCTCTTTCTCACAACACTGGAAACCAAGGAGTCATCCAATGAAAATGATTGGCAGGAGATTTAGAAAGGATAAAAGTGCTTTACACAGTGCATTATTAACCTATGGAACTCCTTGGCTACAAGATGTGATGAGGGCACCTAGCTTAGATAGTTCTAAAATGGGATTAGACAAATTCATGGAGGATAAATCTACCACTAGTTGTTAGTCATGATGGCTGTGTACTACCTTCAAGGCCAGTGGAGTGTGCCTCTGAATACCAGTTGCAGAACAGCAATAGAGGGATAAATGTATGTCTTCATTACCATCTCCTAGCAGGTCACTTTAAGAAAAGGATGATGAACCACCTTTGGTTTAACATAGCAGGGCTCTTCTTATGTCCTTAAAGGGAAATACTGCTTTAAAATGCTGCCAGTGAAATCAGCTGATGGCATGAAATTGATCTCAAGAGGTGATCAACTTTTGAAGTTTAGGAGTAAAGTTTTCTACGTCACTGAAGAAAGGGGTTCATACAGATGTTGAGACTGACGCAATCAAATCATCCAAAGGAAAATCATTATTTTTGAAAACGAAGATAATTTGTTTGACAAAGATCATGACATATTCTTTGCAAGTGACCAGACAGAAAAGCATCACCAAGTCATTATGCTACCTTGCTGAACAAACAATGAGCATGAGAATCTTGCCTGCTCTTGGAAGAGGTCGAATGGCAGGAACAGGAACCACTAAACCAGAAGGAGGGACTGGTGATCCAGGAGACCATCCCCGGTGTCGTTTCTTTGGGGGTCCAGAATTGGATATGGTCGCTAGGTTAAACAAACAAACACACAAACCAAGAAAAGGAAAACTATGAACAGGGAACTAAAATAGTGCCTTTTTTCTTGTTAAATCTGAAAAGAATAAATCCTCTATACTACTAAAGATTGGTGCATATAGTTTGTCAGTTAGAAATTGGCCCTTTCACTGATCCAACCTTTTATTGCTAAGAAAGTGCAGAAGTTAAAGTGACCTCACAGTCAGGCAGCAAGAAAATACAGCTTATTGATTGCCACATAACAGTCAATTCAGTGACTTAAGGCCCAATCCTATCCAGATATGCCAGTGCAAAGAAGCCTGCCATTGATAGCCACAATGCTAGCGCAATGGCAATAAAATGCCACACCATCATAACTCAGACAAAGCCTGGACACCAGCAAAACCCCTCCTGCAGAGAGGCCAAAACAGGAAGGAAAGCAGGGCATGACATGGGTGGGACAAGGATTTGTCAACAGGCACCAGATCCTAACCCCCCTTCACATGATGGACACACCCCCAATGCCAGAAAAATGCTAGGCCAACAATGAGTGTTTGGCTTCCCTCTTTATGCTGTGCTCCATGGGCCCTGGGGTGAGGAGTCATGGTCAGTCCCTCAAGCAGTATGTCCACTGAACAGCACCCTGGCAACAACATGGTGGCCCCTGGGCTTGCCCTGCACTGACAGTCAGGCTGTACTCCCAGTTGGCGATGTCTTGGATTCTTGCCATGGTCACTGGGCTGTCTCCACATGAGTGGGTGAGATCCCTGTGCCCATGGGGTCCTCAAGTACTCTGCCATGTTTCTTCACAGTGCCATGTTAAGAAGCACGGCACACACCGTGGCTGCTTCTCATGAATGCCCCCCCCCAGAATGCTGGCACCAGATATGCAGCATCCCAAAAGCATGCTCCACAGCCATAGTATCTGCCAGTGTTCTACTTAGCATGGGCCCCAGGGTGTCAGTTGTATAGGGTGGCATGCAGTAGGGTTAGCTTTAGTGTTAGGGGTAGCTGGAGGGTGTTGGCAGCTGGCTGTCATCTGTACACCCGCACAGCCCACCCCCACCCCAAACCTTAGCCAGCACCCTACTTTGGAGCCAGCCTTCCCCTTCTGACCATCACGCCAGGATAGCCTCGAGGGCAGAGGCATGGGATACTTTCATGGATGTTTGGAAAGCTCTGTGGATCTTTGGTTGGCTAATCTACACCCTGAATCTAAGAGAAAGGTACTACCTTTTATCTCATGCAGTCTTAAATTATGTCACAAGGGTAAGACAAACTCCAATAGAGTTAGATTAACTCTAATAGGATTAACTAAAGTCTTCCACCGACACCTTTGATGGACAGTTTGGATATATCACATGCATACATGAATTCACGCCAAGCCAATCAGGGAAGAAAATAAAACAAACCTACATATACACACTGTAATCTTGATTATCCATTTAAAATTATGCTATTAACTGGCAAATTGGCCCCATGCGATACATTACGTCCATTGAAAACTATGAATATTTTGGATTCAATATACTGAAACTGAAAAGCAAGAAAGCCGTTACCTTGCTCGCCAACCACACAGCTAGGGCCAGGAGACATCGAGTGAGGAACAGGCCGAGAGATTGTAGAGCTCATCACATTGGTTCTCCCTCCATTGTTGTTTCCACTAGAGACATCAGTGGCACGCAGAGACAAGGGAGCTGAATGCAACAAGATACAGAGTGCTCTTTAAGTGAGTGCCTGGAAATGAACAACTGCACTACAGAATCAAGAAAGGCTATACTACGATGAGAAACGGCATTTACAAAATTATAGTTCCAAATACTTCTATTAAGGGCTTCTATTTTTAAAGGACAAGCCATAAAACAAGCAAGCAAGAAGAATGTCTGCTGCTTTGAGGCTATTTGAAAAATAAAAATGGAAATGAGAACCTATTGAAACTCCAGAATACCCATCTCCTTTCCAGAAACTGGTAGCAGACACAAAATTCAGATTCTGTTCATAAAAAGTAGGGCTGCAATTTTACATTGGATTTATTGACTAATTGCTGGAGATGAACAGAAAACAATGGGGATAAAGTTTTATCAGTGGAGTTGAGAATTAAATCCATACTTGAAATTTTTGAGCCCTTTTCAGTTCAGGTGTATTTAAATCATAGAGTTGACAGAGGGCTAATGGGCCATCTAGTCCAACCCCCGGTCCAAGAGACGGAAAATCCAGAGCATCCCCAACAGGAGGCTGTCCAGGTGGCTATTAGAGAGTTGCATAATGAAAAACGAACTATTAAATATGACAATTCGTTCTAAAAATAGCATAGGTACTTTGTTGATTAAATGTTAAGATCCTTTACACATCCTTCAGTATCGCCAAAACAGCATGTATGGTGAGGGATGGGTAACATGCAGCGTTGTCATGCAGCCGGAACGCGGGGGCGGGGAAGACGGCGAAGCGGACCTGAACGCAACGGGCGGGCTGCCGCTCACCCGTTCCTCCCGCCCAGCGTTCCGGCTGCATGACAACGCTGGTAACATGTACAATCATTTAAATCAATCTATCATGCAATGTAAAACGATTTACAGAGCAACCCTAACATGCTGTTGATCCAGTATGACTGTTCCTGTGCCAGCTCAGTGTCACAAACATGTCATAAGTCATGTTTGCGCCTATGTGGGAGCTGTTGGACCAGTGCAGCAGCTTGCACAGACTCAACGGTGCCAGATCCAATCCCTAAGCCAGCCAGCATAGCTATGTTTGCTACCAGTGGCACAGTGTTTGGGAGGAGAGTTTGAAGATGAAGTCTGCTCCTTATCATAGGGCTAAGAATTAGAAAACTTAAATTGCCAATCTGAATCACAACATGGAAACCGGATGTTTGACAGAAGCCACAGTGTTTTAATCTGGTGTTTTATGGAACGTATTACTGAATAAATAAATAGAACTTAATTTGTAAGAATATTTATAAACTACTTTTTTAAAGAACAAGTAACTCACGAAGCAGTTTCTATATCTAAGGACGCAATCCTAACCAACTTTCCAGCACTGGCATAGCTGTGCCAGTGGGGCAGGTGCTGCATTCGGCAGTGTAGTCTCGGAGGCCTCTTCAAGGTAAGGGAATGATTGTTCCCTTAGAGCTGCATTGCCCTTACCCCAGGGCCGGAATGTTGGTTAGGGTTGTGCCCTAAATAGAGTACTGTGCATGGTCAGATTATAAACTATTATAATTATTCTTCATCAGTCTACAATTTCTCTCATGTGTCAGTGTGATTATTATGAAAACAGAGTGTGGACAGGTGGGAGCACCTCAAATAATGACAGCAACTTTGCAGACATCCCAACCACTCGGATGTGAACTACTCTTGGTTACCAGAAAAGAAGTAAGGCTACTAACAGGTAGCAAATAAATGAATCTTTTGACAATTATATACGGCAGTGGTTCTTAACCTGGGTTCGATCGAACCCCAGGGGTTCAGTGAGTCAGTCTCACAGGTTCGGTGGAGGTGTGTGTGTGTCCATTCCGTTCACTGGCCTTTATATCTGTGCTGCAGGGAACTTGGTGCGCGCAGTAGTTGTTGGGATATTAAAGTAAGGCCTGGGAATTTGCAGGGCTGAATGGTAAGGCTTATCACTGAGGCCTAGCAGACCAGCAGAGGGTGCGGGGTAGTTCTGACTTAGGTTCTGCCCAGTAACAAGACCATGTGATCTCTGGTGGAATGTTGCAAGCTATTTAGCCAATCCCAGGAACACTGGTTGCTTGTCTGTTCAGCTCAGTGAGTGCGTGTGTGTTTAGTCCTGTCCTGATCAGAGAGCTGTTCTACTTTCTGTTTCTCTCTGAGTATTATATTGCTGCTGCTGGATTTACAGATTTACTATGTCGAGCAAAATAAGAAAGTGGTCGGACGAATATGTACAATGGATCTGCAGTAAATATTCATTGAGTTATGTTTTTGTTTTTGTGTGACATTCATGTTTTGTTGGTTTTGTTCTTTGAACACAGTGATTTTATGTGTAACTGATGCATGGTTCATTTTGTGCATTAATAAAATATATATATCTATGTTTTGAATTTGAAAAAAAAACCATTTTATTTTTCCAACTATGAAGGGTTCGGTGAATGCATGTATGAAAGTGATATGCTATGTCTTACCAATCTGAGCAAATACAAGTCAGCCACATTTGCTCCCCCCAATCATCAGCTTTCCACTAGCCCTCCTGAACTCTTGGGAATGGGACATATTACCTGTAGCAAATGTCTTTCCAACAAGTTGCACAGACAAAGAAAGTGGTGTCACTATATTCTTATTCCGGGACAAATCTTGAGTTCCACTTAAATTAACAGCAGAGGAAGATTGTGCTGGACTCAATACCGAGGAGTCTGTCAAAGAGATCATTGTAACTAACTACTGACAAAATCTACATTAATTTGTGATTTTCCTAAGATGTCATCACATCCATTCTTTTACAAATGCTCAATTTTCTCGTTACCACATGCAACGCATTTCCCATTTTCAAGACATTCACAGATGTTAATATTCACTTCTTAAAGTGATTTAAATCCTGGAATAGCTTATCAATGAGCATTCCCATTTATTTTAAGAGGACTACTTGTGTGCCAATCGTTCCACACTTTAAAAAACTAGATGCATACATCTGGGAAGCAGGAACAAAATCTCTTTTACAAAAAGCTCTTTAACAGAAAGTGGGAATAAATGAACAGCCCAATGGAATTGGCATCGTGAAAGTGAAGATAAAATAAAGATGTTTCTGATACTAATATATCTAATATTTGATCAGAGCATATTCTTACTACCCGACAAAAATGTAGCTAGATATTGCCATTTTCAATTTGATAACTAGGAGACTTAATACACTTCAAAGGTATCATGAATTGATGGATATTTTTCCAGATGTCCAAGATGGTACGATAGAGAGATAATTGCATGAGTGAATTGCACTATTGCTTTCAGTAAACACATGCTGCAAGCCATGACCAGAGACAACATCAGAAGAAATGGGTGTGTACACCTATGAGAACTATGTCTCTTTTTGGACTAGCTTCAATCATCTGTAGAGGTGTTTGTTTCTGGTGAGTAAAACTTGATTACAGCCTTATTGAACACAATAAGCTTACTTCTGAGTAAAATAAGCAACACTGTTTTCAAATGTCTCTAAAATCTGTCTTCTGCATTACAAGAAAACAGCCCAACCCTCTACAGATTTACTCAGAAATAAGTCCCATTGAATTGAATGGGACCTACTTCCAAGAAGATATACAGTATATAGGATTGCAGCCTAATGGTCACTGGCATCGGAATTCTGCAATCACACTGGCTAAGCACATACATCTTTACTAGGCATATGAACCAGCTGATAAATGGGAACCTGAATCAGGGCACAATCTAACCTGGAGTTAGGCCAGCACAGTTAGGCCAGCAAAGTTTGGTCGGCACAAGGGCCACCATAAAACACGTTTGGACCATGCATTGGAAAAGGCAGGAGATATCCCCAGGAGTGAGGGAATGGTATCAGCAGTGGCCTCTTGTCTGTATCAGCCAGGGATTACATGGTTAACCCCCCAAGGTCTTTGCCTACAGCAGGAACACAGCTGCAGTCCTCAATGCCTCTTTAACACAATAGTCTCCCTTTTCTCTAGCTTCTCCTCATGCTAGCATAGCTTCATTGTCCAGGCAAGAGTACGCTGCATCCTTGTGCAGCTAATCACTGTTGCCCCTGAACCTGCTGCTATCTCAGTGCTCTGAGGCGATCAGGGGTCATCAGGCTCAGGATCTCAAAGATGGTGCTGGACTGGTAAGTTTCAAAGCAGCTTCACATTTCATGATACCCCAGACAGATCTCAAGCCCTTTAGGCAATACAGTATGCCCCAAAGCTCCTGCTGCCTGGTTTGCTTCTTTTTGTCAGCTTTTCAAAAGCTAACATTCCCCATTAATCTCCTGTTTAATCATACATCATACATCAATTAATTAATCATACATCTCCTGTTTTCCTTTTGTTCTCTTAGGGGCCCGGTCCTTTTTCAACATTCTGGCTTTTCCTGTGGCCCAGATGCACTCCCAAGCAATGTCATCATCAAGAATGCTTAGTCATGATTTATGACCAGACAAGATACCCCTGTCGACAGCAGGTGGCCTGAGTCAAAAGAGGTAAATTACGGTGACAGCACCGTATCCCAACATTCTGAGAATGTTAGCTCTTAACTTGAGATAAATTAGGATGCGTGTGGGTCACGGCTAGCCATCAGATGTGGGTAAGAGGGCCTAGCATGATTTCTGTGGAGCTGGGCTTCAATACTCTGCAAAGTTCTTTCCCTCACCCATGACTAAAAGAAGCAATATGAATTAGGTGCAGTACTGAATACTGGGGAAATGCATTTGCATAATTTCTACAAAAGGCCGCTATTCTTAGCACAGAACTTGAATTCCCCTGGCATAGCATTTTTATTTCCTTCATATTGACCATCAGCAGTCCAGACGGTAATGTATTGCTCTTCCACACTGAACAGAAGTACCTGCTCTTACAAATACATATGAATGATTTATTTGTCCTTCAGGTCACATGCAACATCGGATCAATCTTCCCTTTGGGCGGTTGATATCCCAAACATGTCTAAAATTGTTGTGACCCAACAATGAACTTTCCTCGGAAACAACACTTGCTGGATTTCACTGAATAAATGAATCTGAGAAAAGTAAACAAGACATGCTTGTTTCAGCAGATACTAGCTCCAGTGAAAACAGCAAGGGGGGGGAGCGGAAAAGAAGGCAAAGGGAAGCAATATTACCAAAAAGAACGGCCAAGCTGATACACCACGGAGATAACATTCCAAGAACAACCAGTAGAGGCCGAGGGGTGGAGAGAACAATTGGCAGCTGGAATAATTAAGTTGGGCTTTGAAATGTCATCTAATTTGCCAAAGACTGACTGGGACATAAATTTCAAGCCTTCTGAAAGTAAGAAGCCAAGGGGTGTTTGGCCAAGGAACTATTCCTCCCCATAGATCTGGCCTCTGGAAAATGTTTTCCTCAGCCCCACTACAGACAAGTCAATACACAATTACAAGATGGAACTTGGTGGGCTGAATGTGACCATATGCTGTTGCAAAAATTAGTCACAGCACAGCAAAGTTCTATTCACAAATCTGTCATCTAAGGTACCTAGAAGTTTTTTCAAAGGACAAATTTATGCCAAGCTTCTTCTCCCTCCCTCCCCCCATACAAGAGCTGCAAGCAAGGCTGAAATCCTATGCACACTTGAGAGTGTCCCACTGATCACAATGGGAACTAATTCCAACGAGTCAGGTATATTGCACTGCATGAAAGACTGGGAGAAAAAATTAGAAAATCAGATGGTTTAATTCAATATTAACAAATGTACAAGACACAATTCAATTTTAAAAAACATACACCCAGGCTTGCTTTAATAGTGATATAGAAGATAATTTGAAAAAGCAGATGCTTTCTTAACCATGAATGTTAAGCTGCATCTGGCACTTCCAGAGGGGAAGATCTATAAGATGCAAAAAGTAGCCTGCCCATTTCCAATTTCCCCTTAGAGATCTGCTAATATCATGAACCCGGCCATTACTGAATACAATGGAGAAAGTTTCGCAGGGCCTTTCCTGTGGTCATGCCCCTTTTGTGGAACTCTGTCCCACAAGAACTTGCCTGATACCTTATTTTCTTTTAGGCACCAGGAAAATTCAGAGCGCAATCCTAAACTGGAGTTAGGCTGGCACAGTTAGGCCAGCAACGTTTGGCTGGCACAAGGGCCACTGTGAAGCACATTTGGATCAGTCTTGGAGTCAGGGAGGATGGTGTACTCTCTGTGCTGGGCTCTCTGACTCAGACAGTGGTCAAACATGGTGTCCCTTGTGCCAGCCAAACTTTGCTGGTCTAACTGTACTGGCCTAATGGTTTGAATGGCCTAATGGCCTAGGCCAAGAAATTTTAATGCTAAGATTTCACAGAACAACAAGCCAAACATTATGCAATGTTTATCCATTCTAACAGTGCAATCCTATAGACATCTACTTAGAAGTCTTAACTAAATGTATTGGGATTTACTCTAAGTGTGTATAGGATTGCAGGCTTAAACAGGCTGGAAAAAATATATAAAGAATGAATCACACTGTCTCGAAGTTTTTCTGACCACAATTAAATAACTATCAAGATTCACTATATATCTTTTATCTCACTCTGGTACTCCTTAAGAACAAAGGAAACAAAGTACATAGCTATGTTATTTGGCAAACATCAGGGAGGTGGTACCAGGCTCCTAAAGGTGCCATTTAACAAAGCTTACACACTCATACCCCACCCACCTCTGAGCTCCCTCCCACACTCACCTACAAGACTCCTTCTGGCTGCAACTCCACCCTCCACCAGGACTCTAGAAATAAAGATGTTCCTCTGGGAGGGCGGGGACAATAATGCAGAGG
>JAJKFI010000031.1:9335967-9390756 GCA_029204185.1 Lerista edwardsae
AATGGGGCTTACTCTCTTGCAGCCTAAGTGTGGGAAGGGGCTCAGAGACTGACAGGTTACTTAAATGACTTTTTGTTAAGCAATCCACTCAATTAATTGGCAGCTCCACTCACAACATAGATGCTATAAAACAAGGTTCCAACGTTTAAAGTGCCACAGAACAGTGCAGTAAAATGTGTCTTATTTGTTTGTTAATGCAGCAAAGTTCTCAAACTTTTCAGTCTCTGAAGCCTAAATGGAGTCTCAGGGAGCCATGCCAGTGCATGTGCAGAGTCTTGCAGAGACCCATAGTACAGGCACATTTGTAGACTAGCGCCATGCTAAGCAGATTGCAGCCACTTACGGTGTGCTCATGGGTAGGGTTACCACATACAAACAGGAACAGAGTGCCTATACCTTTAACCCTTGTATAGAAGAGGGAATTTGGGCAGGTGCAGCTTTTTAAACTTTTCCATGTTGAGCAACCTACTCATAACCCAACACTGTGTTAATGGATAATTTTACAGACACAGTTACAATGCAACTCTTCTACAGCACGATGAGAAACAGTTCTTGTTCCAGACAGGTGTTGCTATGATGGTCATACAGAATGAGGGCGCAATCCTAACCTGAAGCCCAAGAGTGTGGTAAACGCACCGTAATGCACATTTGCACCATTCTCATAGTCAGGGAGGACAGCGCACATCTGCATGTTGGCCTCCCTGACTCCAAGAATGGCCCAAACGTGCTTTATGGTGCATTACGACACTCCTGGGACAGCACAAAGGACTAGTGCTGGCCAAACATTGCTGGTTAGGATTGCACCCTAAGACACAGAAGGAGGTTCAATTATACTTCTTGAACTTCTTATATAGCCAACGTATCAGTGATGTATGTTATGAGGGCAGAAGTTGAGGCAGCAACATCCCTCGAGGGTTCTTTGAAAAGCACTGCTGACACCAAAACTGTGAGTGTGCAAACATTCATAACTCACACACTCAGAACAGTGCCTGGATTTCCTGGGTTTTGAATGTTTGCTCACTCCCAGCTCTGGCAGCTGTGGCGGCACTTTTCAAAGATTCTCAGCAGGGCGTTGCTGCTCCACCTTCTGCCCCCACACTCCACTGCAACGTATCGGTGTGGGAGTATATTAGCTTTCAAATAATAGAGAACTCTTAAACAGGAGATTGGCTAACCAAGGCTTATGTTGAAAGCTAAGCTTACACACAGCCATTCAGAGCACAATCCAAACTCTGCACTTAGCCAGCACAAGTCCCTTAACGCTGTCTCAGGATTGTTGCAAACCGGCCATAAAGCATGTCTATGCAGAGGCGTAACTAGGGTATGGCAGCAGGCGGCACGAGCCCTAGGGCTCCATAAAGTGGGGGCGCCATTGGCATGGCGCCCCGCCCTCTGCCTGCAAATTTGTGACCCCCTGTGCCCCGAGCTGGGAGGTGCGCCGGTGTCTCCCCTCCTAGCCTGCCGCTTGAATACTTAAAGTGCCCGAGCGGCAGCCCTGGGGAAGGAAGCCGCCACCGTGCCCCCCGGCTCTGCAAACCGCGGGGGCGCCTTAAAGTGGCCTTAAAGTTGCCTGCTTTTCCTGGCTGCCACGATGCTGGCACTTTAAGGCCACTTTAAGGCGCCCTGTCGCCCTCAATTATGTGGTTGGCACCGCCTCCTCTCCCCACCCCTCGTGGCCTCCTCCTCCTGTCTCCCCCCTCCTCTGAGGCGCAAGTGGACCACTCGGAGTGGTAGAGGCCGCCGTCGCTCGGGGAGCTGCCGCTGCCACCTCCTCTGTGCCTCACTCGCCACCCAGACGCCACTTTTGCCCTGACGCCTCGCCTCCCTCCCCTTCCCCTGGGCCACTCGGTATATGAGTTATTTATTTATAACCGCGAGTCCGCCATGTCCATGACAGCCCGGAGGTGCCTCATGCAGGATTTCAGGCAGGATGGGACGGCCGGCAGAGCTGGCTGCATTTCCCTGGCTGGGTCTGTTTGTGTGTGTGTGTGTGTGTCTGTCTGTCTGTCTGTCTGTGTTGGCTCTGCAGACACATGGCAGCAGAAGCCACACCCCGCAACATCATGACGTCACGACATTGTGACGTCATGACGTTGCGTGCGGGGGGGGGCGCAATTTTATTGCGTGCCACGGGCACAATTTTGTCTAGATACGCCCGTGTCTATGGCTACTTAAGAGCCAGTTAGGCCAGTGCACAGATGTGCGTTGGCTGAGCAGTGCTGGATCCAGGCCCCAGGCTGGTAGGTTTGCATCAGTTGAGGCAGACTAACACTGGGAGCTGGAGAAGGCAGAACTGGTGTGTCTTTAGGTAGGGGAAAAGGCAGGGGAAGGGCAGACCAAGGGTGGACTGGTGGGCAGACTGGGCCTGGAAGGGGGGTGGGACCGGCCTGGGTGACTTACACTAGATCCTGTCTCAGCCAGCAGGCATTACACTGAGCTGCTCAGATCTTCACAAGCAAATTTGTTGATGCAGATCTGAGTAGCCCCAAAGGAATGGATGCTGCGTGACACAGGTAAGGGAAAAATATCCCCTTACTCCAAGTTGCATGCCAGTCACCACCTAACCTGTGCTGGATAAGGTACAGGCCAGTTGAACTACCTTAAACAGATTAGGATTAGGCTGCCCATGATTCAATAGAAGAGAACAATAATATAGTATTTTCACTAACATATAATGGCACTATAGATATTAAGAAAAATACATTCATTTCATTTTATCCAGTCCATAAAACACACCATTTAGAATTATGAGCACATACAGGTAGATGTAATCATGATTAATGTCACTACTACCTAAACATTTAGGGTCAAACTACATTTGATAAGAAATTCATAATTTGCCCCCAGGTTTTTTGCTTTTATTTTTCAAACATTGCGTGGGGAGGGGAGTACAAACAGTACAAAAGGAGGGGGAAACTACAAGGGGGTGGGGTGAGTTTAGGGTTAGAGTTTTGGCCTTGCTATAATCCTAACCCTGATCCTGAACACTATTTACAGGAGGAAAAAAATATATTTTTGCAGCTGTAAACCTCTTGTAAATAATGTGGGGGCACAATCAGGGTCAGAACAGTGATGAGGGCAAATGTCAAGAGCCCCCCCCCCCATGCCCTCACTCCCCCCATTGCAGTTTCAAAACCAAAAACCTTGGGCCAAATTGCATATTTCTTGCTACTTATAGTTTGGTCCTTCAGTACAGTTAAGGCATCTGCATGTCCCAAGAATGGGAGTGGGAGGAAAGGAAGAAACATGTAACTTTCTGATCTGCTCCCATTCTCTTAGCCACAGTGCAAAGCACATCTGCATTGCCTCTATGCATCTTACCTCCATTCAGACATCAATGGCAAATTTAGACATATTTTCCAAGTAGACAATAACTAATTTAATAACTAGCAGACATTTTCAAGGGAAGTTTTCAAGCAGTTTCAATTACATATCAATTATAGGCAATATCAATTATTGGGGGGGGGGGGAGTCTTCCCACCTGGCCTTTACGTGTGTCATGCCAAACACATGTTTATTTTATTTATATACGGCCAATGAGAGCTGCTGTGCAACCTCAATTCCTTTCAGTGAGGCTCGTATAGATCTTCTTCACAAACCACAATGAACTGAATGCACGCTGAACAACAACCACATTTGGGGGGACTGGGCCCCTTAACTATCAGCAACTTTAAGCAGTGTGATCTACATGTGTCACTTCACCACTCCTTGACTATACATTAGAATTAACTCATAGTTCCTACCTGTCTGAGTGAACCCTGGCTTGTATCCATTAGCTGTTCCACTCTCAGGGGTCGTGGATGGAGATGCTGAAGAGATAGGTTTAGCAGAATGGCTAGCAGCAGAAGATTGCCTGCTTCTACATTCTGCAAGTGAAGCAGCTATAGTACATATTACGGCAGCCAGGATTCGCAGTGAGACATTTCAACATAACAGTACATAAGAGGCTACAAAGCACAATACCACAGATTTTAAAAGTTAAGAAACAGAGTTAAGCCAAAATAACATCCTCAGAGGTCTCTCAATTCAATTTTTTTTTTTTTTTGTTATTCCACACAGTCTATATGACATCCATGTTGACTGAGGAAACTCAAAAATGAGTCCGGAGGGAGGTAAACCTCAGACAAAAAAAAAAGTGCTTCATACCACATAATCACTCACACTACCACCTTATGGGCTATTGTGCAAGGCCAAAAGTTTCTGATTGCATCAGAAACAAGGGCCTTGCAACAGTGCACCATCAGTATCCGTATCTGGTGGAGCCGAACACCTAGAATGTTGCACCGGGCAGCTCATAGATGTAAGCTGCAATGCACATGGCTTTGCACAGGTCATATGGAAGCGGAGAGGGAGACAATGAGGAAGTGGCAATACTAAGCACAAACCAATCCCTGTGCAGACAACCAGGCCCTGGAGACCTTGCAACATTTTAACCACATAATAGGAGTCACTCCAAAATACAAGCTCTAAGTTCAAAGGCCCAGCATTTCAACACAGGATGCAGGCAAGAAATATGCCATATAATGCCAGAGCAAGGCTAGCACAACGATATAGCTGTCCCGCTGGGCTATAGGCTATAGGAGTACTTTCAGACTGCTTGTTTCCTGTGGACCCCCTCCCCCAAGTGCTTAGCAGATTGAAAGTGCTGTCTTAGCAAATTCTGGTACAGTTGCCCACACTTCCCAATCACTATCACCACATGTTCTTGAAAGATAAAGTTTAACTTCAGGCTCCCTACAATCTATGAACTTCAACAGACCTCTTGATGTTCACCAGCTTCTCAGTGCCTTTTTAGTGACAGATGCTACAGCATAGTGGCCAGCATGGCAAATCCTCACTTAGTCATGAAGCTCAATGAGTGATCCTGAGCCATAACGAGGGCCCAATCCTACCCAACTTTCCATCACCAGTGTAGCCACAATGCATCTTCAAGGTACGGCAACAAATGTTCCCTTACCTTGAGGGTCTCTCTGACTGCACCCCACTGCAGGATGCCGTGCACAGCCCATCGGCATGGCTACATCAGTGCTGGAAAGTTGGATAGGATTGGACTCTGTCTAATATACCTCACAAGGTTATTGTGGGAACAGGCACATGCACTGCCTGAGCTCTTTAGAAGAAGAGTGGAATGAAAACATAACAAGTAAATGCCATTTGTTATGCATATATTTGTTTGGGGCATTTCCAGCCCACCCTTCAATATCCATCATAATACATGCTGTGTGACAAGCAGTCAGAAAGGAGAGTTGGCAATGCTCTATAGAATGCTGTAGCCTGACTACATAATAATAATAATATCACTTCAATTATGATAGAGCTGATTTGCTACTGGATTCAATTCAAGGTGCTAGTTATGACCTTCAAAGCCCCAATGGTTTGGGTCCACAGTGTCTGTAGAGCTACCAGCTCCCAATGATTTCCCCCACTAAACAAGAACTTTTGAGGGGGTCCTTCTCTGCATACCAGCGCAAGTTAATGTGTGGCTGTTGCGCAGATGGGACAATGCCTTTACGGTTATTGGCCCCAGGTTATAGAATTCTCACCACCAGCCGGAATGCTTCAAAGAGTATTCCAATGATGCTTCAACTAGCATTCTGAAAGCACCTGAAGATCACTTTATTTACTCAGTCCTTCACTGGGTGAGGGACTCCTCTTTACTAGTGCCTGTTGTTGTGATCTCCTGTGCTGGTCTGCCATTCTGTTGGTGTTACCAAGTGTGCTCTAAGATGCATGTAACGTGCACATATAGGAAATTTATTTATTGCATATGCAGGAACATTAAGTGCAGCGGCTTAATGGAATGGCATGAAATGAAGAGGGAGGCAAGGTTACAGGTGCAACAATAGATAGCTTTTATTGTAGGGATAGGAATACAATGACTGGGAAGGGAAATCAAATAGTAAAGGCAATGAAATATACACAGTAATCACTCACATAACTAGGCCCGAGTGTCCAGTTTCTAGGTAGGAGAAAGTGACAATGGGAATCCATACAAGGAGAAGGGGACTTGTAATGGCAACAATGGAGGAAGGAAGGGAAACAGAATATAGTGAAATTGGGGGCTTATCCAACAGAAACGGGGATGAAGAATCAAGGGTTGTGTGATAGTGGGAAGGGAACGAGGAGAAAGACCAGGAGAAAGAAAAAGAAGAAATGGGAAAGTACCAAGGTGCAAGACTGTGGCTGAGTCTTTGTGCTGTCCAGGGCAAGTTTGTGAGGCCATGAAAACACTCCATTCACTTGCAGTGGGAGAAGCTTGCCTCTTTCACTGCCCAATCACTCTTAGCATACATTAAGCCTCCAAGAGGATTACTGAAAGCAGAGATCTTCCTTTTTTTCAGAGCTCTTGTTAGATCTATCAAGGGGAACTACACACTGGAGACCTGGGGCTCATCTCTAGGTCATCCCCTTAAATGGTGAAAAATAGTAGAAGGAGTCTTAGGGTGCAATCCTAACCTGGAGTTCAGCTGGCACCATTAGATGAGCAAAGATTGGCTGGCAAAAGGGACACCTTAAAGTACATTTGGACCACTCCCAGAGTCAGAGAGGCCAGTACACAGACATGTGCCATCCTCCTTGATTCTGAGAATGGCCAAATGCACTTTAAGGTGTCCCTTGTGCTGGCCAAACTTTGCGGGCTTAACTCCAGGTTAGGATTGTGCTCTTTGACACTCACACACTCAAAACACTCACACCAAAAGAGGAAAAGATAGAAAAGTGTGTGTGTGTGTGCATGCACGAGCGTGTACATGCATGCTCATGAATGAGCTATCAGTTAGACCGTACACAAAAGATATAGGCCATTTATGGGCCAGCGGTCAGGGTTGCCAAAGGCCAATGTTACTTATCCTTATCTGCTGAGATTAGCTTGTAGCATTGCAGAGATCATGAGCTAAGATGCCATCTCAAGGCACAGCAATCTTCTGGTTCAGTGGTGGGAGAAAGGCAGACAAATGCTTGAAAAGCAAATCTAAGAGGGTTGGCAGTAGCCTCAGTTAGAAAGTTAGAAGGGAGGAGTTCGATGCCTGTCCTTGGTGCAGGCTGGCCCAGTTGTTGATAAGGAATGTAACAAGGGTGCTTGACACAGTTCAGCAGGTAGCTACACAATTCACAAGCAATAGACAGCAGCAAGTTGGCAAACAGCAAACATGAGGGTTCGCTGACCCAGCTTAGCCTAGAGGCTATTGTGAGCCTCCCTACAGATGATCCCCAGAGTGTTTCCCAATCTGGAAATTATCCCCATGGGAAGCAACATATTCCCCCTAGTGACAACCCAGGGGTGATGGAATCATTCCCGTATTTGTGCTGCTCTAACTGCCAGGCAGCCCAATCCTAAAGTTGCCTTGCGCCAGCACAGGCCTCCTGTGCAGGCTCCCAAGTGTCTCAAACATGCCAAAAGGCACATTTGTGCTATCTCAAGAACTGGCCACACCAAAACAAGGAAGTGTGCTGGCCTGCCAGCACCAGATCCAGTCCTGCACCAGGAGGAGGGGATGGGAGATGGTGGTAGGAGGGCACTCCGAGGGTGGGAAGAAGGGCACTTCTGGGTGCGGAAGGGCAGAATGGGGGGAGGATTGGGCCTGCGAGGGGAGGGGATCAACCATGGCAGCACATGCCATATCCGATCTCTGGCCCCAGCTTCGGCAGCCCTACACAGGCTGCTTGGATTTGCGCCAGCTAAATAGCTGGCTCACTTCCAAGTAGCACCATTGGGCAGGCTGGGATGTTTCATGGGTCAAGAGGAAAGATATTTCCTTAACCCAAAAGCTACCTCTAGCCTGTTCCTAAGTTGTATTGGATACAACACAGGACATGCGACCTGGCTGTACCAGTGAAGGTTAGAATTGCACTATCAGTAAAGAAAAGGTTTTTTTGGGATGTACCTGTTTGCAGTGGCACTTGGAGATGCCACAAAACTAGGGTTTTTGCTATCGCCGGACCCCCTTTTTAAAAATTTAGTCGGTTCAGGAGGTGACATGAACCCAGGAATTACATGTAACTGCCAAGTCACTGCCCTCTTTACAGGCACCACTACCATTCTAGGATTATTTTGGAATCTACCATGAGATTCAAGGATGAAAAGTGTGGAGTGAACATTCGTAAAATAAAAAAAATACAATGTAAAATGTATTCAGTTTTACACCACCCTTCCATCAAGGATCTTAGGGTGGTGAACTCTTCTTTGTTGACCAACAATATGTAAAAATAATACTATATAATAAGCAATATGTAGCAATATTTCCCTGGTAAGAGATGATTTTTTAACTGTGCTCCACTCAATCCTCTAAATTGCGCTCCACTCTCTACCCAATTGAGTTCTAGCCTATCAAATAAATTCACTCATTCCGCACAGTGACTCCCCCCCCACCAATGCTCAAGAGGAATCAGAAAGAGTTTTCAAAGCTCTTCCACGCAAACCAAAATAAAGATAAATATGGGACACTTTTCATCTGACCACCAAGTGACTGAAAACCTGAACATCAGGGAGTTGAAATGGACTTCTCCACCCTGTTTTTTGTTGCTGTGGAATGTGTGGAATGACCCTTTGATGGCTAATAAGACAGGCTTAAAACCATATGCTACCTCATCATAATTAAATAAGAAACAACTCAAGATTGTAACTCATGGAAATCCCCATTAAAAGAGTTAAAAGAAACTTCACAAGAAGTGACTGTTCAAGCCAAGCAAGATTTAAAATTCTCTAACATCTAGATAACGAACAGGACACTTGTTACCTTTCCAGCAGATCAGGGGTCCCTTTGACAGCACACCTTGTGAACTTCTTACTAGGTAGTACTTTAAGTGCTTCTGCTTCTTTGGCTGAGTGGTGAGCTTCAGGTTAATGTGGTTGGAAAATTCAGTGAAATATCGAAATCCTCTTTCTCCACAGCCTATACAGTTTCCAGAAAAACCTGAGGAAAATAAATACAGATTCAACCTCTTCTTAAAATGTGCTGTAAAGCAGACCATTTGATTCACTACCTACTAAGTTCTCTTCTATTATACAGATACACCAGATGTTCACTTGGTACCTACTCTCATAGGCAGTTGTAAATGTAGACAAACAACAGACACCTGGCATCATGGCTCTCCACCAATCATAGCTCCAGTGGTTCTTACTGCGTATCTACTCGATCAATACTTCAGAGAGGAGCAACCCTTCAATAGTGGCAGAGAATCTACAGTGTTAACAAAAATTAATAGTTCTGCCAGTAGTTCAACAACCTTTCAGAAAATAAAACCATCTCTCTTCAACAGGATCAGAATGGATATGGTGAGTCATATTTCCATCTCAGAACCAAATGTTCTCCGTACTCTTTTGTCAATGCCTCTTTAGTTTGCCTTGAGAGGCTTCCCCTCAATTTTTATGTGGAAAAAAAGGAATTAAAATGGTCTTAGGGCTTGAGAAAAATGAGGAAATAAGTTTCTTCTCTGCCTCTACAGAATTCCCTCACATGCTCCACATTGTCTTACAATCATTTGCCCCACCCCCAGGTTCTGAAGAGCATAAAATAAATATTTGAGGCAAAGCACTTAGTCCCATTGAAACAAAAGCTGAAAGCTCATCACTCTCAAGGTACTGTAATCTCTCCCAAACATAAAAGACATGGGAAGAAAAAGTTCAGAGGGTCAACTAGTTTTGCAAGGTGGCCTAAATTACATCTTCAATTAGGCTTTACTGGATAGATTTGGGGTTATATATTATCCTTGACCCATTGTAGATTTCCCACTGATTTCAAAGAAAGATTTTGCATGAAGACAGCAGGCAAGTAACAATCAACAAGAGGAGTGTCACACAGGCACCTCCACCATATTTTCCTTTGGGGTCTATAATGTGTGGATGTGCTTATCATTAAGACCCACCTGCAAAAGCAGCATAAGCTTTTGCTGACTAGCTAATTCCCAGCAGTTTCGATTTAATTTCATAACACTGCCCAGGGAGAAGGCACCCAAAGGCTGAGGAAAATATACTCAACAATATTCTTATGAAGAACCTGGTATCTTCTTATCCCTCCCATGTGAAAAACTTGGGTAGTGGTTGAAAGGTGATGAGTTATACTCAACTTGCACACCGCAACACCAACATATGAAAAAATAATAATAATTTGGACTTAACTGTGTCCTTGCTTCCAAACCTTTTGGATTTTTGCCACCACTGCTTCATGTCTAATTCTGTTACCATGAAGCCTATAAACACCGTTTTTATTTGACAAATGAAAGACGGGTCTGTGAGGTTTCTAAAACCCCACAGACAGAAGGAACCCAGAGGGTTGCTCAGTGCTGTTATCAGCTATTCAAGCACAGATAATTGAATATTACATACAGGTGTTTAGGTGCTGCTAAATGACATTCATACACTCACAGGTGTCCTGTGAACTCTGGTCTAATCCAAGAATTCACAGATGCTTATCTATAGGTTTTTGAGAGATGGTATATAATCTATACTAGGGGTGTCAAACAGAAGGCCCGTGTGCCAGATGCAGCCCTCAGAAGCTCTTTATCCAGTCCTTGGATTCTCCCAGCACCACCATCAGATGCTCTCAGCTTCTGAGCTGTGCTGAGTCATCAATGCTGAAAGGGCAGCCCATGTGATGATTGGGCTCTCCCATATCCTGAAAATATGATCAAGATTTTAATGTTTTCTCTTCTGCGATTTTCAGCTAATGAGGTCAGCTAATGAGTTCCTAAGTGAGAAAAAAGTACTTGTCATTGATTGAGTGATTATTTCTGGTCATCACCTGCTTAATGACATCACATCCTGCTTAATGATATTACTTCCTGCTCTCTGCAGGTTTCACAAAGGCTTTTGGCCCACTCCCATGAGCTATACTGTATTTTTGTTGTGGAATACACTCCTTGTTTACCACTACAATAAACCCATAAAAAAAGTCCCTGTTCTTGCATTGATATCAGGCAGAAAGACATCCACTTAGGATTACAAAACATATTCAATGTAATTTAAGGAGCTGCTTGGTTTCCATATATAACACAGCTGCAAAGTTTTCAGCCATTTGGATGGTTTTAAGACCAATGTTGCAACTTGTGAACTGCAAGATGCACAGCTTCTTGTAAGCCTTCAGCTCATCTGCATATTCAGATCAAATTTTCATCGCAATTCTATTAAGATCAGAAAGCACAAAAAGAGTAGAGCACAACAGGCACACCTTCTCTACCTACCTTCTCTACCTAAGTCGCCAAGATGTGAGCATCCTTGAGAAAACAAATGGTTTAAAAACCCACCCACAGTTTCTAGCCTGTACATCTATTGTATAGTTTCTAGCACAGCTGGACTTTGGTTTGTCTTTTTCTCTCTCCTGACAAATAGCACTTTTTCATCTGCTATATTTGCTTCCGTCATTTCGCAACAGTGCTTACAGTACTTCTGTACAGATCAGTTCAGTAGCAAATGGCAGGCCCTGACACTGCTGCTAGGTTCTGGCTGCAGCTGCCCTGCTCCTTTCCTTTGGTTCCCACAATGGCTAGCTGCCCCAAGGGAGCAGAAGTGGCTATTGGTACCTCCGGCCACATAGTCCAAATGTTCAACATTTCATAGATATAGAATACTTTAGACTCTACTGACATTAAACTGAAAGATGGGACTCCAGCCTTATTTAGAAAGGACTTTTAAAAGGTATGTCAAGGTGCTATAGTGAGAAATTGATCTCTTGGCTAGGCCTACAACATTTAAACCAACCACTGGACATTATAAATTGGCCAAGGCACAAAGAATAATTAAAATCATTTACCTAAAAGTGCATTTTTTCCATGCTCATCTGGCAAAAACCTCTTGTCAACAGCACAGACTAGAATGTGCTCAGGAAGATTTGGAGACTTGGCTCCTACCAACAGGAAGCCTGCTGGGATATCGATCTGTTCCATACACAGGGATACTAACCGCAAATCTTTGCCTGCTTGACAAAAACCTGAAGAAAATAAAAGGATACATCATGAAACACCTATGAGTGATTTACTGTTTTGTTGTCCACTGGCTTAGAACAAATATAGAGAACACAAGTAATTCTGTGCCAAGTGCAGAGAGAAACATAAATGTTCTTTTTTAATTTTACAAACATACAAAAGTATGCAAACCTAAGAATCACAGGTATACAAAACATATGTTTATGGACCAATTCCCTGCCAGTTCGTAGCATGCAGTGCTGCTGACGGAGTATGTACTGCATGATACAGTGTGAGGGCATTCAGATGGCCCAGGAGACGTAAATAAAAATATTTTGTACATATCTCCATGTAGGCTACCTGGCCTCCAAGAGATATCCTCAGACCTGTTCCAGGCATTTACCTGATGTAAGTCCAAGAATCCTTCAGGAGGCATGTCAGGCTGGTAAAAGGGGGAGAGGATCCTGGTGAATACTGCTGCCACTGAGATCCTTACGCTCACGCCCCTGGTTCAGCCCAGTCTCTTACCCAATCCTTTCTAAACCTGCCTGTGGCACAAACTTACCTGCTCTGGTGGGACACCCAGGAACCACTGGCATGCTTGCAAGGCCTCTGGACATTTGTGCCAGCAGCTCCGAAGCGCATACCGATAACAAGGCTTTCATGTCACCAGAATGGAGCTTACAATGACTTGTCACAAGATTTGTCATCATAAGCCCACCATTAGATTGGGGTTTTTATAGAGTACGTGCTTTATAGAGTGTCTAAACTGGTTCAACAATTCTTCACACCCTCTAAAATCAATGAACAAAGGATACTAGATAAATTAGTGATGTACAAAAGTCAGTGCAGACATGCAGAAAATTGTGGATGGTGGTTCTATCTTCTATCATTACATTTTTAGGGAGAGTGGTGAAAAAACTTCACAGAGTATGCTAGAGAGGGGCACGGTACCAATCGGAGGATATTTTTAAAATTCTTTTTTCAGTCCTTGCAAACTTCCGCACTCTGATTCAATGCATAAGGTCTGTACAGACAAGCAGGCTTCCATATGAGCATCACTTGCTGAATCAAGAACAGCAGGCATAAAATCATATGAACAGTACAGCGCACATGTGCTATTTCCATTGCATTTCAATGGGATCCACTGTAAGCAAATGTAGTGTGGATACATTGCAACCACACCTGGATACAGATCTGAGCCACCCCAGGCTCCCAATCCAACTAGTGATATGCTCCCAGAAGCCTGCTGCCAAGTGCAAAACTCCTTACCTGCAAAGGGCAGGTGGCTTTGTGGAAGCCCTCTGGAAATAGAAACCAGCTCCCCTGCTGGACCTGGGGTACATTTGTTTCATCAGGAGAGAGCTGGATTCTGGGGGCGCACTTCCTGCAAGACCAATACTCCACTATGATTCTTTAAACATTCTTGTTTACAATTTAAGAGAACCTACAGGAGCAACTAGAGGGACGTGGTGGCGTTGTGGGTTAAACTGCTGAGCTGCTGGCCGAAAGGTTGGTAGTTTGAGACCATGCATTTGAGTGAGCTTTCGTTGCTTGTCCCAGCTCCTGCCAACCTAGCAGTTCGAAAGCACCTAAAAAATGCATGTAGATAAATAGCTTTGGTGGAAAGATAATGGTGTTCTGTGCACCTTGGTGTATAGTCATGCTGGCCACTCGACCACGGAAGCTTGTCCTAGAACAAACACTGGCTCTTCTGCTTAGAAACAGAGATGAGCACTGCGCCCTACAGTCGGTCATGACTAGACCATCAGGGGAAACCTTTACCTTTACAGGACCAACTATGTGCACCCTCCTCCAGGTCCAAACCCTTGCCCGCCCTTTAAGTCCCAAACTAGAAGGAGAGTAAGTGGCAGGATAAGGGCCCAAGCTGAAGGGAAACAGGCCCTTCTCTTAAGCCTAAGAGCCAGCATCCATGCAGTGCTCTCTGCCAACCAAATTCTGAGGGATCCTGAAAGCAGCACAGAAGTGCAACTCCTGGCTCTGTCAATTTTAAATGGGAAATTGAGGGTCATTTTAAACAAAAATAAGGGTTTCCTGCATACCTCACATATTTCCCCCTGTACAGGAGCCAATTCCAGCTCTGGCCCTTTTCTGCATTTAGCACATATGCCCATGGGATTCTCTTTACTAATGAGGTGGAAGAGTAATAAAAACTATGCTTCATAGTTTAATCTTTAAAACCCATGCTCCTTGGGTCTAATGGAAAAGTTCCCACACACATTTTTGTATGTATTCTGAAAAATATTCCTGATCATTTATAAATCATCAATGCTTCTATCACATACAAACAAAGCACCCTTAGTTTAGGAAGCCATACTGGGCATGAGTTCTCCACTCCCACACCTAGAGGACAAGGTTCAGTTCACATCCGCAAAACTGGGCAATGCTGTGGGAGAAGCCATCCTCTATACTGTATAGGTGTAGATCAGTCTGTGCCTTTGTGAATATATGGCCCTGAAGAAGGTATGTCAGGCATAAAGGCAGAGAGACCATGAGATGCAAAGGAATGTTGTTGGTTGACACATTTTGCCACTCTCTGCAACTTGGCACGGCCCACCAAACTTTGGGGAAATGAATGGTTTTATTTATTTGTCACATTTTTAATACCACTCTTCCTGCAAGGAGCTCAGGGCCATGTTCATGGTCCTTTTGTCCTCATAACAACCTTGGGAGGAAAGTGAGAGATCGATAGTTCTTGGTTAACCAGGAAGCTTTATGGGATTTGAACCTGGATTATCCAAGTTTAAGTCCAACTCCTAAACCACTACACCATCCTGGCTCTCAGGATGTTCTGGGGTTTTTTTTTAGGTCTGACCAACATCTGCACTGGGGCTTTTGCACTACCACTAAACTCTTCCAAGCCTTTCATTTTCCATAAATTGGGGGTGTAATCTTCCAGGTACAATATTTATAGCCATCTTTCTTCAAAGGGTAACAGCAACTTTTTTCCAAATGTCTTTCCAGAAAGTGGAAGCAAGTTTAATAGTGTGCTACATAAATTGACATGCACACATTATTTTTGACAGCTGTTCCAAGTCTAACTTCTGTTCCCAATGTTCTTTGTATCTGTTGGAGTTTCCTGGGATCAAGCATTACAAGCACTTATCACAACCAATGGTAATTATTGCTGTGCTCTATAAGCAAGCATTGCAATGGCCAGAGGAACTCAGAGATGACTGATAAGGGCAGCAAATACCTCAAGTGATCAAGATCAGCATGGAGATCTCAATTACTGTCAGCATTAATTCACTCTGTGTATGTGTGGGGTGGTGGTGATGAAAGGAAAGAAGAGTATTAAAGTGAAAGAGCTTGAAAGAGAATGACATGACATTATTGAAAAGGATTAGTCCTTTAAATGAATTTCAGTGCTTAAAGAATGTTGTGTCCCTTACCTTTTCTATAAGAAGCTTCTGTCAGCACAAAAGTAAAAAGTTGATAACTGCCTTGTTCCACCTTATATTAAATGCTACTAAATATCTGCCAACTGAAAAAATAACATGATGCATCTCATGAAGAGGCTTACGTCGAAATAATTTGGCTAGTCTTGAAGGGACAATCGTGCAAAGCATGGCTAGAGGAGTGGGGCTTAAAAGCTATTTGCAATACACTGGCTACAGTTACAGAAACTGTAACTGCAATAGCTTTACAACATCTTCAGAATGCTTCTCTTTTTTTCTCACTTGGAACACATTTTAGGAGAGAGTGAGGGATAAATCTCATGGGGAAAATAAGGAAAACAACATGTTCAACTGAATGCATCAAACCAAATTGAAGAGAACCCTTTCCCCTGAATAGAGGTTATAATTCCTTTAACTAGCAATGTTTTACTATCTTCATATTTGCTTATACTGTATTGTTATCTGCAGCTGTGGCTGGCTTTTGGCATCACTTTAAACTATGATACTCTTTAAGCATTTAATTTAGATTCTTAAGTATTAAATGTTCTATAGCTGGCAAGACTGGTAATTTTAGTTGCTAGTGGGCAACTGGCAGTATTTGAAAAAGAAAAAAAAAGATGCTGAGTGAAATGTTATTTTCCTTAAGAACTTGAGAGTTTGTTTGCACTTCCACTATTGTCTCAGAAAGAGAGTTTAGCATTTTGGGCCAGGGATTTCTGTGTTAGCTCAAAGCAAGAGATAATTAGGGGATGCAAATCTACTTCTCTGAAGTAAAAAATCTTGCATTTTCTTCCAAAGAAATGCAGATGGTGTTCCCAAGAGCCATTCATGAGCTTTCATTTTCCATTATTTAGGGTTTAGGTGCCTGCTGTTTTTCAAAATTGAATCAACACATCCTGTAGCTTAACAAGGGCCATCTTCAACTATTGTAATCAGACCTTTTTTTCATCTTGGAGATCCTGCAGAGCCTTAAATCTAGACATAGAATGATGACTTCTTTTTACTGATAACCTACCTACCTATATAGCTACAACTTGCAAACTGAGTATCATCCTCTAATATCTGATAGGAACAATAGTCTTGCTGGTCTCAATTCAGAGAAAGTTCATCGTATTTAAGATCCATTAAAATCAATGGGACAAGTGACTATATAAATCCAAGTCATTTCAATGGGACTCTAACAGGGATAACTTTCTCTGTACAGGGAACAGTGTAATCTACAGCAGATGTTTATTATCCTCTGTCTAACGGAAGTGGTCTCCAGCAGTATGTATGCCTGAGTTCACAAGAAAATACAAATTATAACCTTGCAAATGTATACTGAAATACAGTACATGTGCATATGCATAATGGAAACGCTTCATGAGGGAGAAACCTGCTTGAATTAATATAGCTTGTATTTATTGTTATTCTTAAGGCCTCCCAAAACAGCATTTTTATCTTACCATTTTTATCACTTTTATTTTATGTCATTCAAAAATTATGGCAAATGATCATGCAGTAAAATAGCAGCATAAACATATTTCAAGACTACGTTTTTATATTTATGCATTGTCTTTGACTCAAAAAAGAGGAGTAAGGGCACAATCCTAACCTGGACTTAGGCTGGCACAGTTAGGCCAGCAAAGTATGGCTGGCATAAGAGCCACCATAAAACGCATTGGATCACTCTCAGAGTCAGGGAGGATGGTGAACGTCTGTGTGCTGACCTCTCTGACTCAGAGAGTAGCCCACACACACTTTATCATGTCCCATGTGCCAGCCAAACTTTTCTGGCCTAACTGTGCCAGCCTAAGTCCAGGTTAGGACTGCGCTCTGAGTTGCTCTTTCAAACATTACATATTTTACAAATATGTTTTGTAAAAACATATTTTTTGGGAGAAAATATTTGGAGAAATATTTGGAGAAATATTTGGGTTTGGGAGAAAATATTTGCAATATTTTGCAAATATTGGGTTGGGTTTTTATCCCTATAAAATGAGCTGTGATAGGTTCTATAAGCAAAACTATTATGGGGCCCACAAATTGAATTTTGAATCACATATTTTTATTTTTATTTTAAAAAACTACCTAGTGACTTGCAAAATGATAAAAAGCAGCAAGAAATTAACACATAGATAATGCCTTTCCCTTCCCCAAGAAATGTCAAGGCTTTAACCAGCTGAGCAGATTTCCATTCAACCCTGCTTTAAAACAACACAGAACTAACCTGCTAAAAAGAAGAGAGTTTGGCCAACACAGCTGTGAAAATACAAACAAAAGCACCAATGCTGTGCAAAGCAAAGATTTTCTTTCTCTCTCCCCCACTCCTTTTTTCCCCTTAACAGTGACAATTAACATCTCCTCTGTGGGGTACAGACCTGCTATTGTGCTGCTTTAAGATAAGGCATTTGCATGAGAAATTGCCTTCCAAGATTAACATAAGAATTGCAGTTCACAGTCATTTCCAGCTGTAACTTCACAGCAACTGATCAGGTATTAAGTACCTTCCTTCCTAATTCCCTCTCTTCTATGGTGCGTAAAAATGTTGTTTGCAGCCAAGGTATTATTATAGTAACATTACTAGATTTGTGTTTGGTACACATCTTGGACGCTCTGTTACAGATACTAATAATAAAACTGGCAACAGCTGCAAGGATCATAGGGCAACAGAATGAAGGTTGGTAGTGAGTGGGGAAAAGGCACAGTCATTCATATCCAGTTGCACAATTGTGTTGGGTTATTCCCTGGAATTGACTCGTATTACACAAGCTAAACCTATTGCACACAGAATGGAGTCAGGCCAGGATACGCTGTTTTCTATTATTGATTTCTCATTGTCCTAAAGTGAAGAACATTTAGAGCACAACCCTGAGCGTTTATTGTAAAGGCACATTTGCACCAACTTGGGAGTCAGGTCCCTGCGCCCAGTGGCGTTTCTACAGGGATGGCAAAGCTCTAAGTTTTGCAAGAAGCCTTACCTTGCAGTGGAAATCACTCCTCTCCTGCAACGTTTTAGCCAATCCTCACAGGGAACAGCAACATCTTGGCGTTGCTTACTGGCTACAGCAGCAAGGGAGAGGAGGGATTTACATGACAGGGTAAGGCTTCTTGCAACACTTAGAGCTTTGCCATCCCTGTAGAAACGCCTCTGCCTGCGCCTCTTCTGGATAAGAGCCGATAGGTTTGCCCAGGCCAAGGGAGGCCGGCCTGGGAATTGAGAAGGGCAGGGAGGGGTGGATCAAAGGTAGATTGGGGTGAAGGAAGGCGGACCCATGGGCAGGCCGGACTGGGGAGGAGGTGGAACCGGCCAGGCTGATACAGGCGACTCCAAACCTCCACCCCCAAACTAGTTGGACTTCCCCAGGCCCCTCTGATCTCCACTAGTGATTTTGCTGGTGCAGATCTGAGGAGCCCTATTGGGATCTCTATGGCGCAACATGCAGTAAGGGGAATCAATTACCCTTGTTGTGCTGCAGCAAACCCCAACCTCATGATGGATACGGGTCAGGCCGGCTGGCCTCCTTATTCCAGCACAGGTCAGGATTGGACTTCCCGTATTTTATTTATTTAGCTGTGTAAACCACTTTGTAAACTATTTTTTGTGGTATTGGTGGTATTATTATTATTAAATTGGTGGTGGTATTATTATTATTATTATTATTATTATTATTATTATTATTAAAATATGACAGAAATAGTATCAGAGCAAAGTTCACTATATAATTATCGACAAGTTTCTGAATATTCCCAGTACTGAATAAGTGGCAGGAGCTTTTTTCAATTGAACAACATGAATAGTTCACTTATGTGTATCGCGACACATGGGCACAGGGAAAAGTGTAAAAAAAAGTGTAAAAGAAATTAGATGTAATTAATGTAAAGTAAAAACGTTTTTGTTCAGTCACTAAGTCGTGTCCGACTCTTCACGACACCATGAAAGGCTAGGCCTTTCTGTCCATTTACTTTACTCTCTGTAAAGTAAAAACATTAATACTACAACAGAACATCTCTGTCAGCTATTTTCAACCTTTTTTTTTATCTCAGGGCACACTGACAAGGTGCTAAAATTGTCAAGGCACACTATCAATGTTTTGACCATTGACAAGGCACACCACACTGCTCACATCCCCCAATAGTCTACTAAGAAATGACTCTCACTCAAACTCCTATGGCACACCTGTAGACCATTCATGGCACACCAATTTGTCACGGACTCTGGTTGAAAATGGTTGCTCTAAGTACTACCTTGTTATGCCATGCCTTCTGCATATGATCATATTCCCCAGGACAGGCTTGAATTTTATGACCCAACACTATCCCCTCCCCTGCCAGGATAACTATAGCATTGCGCCAGCAGAGGCTGCTTTATTCAGTGGCCTCCCACACATTGGTGGGCCTACAGACACTATCTACAGCAGAAAAGCCCGCAAAGGATGGTGGTGGAGGAAAGTGGGGAGGGGATTGAATGGAACGGGGGGGGGGTAGAATGGAGGAGCGGGAGGGACAGGGAGAAGGCCATGAATAGAGGCGGCAGTGCATGCCAAATCCTGACCCATTCTGGGCCTGATCTGCCTGCAAGGAGCAATACAGACTTGCACCAGTGATTGAGCTGGTGCAGACCCAAGTTGCCCCATAGGAGCCACTGACGGTTACCCCGAGGAGAACTCCAGCAGCTGAAAATCCCCCATTATATGCAGCAGAAGCCATGCCAGCACCACTGCATCGCCACACAAGGATTTAGGAAGGAAGGTTTCTAGTATACTGGAAGTGGGCGTTTGGTTTAACGGGATGGGACATTTTGTTGCAAGTCCCACTTGTATAGAAATAAAAGTGACAACACCAAGTCATTACAAGTTGAAGAATGTTCTGAGCCATCTTTTGCACAATAAGCAGGTTATGATAAATGTGTAAGAACAGGATTATTGAATGAATTCATACCATACTGCAAATCTGCTTTGCAGTCCCCATGCTGTTTGTTCTCAACCCAGGAGAAATGTTCACTCCTGTGAAAGTGAGCCAGGTAAGTCTGAGAACCACTGGCTTATAGAATCTGGAGGTGGGATTGATGGGATCAGTGGTATAGCTAAGGAGGGCTGGGGAGGTCAACTGCCGTGGGTGCCAAGTTTTAGGGGGTCAACAAGCCGAGCTTGATACTAGTAGCCAAAATTGTGAAAACCTTGATAATTACAAATAATACCATCAAGTTATATATACCACTGAAAAGGTACTTTAACATAGAATGCAATGAAGCAAACTATGCTGAAATATCTGTATTCTATTAAATGTTATGGCCAATTAACCAGAAAAAGAAAACACTACCACCTTATGGATTTCTTTAACTCACAACTGACCAATGAGACTGATTTTTCTGAGAGCCAATGAGGTGTGGTTATGATACAGCTAAGGTGTTCATATGAGTCACTCATTTCCATGTATCATAATACTGTTACCCCACTTACTGGGTAAAGAGGCACTTTTTCAAGTGGTGCTCCTCTTACATTTAGCACCCTCTTCCCCCCTAGCACAGTGTCTTTTCTAGTGGCCATTTCTTGGTGTTCCTCTGTATCTTTTTAGAAGATTTATTGGGGGGGGGAGGTTCACATGTGAAGCAAGATGGGTCTGGGGGGACGCGGCAGGAAGCTCTTTATGTGTCAGCTCTGTTGGGAACAGAGTTGTGCCTTGCTAAAAAAAGCCTGCCTGATTGTTCAGCTCTCTGACATTGCGCACCCAATCAAGCAGCAGAGATGTGACAAGGGTGGAGCTTGAGGGGCATCTGCCCCAGGACACTACATCAAGGGGCGGTGCAATTTTCCTGCGGTCCCACTTTTAAAATGTTAAAAATTTAAATAAAAAAGCCCCAGATAGCATCCTCTACTATTGTGCAGCAAACCTGCTGAATGCAGAGTGCTCTCCAGGCAGTTTGCTGAGGTTCCTGCTGCCTCTTCTGGGTTCCGTGGAAGCCCCTCCCTTTGCCCAGGGGCGCCACAAATACTTCCTTGCGCCAGGCACTTTTTTGTCTAGTTATGCCTCTGGCAAGCCGTGTCCATCTTTCACGTGTCCGTGCATTTAACAGAGCCCCACCCCCTCGGAGGATCATGTGCTGGGTGAACTCTTAACTAACCAATATGGAGCACACCTATTAATTAAATTTGATTTCGTCATGAGGGGTGGGCTACAAAATCTTCTCGGACAGCAGATGCCTTAGCTATGCCACTGGAGGCAGCTACGCCACGTAATGCAGGTAAAGAGGCCTCCAGAAACCTCCGTCCCCAGCTATGAAGTGATGAAGGGTTCAGATTAATTATTTGGCGCTTAACACTACAGTGAGGGAAGGTTTCAGGAGGAGTAGGTAGGATTTTTTGTAGGGTTTTTTTTCCCCTCAAACTTCCTTCTTCTCCCATATGCTGAACAGCAGCACTACAATGCTCTAAATGCAGAAGAGCTAAAGCACGGAACACTCCTGTGCATATACTGCAACTTTTTGTTGTGTCTCTATTTGTTGCTGATATTATGGATTATTATATTTATAATTATAGATATAATTCATAATAATAATAATAATAATAAATGTGACTTACATTAACAAGTCATTACTAACATAGAAACTGTCTAATATGCCCTCAAGCAATGCAATAGTCCCCTTATTGGAACTTTCCCAATTATTACTCGTTTCTAAACCTTGAATTACTGGAACATTTCAACTTGCAGTCCAGTATTCAGTTTACATGCAAGCAAATACATTCAGATTTAGCAAAAGTGATCACCATGTAACGGAATACAAGATCCTAGTCTTGTATGCTAATATTATTATGAACGTATCATTTCATTCTCATGCCTCTTTTAATGTATGGTTTTTTGCAAAAGTCATCTAATTAAAATTCAACTTTAGAGAAGGAAGGCTTTAACCAACCATCAGTAGTGCAAGACCCCTCTGGGGCAGGTTTTTGTGCATATGGGATTGGTGGACTATTGGAATCTGACATGTCTTCCTCTTCCTCATCTTCCTCAATTTCATTAACAGTTTGGCTAGTAGAAAAATCCAAGCTTCCATTCTGGGTATAACGATGCATCAATTCTTTGTCTAGTTCTTCCACTTTTGGTTTCACATCTGAAATACAACACAGAACAAAAACATTCCTGCATTTATAAATATTTATTTATTTTGAAAATTAATAAATATTTGCGTTTCCTTACACCAGAGGCAGGCCAAGTCATTGTATAAGGAATTAAAACACAGTAAGCAATGAAATAAAACATTCAAAACCAATTACAATACCAAAACACCACATCATAAAATGAACGCAATCATCTCAACGAAGGCAGAAAAATAGACTAAAATAAGCAAATTAAAAATAAGCAGCTAGCTGAAATAATCCATGAAAAGGTGAACAAGATAGCTGTGTTTTACAATGCAGAACGATAGATTGGAAATTCCATCCAAGGTCCATCAGGTTGGCACCAGTACTGAAAACACCCTGCATGACAACCCAGTTCTAACTTGCGCTGCCGCACCCAGGCTGTCTGGCATTTGCTGTATCCAGAGCTACTTGGGAGCCAGCTGGAAGTCTCCTCTATTTATCCTACTGCTCCAAGTAATGCCCCAGCCAGCCCTATGGGGCTATTCAGATCTCCACCAGCTTGGATCCGCATGTAGCCTAGCCTGGGAAAGAGGTTAGGACCCCCTCCCAAACTGGATCCTCACTCTGCCCTCCCAACCTGAAATGCCCCTCCCTGCCTTTCCCATGCCCCTTTCCCATGCCCCTTTCCCATGCCCCCACGCCACTCAGCACCTTACATAATTGCGCTGGCGGCTGGGGGATCAGAATGCAGTGCTGGCAGGACAGGGCAGGCCTCCCCTCTGGTATGCCTCATCACATGATGTCACGATGTGCCTTACAGCACATTTGCAACACCTTCAGCTGAAGGTGCAGTTAGGATTGAGCTCTGAGCACGTTAGGGGAAAGAAATATTTATGGGAAAGGCTTCTTTAAAAAATGAGAGAAAGAATGCACAACATTTCATCAGCTATAAGGAGGACAATGGAAATGTGCCATACTTGCTTGGTTACCTTCCGGCGAAATAAGAAGTTGGTCAGGATCAAGGTAGAGCTGGGAGAAAATGGGCCGTGGAACAACACTATTGCATCTTAGTGAGGCCTCTATGGAGTTGTGAAGGGCTTCTTCAAATCGGGCAGATTTCATTTGTCCTGCATACGAATTCCCCATGGTCTGGAAAGCAAATGTTAAAGGTTGACAAGAGATTTAGGGTTAAATATAGAGAATAGACACACATCCCTTCCCCTCCTTGCGCACACTTCTTTACTGGAAATAAGAAGTTAATAAATGGATATTTTGCATCATGCATGCATGAAGGATAAAATATTAGCAGTGGCAAAGAAAGCCATAAAAATAACATCTTGGAAAAGCACTCTTTGTTCTTGTTTTTGTTTGAGTCTGCCAGTCTGCTTTTCACTGATGGAGTACTTTACTGTCATTGAAAAGAACTCAAATGTTCCTCTTTGTACATCAGTGTTCCTGTAAAACAGGGCCATTTTAGCAGGGCTGGACAAAGCTTTCAGCCAAGTCCAAGGGTCAGGTTGTTGATACTGTATATTGAAGGTTAAATGGTGCAAACACCATCTATTTTAGGAAACCGGATGGTGTTTTTTTTCTATCTTTCATACGTCATCAGAATGGATAGAGTTCTGTTTTGGCTGGACTAGTTTGCTCTTCAGACAGGAGCACTGCAAAATGTCAACAAAATGGAGGTTAAACCAAGGAGGTTTTGATGAAAGAAAATGTTATGGGCTCCACTTACTTTTCCCAGCTGTAATCTCGGCCTGAGCAGAAGGAGTTTTCATCTCTCTCTGCATTGTACGGTAGTTTGGGGAGAAAGAAAATTAACTGAGAGGGACTAGGTGCCCAAGAAGTTTAGAGAACAGCAATCTCTGCGAGAAGACTCCCAGCCAAAACCCAGTCTCAGGAAAATGGTCTGATTGCCTCAGCTTCCTAAAAAAATCCACTTGCCTAAGAGTTTAGGTATTAGGAAAGAACTTAGAAACTGTCAGGGCTTCATCTTTCCCTCTAACCCATCTCTTTGCCTTCACCATTAATTTGAGGAAATTCCTTTCCTTTTTTCTATTCTACCTGACTTTCCTTAGCTGCCCCTTTACCAGAGCAATACAATACATGTCTACTCAGAAAAAAGCCCCATTGGATTTAATGAGACTTACTCCCCAGTAAATGTGCTTAAGACTGCAACTGAATCCCTGCTCTGGTTCGCATTAGAATTTTCTTACTAGTAAACAATGTAATATTCACATCTGTATACATGTGTCCCTTATTGTGATCAAGAGTTGATCATGTAATGGTCAGATAATGATTCTCTACTGTCAGTAGACTCTGACAATTATGTATCTCCACCCTCCAAACCAGTGTTGTCACCCTACCGGTTCGCTGGGCGGAGTTCCGTCCGTTGCGGGGAGGGCTTCCGCGTTGATCGGCAGCGTGATCGCTGCCTCCGGTTGCGTTATGGCGAAAGCACGCCCGCTACAGCGGGCGGGCTTCCGCCATTACGCAATGGAATGCAGCGATCACGCTGCCGATCAACGCGGAAGCCCTCCCCGCAACGGACGGAACTCCGCCCAGCGAACCGGTAGGGTGACAACACTGCTCCAAACGACCTGATATGGAGAATTGGGTCTAGCTTCATTCTTGTTCACTCTCGGTGTTCCCATTAATGTTGTTGTTTTAATGTGTTTTACTTATTGTGGTTACATTGTATTTTGTTGTTCTCTCTAAGCTGCCTTAGGCTTTTGCTTCGGCATGGGAAAGGCGGGGTATAAATTCTTCAAATAAATAAAATAAATCTGCCAGGACATAAAGCTATAACACTTTGCCAATACAAAGTGTTTTTTCAGGCGTTACTCTCAATTGCTACATATTTTGGGGGAGAGGGTGGTAGTGCTCTTTTTTTTTTAAGTGTTTGTTTTCATTATGGCTGAATTTCCCAGCAGCCTGCACGGTTCTTCATGCCGCAGTTATTGACTGCCACCACTTAAATGCACCTGCCCCAGCTGTCATTAACTACTAATCATTACTACTGGACTGGAGCAAGCAGCCTGGATGGGTGGACTCACAACCACTTTCTTCTGGCAAGGGGTGCATAGATACTTTCCTCTTCATGGAATTACTGCTTAGCACTGAGTAGCCGGATGCATTTGCTGATGTAAGATTGATTGGCCTGAACCGGATGAGTCACAGATACTAATAATAACCTCCCGGCAAAACTCATGCCTGTAACGCCATTATTTTTAAGACATGTGGAAAGTGATGGGTGTCAGTCATTTGTTGTCTGGACAATAATTCTGGGCATGTGCAGCTAAGTAGCTAAACATATTAAAATCCCTTTTATTTCAGCAGGATAAACAATAACCTCTGTTGACCTTGCCAGCTGCAACAAAGAAAACATAAAGCGACCCACAGAGCAATCATATGCATGTCTACTCAGACATAAGCCAAGCCGAGTTTAATGGGGCTTACTCCTAGGGAAGCATGCCTAGGACTGCAACCTTTGTTTAGGCTGAATGTTGTCCTGAAATTGCTATTACTGGAAATTGCTATTACTATTCAAGCAGCTTTGCAAACAGATGTTAGTCAGATATTTAAGTGTGGAATAACAGACTGCTAATGCTTTGGCTACAACTATGAACATTCTAGTTTTAAAGAAAAGGACAACCATAGAAATAGTACTCTTGTGGTAGTGTACAAATTCCTTGCTTCATGTAATAACATGCATCTGAAAATTCTCCACCCAAATGATTTTAAGTTCAGCCAACAGTTTCCTTTAAAACACAGCTTGCTTTGCATTACTAAATAACTGAGTTTAAAGATGTGATTTACTGCACTAACTGTGATGATGAATAGGGTTCTCTAAAGAATGGCTCAGCTGAATTTTTATAATAACAAGGGGAATGAAAATATGCCGAGAGTAATTTTTTACCATCTAATTCTGCCATTAAAACATACCACACATACTCCAGAAACACAGTGTAACTGTAACCCTCAGGCAGATTTCCTTCTGCCATGGCAAACTTCATTTATAACCCCTGCTAACTGGTCAAGAGGCACTTTTCCGAGTGGTGTTCCTCTTATATTTAGCTGGGGGGAAAGAGTAATTGTCCCTCTTCATACAAGCTCAGTGTCTTTTCTAGTGGCTGTTGCTGGTGGTATTCTGCATTTTTTAGATTGCGAGCCCTTTTCGGACAGGGAGCAATTTAACTTTATTATTATTTGCCTGTAAACCGCTCTGGGAACTTCATGTTGAAAAGCGTTATATAAAGATTTTTTGATTGATTGATTGATTGATATTGGCCAGATGATGGCCACAAGATGATGGTGGTAGCTCATCTTTTCCTTCTCAACCGCTAGATTTTACCCTCTGCCTTTCAAAAATCATTTCAATAATCAATGAAAGGAAAATCATTTCAAAAATCAATGAAAGAAAAATCATTTCAAAAATCATTGCAGCAAATATAATTTCAGAAGGGAGTGCAGGATTCTTCTGGCTTCATGGCAGAGTCCATGTAACTGTAATTGCTTTCAATTACAAAAAAAGAGGAAAAAACGAACCAATACCCATGCCCAATTTCTCCACCCCCTACATTACTACGACCCCACCTTCCCAGCTCCAAGGTTTCACAACCTTTCGTCAATCTAATTGAGGCTGCAAATTGTACTTTCTGGAATGGTGACTGTTTATGAACCTACTACCAATTCCAGTATGAACTGGATCATACCTTCCTGGATCATATAACCGAAGTCCATATAGCCCAGTTCGCTGTCTTCAGTAGTGGCCAAACAAGTACCCTTAAGAACAAGTACCCTTAAGAAGTTCCCAAGAAAAAGATGAGGGCTGCACCCCTCAGAAATATTCTGCATCTATAACTTTGTTTTAGGCTCTAATCCAGTGGTTCCCAACCAGGGGCCCACAACCCCCCCCCCCAGGGAAACCAAAACCACTGTATACCCCTTTAAGGGGAGTGGTTGAAGCAGTGACAGCCTCACAGGGATTGTGCTGCCACTGGTGCTGCAAAGAGCTCTGTTAAGGTACCTGGGGATAGCGTGGCCATCCTGAGGGGCAGGGCAGCAATCCCCTCTGTGGGCCACCATGCTGCCCACCTGCAGCAATCTGACCCATGTCTGGGCTTGCGCAAACCTTGACGTGAATGTGATCGTCACAGATTGCTATTTGGGGCAGCAGCGCAGCCCGCAGAGGGGATTGCCACCCCCTGCCCCCTCTGGATGGCCGCACTATCCCCCAGGTACCTTAACAGAGATCTTTGTGGCAGCAGTGGTGAGATCCTTGCGAGGCTGTCCCTGCTGTCACTGCCCTCCCCCGCAAGGACTTACAGAGTTCCCTACCTGCATGTAAAGATTGGGAACCACTGCTCTAATCATACCTGATAAACCTCAATTTAAAACATTTGTTCAATCCTTTAGAAATCTCCAAATGTCTCTCCAAAGCCATTCACCAAACCGCGGACATCACCACAGTTTATGGTAGTGAATAAACACAATTTTTTTTGTGTGTCCCTTGCTAATATCAAACACATACAGTGCCCTAAAGGCCTCTCTCAATTTTAGAAACACAGCTTTAAGTTTAATAGCCAGTTAATTCACTCACTATTTACAATTTCACCTAATAGTAGCAAACAGGATATTTTTCACAAATATATCAACCTCATAAAACAAATAAAGATGAATGCAAAAAAAAAAAAAAAAAAAGAACACACCAACATACAGGGAAGAAACAGAACTTGCCTCTGTTTGTTAAAATTGTCAAACTATGTAAGAAGAGCAATTAGGCTTCCTTTCTCATTGAATGTAATAGCCAAAGGCAGGAAAACAAAATGTCTCCCAACACCATCTAAACCTCCCTTCCCCCCCCGCGTCAGCCCAGCACTGTTGCAAATATGCCATAAAGTACATTTGCGCCAGCGTTGAGAAACACTGGGCCGACACAGGCAGCAGTGTCAGGCCAGCACTGCTGCTGTGACCAACAGGTACGTTGGACCCGCGCTGGCTGATTTCGAACAGTGTGGGGACATTTCCTGGCTGGGGGAAGGTGGGAGGGATGGCATTCCCATGGGTGGGGCCGCCCAGGGAAAGGGAAGGAGCCAGGAGCCGGTAATTATGCTGGATCCATACCCCATCCCCAGGCCAAGCTAAACACAGATTTGAGGAGCCACATCGGCTGGGGCTTACTCCGGCCAGGGCAAAGGGAAATACTCCCCTTGCCCCACAGTGAGCTGCAGCTGCCTCCTAACTTGTGTTATGTTAGGATTACACCCTCAGTATTGCTTTTAATAAAGCCATTATTATAATAGCTAAGTCATGACTTATGCTTTACAAACAGGTTAATTTAGACTAGGAAAACAGCAGTAGTAGTAAGCCACAAAATGTGAAAATCCACAGAAAAAACAGGAAGGAGATGGAAAAGGTGTATGACTGATAAATTCAACAGGGTCTATGATATTTCATACCTATTGTCATCTGAAAGTGGAGTTTGTGGAGTTAAAAAAAATCTAATAAATCATTATTAAACATAAAGGCATTGCATTAGAAAATTATTGTTCATCTGCTTAAACAAGATAAGAACATAAGAACATAAGAACATAAGAAGAGCCATGCTGGATCAGGCCAAGGGCCCATCTAGTCCAGCTTCCTGAATCTCACAGCGGCCCACCCCAGGTGCCCCAGGGAGGCAGGAGACAACAAGATGCTTGCATCCTGTTGCCACTCCCTTACACCCGGTACCTGTAGCCCACCACCTTTGTAAGGAGGTTGCACAATCCATCATTGCCTATAGCCCACAATGGATCTTTCCTCCAGAAATTGGTCTAAACCTCTCTTAAAGACATCAAGACCAGATGCCATCACCACCTCCTGTGGCAAGGAGTTCCACAGATTAACTACCCGCTGGGTAAAAAAGTACTTCCTTTTATCTGTTTTAACTCTCCCAACCCTCAGTTTTAGCGGATGCCCCCTGGTTCTGGTGTTGTGAGAGAGGGAAAAGAACATCCCTCTATCAACTCTATCCCTTCCATGCATAATTTTGTATGTCTCAATCATGTCCCCCCTCAGGCGCCTTTTTTCTAGACTGAAGAGCCCCAAACGCTGCAGTCTTTCTTCATAAGGGAGGTGCCCCAGCCCCGTAATCATTTTTGTCGCTCTCTTCTGCACCTTTTCCAACTCCACTATGTCCTTTTTGAGATGCGGCGACCAGAACTGGACACAATATTCCAGGTGCGGCCTTACCATTGCTTTGTACAATGGCATGATAATATTGGCTGTTTTATTCTCAACCCCTTTTTTAATTACCCCGAGCATGGAATTGGCTTTCTTAATTGCTGCCGCACACTGGGTCGATACCTTCATGGAATTGTCCACCAGCACCCCAAGATCTCTCTCCTGAGCTGTCACAGACAGCTCAGAACCCATTAGCCTATAGGTGAAGTTTTGGTTTTTGGCCCCAATGTGCATCACTTTACATTTGTTTACGTTGAAACGCATCTGCCATTTGGCTGCCCATTCCCCCAACTTGGAGAGATCCTTCTGGAGCTCTTCACAATCCTCTCTGGTTTTCACCACCCGGAAAAGTTTTGTGTCATCTGCAAACTTGGCCACCTCGCTGCTTATCCCTGTCTCTAAGTCATTTATGAATAAGTTGAAAAGCACAGGCCCCAAGACAGATCCTTGGGGCAGCAAGACAGATCCCTGGGGCAGCAAGACAGATCCCTGGGACACCAAGACAGATCCCTGGGGCACCAAGACAGATCCCTGGGGCAAGATGATGGTTATAATCTTGTGACTACTTTTTGGAAAGGAAGGGTCCTAGGACTGAGCTGTGAAACTAAACCCAACAGTCAGGCGATAGCACATTATTGCCAAGAATCACATCCAGCAAACTGGATGAACTGGTGAACCATCTGAAATAAGGAAGAACACTTCTTGGATTAAGATGGTGACAGGCAAGCTACTTACAAGAAGCTTTTCCATATGTCACTCTGTGGATCAAGCCTATTAATGCAACAGCTAGGAACAAGTATGAGCCTAAATTTTAAAATCATTCCTGTCCTCACTGTTTTGCAAAAGTTAGTTTTCTCTAACAATAGACAATTATTTCACTGATAGAGGTTTTGTTTTCTGCCTTCCTCAGTAATACAGTAATTTTCAAATTTACATTGTTGATATTTCCATTTACTTCTCCCAAAAGCATAAACAGAGACATCATGTACTGCTTTAATTTAAGTGTTTAAATTAAATATCTTTATTTCATATATACCATACGTCACAATGAAAGCTTTGTTTTTGTGCAGCTTCATACAACATGTACAAGGTTTCCTTAATATCTGAATCTTGATAAGGCAAAGCAGCTTCCCAGGATGTAGAGGAGAATCCTTTTTGTTGCTAACTGCGTGACGCTTCTCTTAAGTGTTTTCCAAACTGTGGAGTCCCAACCCACTAGTGAGTCATGACCTGATGGTTGGTTGGTTGGTTGTGAAGCTGGTAAAGACACTGTATTGAGCCTTACGGAAACTGAGCCTCAAGTGCACATTTACTCATGAGTAGGTGACCATGCCTCAGTCCACTTTGAAGGGCCGGCTGAGTGGAATGCACTGCCACCAGAATGCCAACCTGATGAACATAGGTCCCAAAATACTGAAGAAGGAAACTTCCCTCCTCCAAGCAGAAAAGGAAAAGGTGCTGACCCCTATGGAAAGTGAAACTGAGCCACACATGTGCACTTACTCACAAGTAGGCAACCATTCCTCAGCTCCTATTGAAGGCCAGGCGAAGGGGAATGCAGAATGGTCCCAATCTGATTAACGTGGAAGTCAACGAACAGTCCAGAAAGCAGCCTCACCTCCACCACAGAAAAAGAATAAAAACAGAAGCCTGAGCAGCTGACAAGGTAAAACTAGTTTTAGTCTCAAAACTAGGTGGTTCCCGATAGAGTGTGGGCCCAATGGATAATGTTTGGGAAACACTGTTTCAAGGCACTGCATTGACAGATTCTGTAGTACACATTATTCCCATAAAACTAGTATGTTTCTTCACACACAAAGCAAAAGCTGCATATTTAAAATCTGTCTCATTCCATGACAGCTTTCCAAGGTTGACATTCAAATGGTGGTATGTAATAAGACAAAATTTGCTTATCGTATCTGAAACAGACAAGAGCAGATAAAAATAAAGAACTAGCAGAGATCTCATGCCTCCCACAGTCCCTTTCGTTTGTCTCTGTTGCAGGAGCATCTCAGTGCTGGATCTGGTAAATGCACTGCAACATGAATATTTATCAATGCAAGATCACTTGCATGAAGGCCTTCTTCTGTGTAAGATACAGCAGAAGATACTGTACATCAGAGCCAGATATCATCTGGGCTCAGTTGCAGACCCTCTTTTCAATGTTCACTTTGGAAACATTAATTTAACAATAAAAGTAACTGGAAACATATTAAGTGTCTTTCCATCACCATTAAATGGCCACAGAAAGCCTTTCACACTTCGAGGACTTAGGAAATAGGGGCTTCCTGGTCAGCTGGTGCAGCTTCCAAAGGAGGCTTAAGTCCCAGCCCCTAAGAAACTGATGGATTGTGTTGAGCTGCAACAGTTGGTCACACTAATGATTATTCTATAATCCTAATCCCCCACTTTCCTTAACTTTGGTGTCAGACCACTATACCACCTTTTGTGCAACAGAGCCAGAAAAGATACAGAAAAGAGCAAAAGCCCTGTAGATCAGGGGGCTAAAGAACCTCTCTTAGCCTATGTTTGGGGCTTTGTTATTTAGGAAAAAAAGACAACTAAAGGGAGGTGACACAGCTTCATTATGCAAAAGTATGCATGGTCTGGAGAAAATAGACACTTTTCTCACTTCCAGAACCCTTGAACTTGAGTCTTCCAACACAACCAATTGGAAGGGGACTATGGAAGTCACTGCTTAAAGAGCTGGTGATGACCACTAACCTTACTGGCTTCTAAAGAGGATTAAGCACATTCATGGAGGGGGGGGGCTATCAGTCATGATGGCTATATGCTAGAATAGTGGCTCCCAATCTGAGTGTCACGATGCCCAAGAGTACAATCCCCAGGGCATCGTGGGAGGCCCACCACCCAGCAGCGTGACTGCAGCAGGAGTCTAAAAATAGTGGCAGGAAGCACTGCATGGTGAGCAGAGCTGCTGTGCACAAAAAGTGTGCACTTGGAAAAAGTCCTCCCATCTGCCCTGGCCTCCTTTACAATATTTTTAGGCGCCGTAATCATCGTCCCAACCCAGAAGTAGCTGGTGACATCATCGCGTGGCATATTTTACATCATCACCACTTATTTCCGAGTTTGAGTGCTGTTGCAATGCAAAAAGGGTTGCAAGCCCAGGGATTTTGGGAAGCACTGTTCTAGACCCAAACGAAGAAGCATTACGAATTTTAATTTGGGAAGCAACAGCAACAGAAGATTTTCTGACTACATGTCCTGCTTATGGACTTCCCAGAGGCATTTGAAACAATCAAGACCTATAGCATCTGAAAGACAAACCTGTGAAAGCTTATGCCAGGATAAATTTGTTAACCTTTCAGGTGCCACAAGATTCCTTGAGTTGCATTCAGAGTAATTTCCATGACCTCACCAGGTTGCGTCAGGCAAGCCACTCTCTGTAAACCTCACTTCTCCAGTTGCAATATGGGGATAATATTTACAGAGCAATTCTATGCACATCTGCTCAGAAATAAGTCCTACCATGTTAAGTAACAGGCCTTACTCCCAAGAAAATGCATATAACTTTTTTTTAAACCAGGCACACTCCTTCATTTAAACTCCTATGAAAATGAAGACACCTCTCTCTCTCTCTCTCTCTCTCTCACACACACACACACACACACACACACACAGAGAGAGAGAGAGAGAGAGAGAGAGAGAGAGAGAGAGAGATCTTGACTTAGATAGTAAATGTCCTACTTTCCTACTTGCATTTATAAAAATCACCAGTAATACATGTAACTTATTTGGGGAAGGGCAAGGATGAAAATCAACAACACCTGAACATAAACAGCCTATTCCTCATTATATAGCAGCTAAAACCTTGGTTCGAAGGACAAATGTTCACACTTGGTATAATTTCATACTGGTAAGGACATCTCAACATTTTTGGGCAAGTGCTAATGGCTTAAACCCCATTTCCTTCGGTGCAGATATGAAAAGGGCAGGTTTTTCATCAAATAAATTGTAAGAAAAAAGGTTATGAGGGAATGTTCCAACAATATTTTCCTTTAAGAAACCTGGGTTCTTTCCCTCCAGCAATGAAGGGACAAACCAACCTAAATTATGTCTGTCTGTCTGTCTGTCTGTCTGTATGTATGTATTTGCTGTATTTTGATCCTGCCTTTCTCCCACACTGAAGGGGACTCAAGGTGACCCAAGATGCACTTTAAAGTTCCTTGCATTTCAAAAGGAAGATGTGTAAAGAGATGTTCAGCTCTCCTATTGAAATCAATGGATTCTCAAGTGTCAAATTTGGGCTGCAAAGTGTCTTCAGTCATTACAAAGAGGAGAACTCCTCCACCACCGGGCCATTTCTTTGCAGATCTTTGCACTGCAATGATCCCCTTGGGAAGTTAAAGTGCTCCCATTCTTTAAAGGCGCTTTCCAGCACCTACACTGACTGCACAATCACAGCTGCCAACATTTGGTAAGAGTCACCCTTTCATGGAGACAAAAGCAAGCATTCCTTAGATAAATCAGCACTTTTTCCACCATCAGACTCATAAAACCTTTTCACAACACAGTTTTCAAGAGAACTCTTTAAGGTTTTAGGATGTTGCTTCTTTTACTAAGTAACAAAATACACCCCATGGTGTCTCATTGACCCCACTCAGCTGTCCTTTGACCTTTTCAATTGTTGTATCCTAACTTCAGGGGCCACAGAACTTGCCTCCCATATCAAAAAAAAGCTAATGTTGCTTCCTCCTAGCACCTGGTGAAACAAAATGCAAGGGTTCCCCCTCCCCCACTGCTCCTTCTACCCTCCAGATGTTCCTGCCTAAAATCTTCCTGAAAACTGGGTTGGTGTCTGTGAGGTAACCAAGAAGCAACAATTAAGTCCTGGGCTGTGGCAATGACCCTCTTGTTCTACTGGGCCTGAATGTGCTACTGGGCCTCCTACCCCTAAGGATACAACAGGTCATAAAACAGGAATAGATCTTTGGCCTCCTGGAAATTCTGGGGCATTTAAGTACAACAAGAAACAATAGGAGTCCAATGTTCCATATAAAGTAAGTCAAGCCTCCTCAACTGACCCGTAGCAAGGAGCAAGAGAGGAGGTCATCCCCTCCGCCCGTTATTTGCCATTCCCTTTCCAAATTCAAATTTATTCCACACTCTCCTTTACAGTTTCTCATCTTTAATTTTCCTTCAACAGTAGAGTAATTTAATTTTCCTTCAACAATTTTATATTTCAGACAGAATCATACAAAGATTTCTCATTTTCATTTTTTAAAAAAATGGTGAACTAAGCTGACGTTGTAGCAAAATGCACGCACTTATGAAATGAAGCACAACGGCCACCCCTCATCTCACCATTTCACGCCCATCCCATAGTCATATAGCATGCGCCTCCTTTCCAAAGCTCAAAACCTTACTATTGCACAATTCTCAACTGAACGTTCCTGATTTCAAATTATAAAACAGTTACAGTTTCTAAATTCATCAATTGTTTTTAATTATTAAGATAAAAGCTACACATACTAGATTGGCAAAATAGATAACATTTCAGCCTTCATCTCAGTCATTGCATTTGCACATAAATACACAAGTGCTCAACAGTCATTTGTCTGACCATCTTGGAACATAAGCAAAAATCTTGACCGTGAGCCCCCCCCCCGCCCCCAAACCTTGACTGTGAGCTCTCTTCGCGCTGATATTTCAACAAAAGGATGTTGCTGAAACGTTGCTGAAAATGGGATATGGTCATAGATGGTGACATTGTCTGACTAAAATTTCACAGGTGTGTGTTAAACGCATACATGTTTAAGATCCATGTGTAAATTTATTGATAACTGGGGCCAATTAAATGACTGAAAGCGCAATTCTAACCTGGAGTTAGGATGGCACAGTTAGGCCAGAAAGTTTGGCTGGCACAAAGGCCACCATAAAGCCTTTTTGGACCACTCTTGGAGAAAGGGAGGATGGTGCAAGTCTGTGTGCTGCCTCTCTGACTCTGAGAGTGGTCCAAACATACTTTATGGTGTCCCTTTTGCCAACCAAACTTTGCTGGCCTAACTCCAGGTTAGGATTGCGCCTGATTTTCAGCAACTTCACTTCTGAGGAAACAGCTACTTTAGGGTTTGAACCCTCACTGCAGTTTGGAGCTACTTACAACAGACACATCACACAAGCTTCATTTTGAATGTGAAAAGGGTACTACCTTCTTTATTTCTTTTAGCCGTTTCTAAACGCGTTCATGATGGATGATGGTTCATAGTTATTCTGCCACTCGATCCAGATTGCTGCAAGTATTAAAGACCTGTAAAATAAATGGTTAAGACTTCATTGAGGATAGCTGAACATCATTAGTATCATTATTGCAGTATTATTGTGTGCCTAGCAATAAACATTTCAAGCTACCTAACAAAATTTTACATGGAAAACCCAGTTACAACTTTTTGTTTGTAATTAGACAGTCAGGCTAATTATTATTCCTTGCCAAATAACCACTCCCATCAGATCAGCCCCTAAATTGCAACAGATGAAATAATAGATTACTGTAGACCAAACATGAATGCTGGAAAACAAAAAAGTCAAAACAGCTACTATTATAGACATTGCAATTTCGCTCAGAGATAATGCACATAAAACAGACCATGAAAAAAATCATTATTATCAAAATCTAGGCTGGAAAATGAAACATGCCTGGGAATTCAAGCCAATCCCCTCTCAATATCAGCTAACGGAGCTACACATGACTGGCTCACCACAAACAGCACCGTCTCTACAGCTTGGGTTTCAAGTGGCTGCCACATGGCTTTTCCTTTGTGTCAATTTGGCTTAACAGAGAAGACGAGTTGTGCCAAATGCCCCAAATCATAATACAGATTGCAGATTGGGGCATCTTTTCAATGAAATGCAATGCAAAAAAACTATCATTCGCCAGACTTGCTGTAAAAACCAAGGCATACTTAAACCATTGACAGGAGAATGAGAGTGAGAATAATAGCAAGCAAATGTTCACTCCCAAACTAACAGACCATTATAAAGTCATTGCACTTGGGCCAGCAAAATCTATGAGTAGTCGAAACAGTTGCTGCTGCTGCTGTTTTTGTTGCCACCATCATTTTATTGGGAAAGAACTAAAATTCTTTAGTTAGAACTCTAGTCTGGTACACCACGCCACTTCCAATAAAGCCCCAACATGGTTAAAGTAGTATATTTACTGTACTATAGTTCAAATGTATAAATGCAATACATTTGCAAATAAATGTATAATACAAATGTATTATAATGGACATCCCCTTTTCCAGTGGAAGCTCCTGCAGCAGTAGCTGCCTGACTACCGCTGCGGTCCTGGGCCATCGGTCAGTATAGGATTGGGCTCTTAGTAAAGCTTTGCACATGGAATGGTTGAATTATATAGACATTGGATTCTTGATGTGTTTAAAGCAATGGTTCTCAAACATTTTAGTACCAGGACCCACTTTTTAGACTGACAATCTGTCTGGCACCAACCAGAAGTGATGTCATAAATGGAAGTGCCATCATTGTGATGCGAGAATCTGCTGCTTTCCTGAGAATGCAGCAATGTGTTGCATTATTTCTCAGTTGTTTTCCAATAGCAAAGTGAATCAGAAAGAAAAAAGCCTATTTACAGCCTTGAAACAAGCAAAACAAGCACATAATCGTCCCCCTTTCTGGCATCCCATCTTCCCATATTTTCAATATGGCTGCTCTAGGTGTTTCACGACCCACCTGAAATTGGCTTGCAACCCACTGTGGGATGGGCCACAGTTTGGGAGTCACTGGTTTAGAGAGTTAGCATTTGTTACCTTTTCAAGTGATTGCATAATTAACAGTGATGTTCCATGTTCCACTCTGCAGATTTAAATGGAAATCACCTGAGTGCATGGATGCTTAGGGCCACATCAATACTTTATGGAAGAAGACCAGTGGTGGGCTTTCCAATATGCCAATGCAAGTTTCATCTGCAATACGCATTTTAGAACTTCCTTCTTACTCAGCATTTGGCTTCTCAGAGCTAGCATATTCATGTTCTGTACCAAAAAGCTTCTTCTATATTTGAACATTTGCATGTACACATTTGTATTATACATTTATATGCAAATGTATTGCATTTATACATTTGAACTGTTGTACAGTAAATATACCACTTTAACCATGTTGGGGTCCATCCCCTTTCCCTGTGGTAAGTGTGCAAGGCGGACGACAGGTCTACTCTCTTAGCGCCTGCTATTTAGCCAGCGCAGAAACAAAGGCCTCAGAGTAAGGCCACACGGACTTACTCGGAAGGCTGGAACCTGTGGTGAGAGTCACCACCAATCTTGCCCCTACTCCACCTCTGCACTCCTCCCTCCTGCCCCGTAACACCCTACCACTCCACCCAGAACAGCTGCATCGCCAGCGACTGGTGAACTTACCAGTCTCTGGCTTGGTGCTCCCTCTGGAGTGCACATGGCCTGCACTGCCATGGCACCACTCCAGCGCTGGCAGAAAGGGCTTACCGCCAGTATTGGAAGTGCTTTAAGGCACCTTGCACAACATTTGCCCAGGCAGTACGAGCGTACTGCCAGCAGCAAGGCCCACTGAATTGGGCCCTAAGCCCCCACTTTAGCACAATGCTGAAATCCCTCAGGATTCTGCTCAAAGTGTGGCAGGAGTACATATCGCATTTGATCAGAGCCATCAAACACTGTATGTTGACGTCATCTCCTTGTGGTCATTGTTCTGTCATTCCATCTTCCACATAATACAATATATTGTTTACAATACAATAAATGTTTGGGACATTTGGAAACAGTTCCTCAAAGCCTGCAGCTGATAATCTCCTAGAGTCCAATCACACTTCCATTTGCAAGAACTGTTTGTCTTTAGTAGTTGTCATCACTGGTACATGACCTTGAGATGACCACTCAATTGACCCAAGACTTAGTGGATACATTTCTGAATTTTGCAGACCTTTGGAAGCTGCATACTACAAGCAGAATGGCTTAGCCATTCATTGCAGACAATATGCTTCTAATATCACCTCAAGCTCACCATAAAGTACTGAGGATCTAAACTATATACAGAGTTTCTAACTATTCCCTGGAAGGCACAAAAATGTATAGTACTCAGTAGTCTCACCCCTCAAAGCAGTAAACGTAACTATCACAGAAGTGCCTCAAATCAAACTCGTCACATCAAATTTCTTCATCCTCTGATCTGCAGATCTTTCCCTAAGCTATACCATTTTCACATTGCTAGTTTTAAAAACTATCACAGATGGTCATCAAGGTCAAGCTACATTCCTTCTGGCTACTGTAAGACCCTGCAAAGATTTGAATTATTCCTTTAAAAGTCCATAATCCAATTTCAACAGCACCGGTTCCCCCAGCCACGTGCTGAACATTCCACCTGCTAGTAATGACATCTTTGTATTTTCTTCTAATTACACTGCAAGCTAAGACCTTTGGCCCTAGGCCACGGACCTCTATTCAGGCTGCACACATTCTCTTAAGCACCCTGATCCTTTGTTGTCATTCTTAGGCTTTCATCTATTATTTACATCCATTGAGAAGGGAGCTACTCCACCATTTGGGAAGCTTTAAAGCTTCTAATCATCTTAATTTCTTTGCCTTTTCCACTACTACTTCCCTCCCTCATGGCCTGACAACCGCAAACAATTTGACAAAATCATTTTTTCCTACCAGCAGTTTCAGTGCCTCCCAAAGCTCATCAAACACAGAGCCCCCTTGTAAATAGAGATATATTCTGTTCTTCCTATTAAAAAAAAAAACTTCAATCCCAGCAACTTTCAAAAAGAAAATCATTTTCATTCTAAGCAACGACAAACACAATTAGCTGAACTAAGAAATTGCAGAGGTTCTATTTGTGATTAAACCAGAAGAATATTCCAAGATGTTTATCATTTAAATGCTGAGATTTCTTCCAAAAGTGCAAAAGTCAATGATAATGTCAGAACAAACCACTGTGTTAAAGAAAACGGTATATAGCAAAATATCATTGTTTTAAAGAATAAAGAAAACAATGCACGCATACAACAATCTTTATGCTACACAGAACACTTGTGCACATCTGAAAATACCCCAAATCTACATCACACACAAAGCACAGTATCAAAATCAGAATATTAAAATGTTCTATCAATGCTGGAAAATATAGCACTTCTCCTATAGATACGACAACATGACAAAGCAGTTTTTCCTCACGGTTCTGACTTCCAGAGAGATGATAAAACACAACTTTAAAAACCTGATGATTAAGATCCTTCACCATGATGCAAATGACCAACTCTGATTACTACAGTCTTTCAAGAACTTTTGGATCCAAATATGTCAAGATGTGGACCATCTTAGTGTTTTCTTTCAGTTTGGCCTGGCTTTCACAGCGTATTTCCGTGTCGTCTGCCCTCTCCGAATGCTTCCAACCCCCTTGTCTTTTCTTATTTTCACCATTTGCTTCAACCAGCAGTTCACTTGAGACCCATCCATCTTATAATGCCTCAAGTGACAGATGCTCTTAGAAATGACCATATTGCTGAGTGAACAAAAGATAACATCACCTCTAGGAACTCAAGGGAGAAATACAACATCGTAAAACCTCTCACAAGTAGAAAAAAAAACAGTTGCAAAGAAAATAATCTTGTACTTTAAAAAAATACTTGCCTGAAAAAGGCATCCTACAAAATCAAATTAGGATTGCTTCACAAAAATTCAGCTGTATAATGTTGAAAGAGTAACAGAATATAGGACAATATTGTCCATTACAGATATAAAAATTACATTGGTCCAATAGCTATTAATTTTCATGGTCTATTCAAACTTCTCATGTTCTATAGTGATACTTGGGAGTATAAATTCCAAGTTACACTTGGAATATCCATAAATTAAAAGGGAAGCAATAGAGCCAATTCCAGAAGCCAGAATTAATTCATTCCCTTATGTTAATGCAAATATTCTGGAATTAGTAATATCTGAAAATATGGGATATCTGGCAACTCCAATAGGAGCCCAAATTCAGGAAATCCCTTTGTTTCAATGCCAGAAGAATCTGCATAATTGCTGATACTACTGTATTGAGATTAGCATACTTTAAAAAAATAAATTTACTTTCTATTTAAGTTGTTAAAATCTTAAATATGTTCACAGCTCAGCTGAGTTGAAACAGATTTGGTTCCTGTATAAAATATTAAAAGTGAGAATTGCAAATTCAGAGCATGACCACATCGTTCATATTCAGTCCAGTCTTCAAAATTTTTACTCATGAAATCAACACAATTAGTCATTATACAATACATAACTTGGGCTGTAAAAAATGAAGAGAAAAAAAGAGAAGGATGCTGTGATGAGCTATAAATCACTTCAGTAACGAAGGAAGGTCATATTAACATCTCCCAGCAACAAACTAATGAGATACCACGTATGGAAAGTAAAGGGTCATTCTCCTCGAGTAAAAAGAGAAACTGTGCAACCAAGAATAATCTGGATCTCCCCCACACTAATATTGAACCAGTTTGTAGGTAGAAATGTAGAACAAACTTTGCTGGAAAATAGGAATATTTATTCCTAGAACAACAAAGCAAGCAATATTGATACTGTGTTTATAATGACACAAGGGGACATTGCTGAGAGGGATGGATCTTTTAGTCCAACATTTTTTAATCAGGGATAACATTGTGTAATTCTAACACACATTTCAGCACCATATGAGTTAGTTGAAGTCACAAATGATCCACAGCAGAAAATATAAGGGCAGCCCAATCCTGAGCCCAGCAGTGCCCAGGGCTCCAGTGGCACCAAGATGGCGACCAGTGGATCCTGGCTCTGCTGGGTTACCACTGGAGGTCTCCTTGGTCAATGGGTCTCCTCAACCCTGCATGCATGTTTGAGTGGGCGCAGTGCTGAGGAGACCTGTGTCAGGCCGCCTGGCCCCAGAGAAGGGTTGGGATGCAGCAGCAGAAGCTGCTGCCATCCCCACCACTCATGAGCCCACTTTGCTATTAATAATAATATATATTATTATGCCCAGTTCCTCCCCCTCCCAACCACCCACCCCCAAAAGGCCTTACCAGCATCTGATGCGGTTGGAGCACCAGCTGTTCTGTCTGCCCACGGGCCAGATGCTAACTAGTGCCAGCCCAGTGCAAGTGGTCCAGTGTTGCAAACACTATGTTTAGACCACTCTTGCAGTCAGAAAGTCCATCACACAGATGCGTGCCATCCTCCCTGACTCGGAGAGTGGTCCAAACGTGCTTTACGGTGGCCCTTGTGCTGGCCTAACTGTGCCGGCCTAACTCCAGGTTAGGACTGTGCTCTGAGTCAGATGAGAGATTTGAACTGCTACTATGTGATATTTCTGTCTACAAAAGGGACCAACTGCCACAGACCCTTGTTTTATCCCAAAGTCTCTAGGGGATGTCAAAGTTGACCAAGGGGAAAGATAGTAAGAGCTACTACAACTGCTGCTCATCATCTGCTGCCTGAAAGCATGGGGGACAACATGGTGCTGATGCGGGCACTGGCTCTATATATGCTTTATAAGGCAGCTGTTACATCTGGAGCAGAAAATGTCTTGACCAAAATCTCTCTCCCCATTTCCAGCTTTCCATCAAAATGGAAGTGCATGTCAGAAGCATCAGGGAGGTCTTCTGGTTGCATCCAAAGGTCTTCTGAGGGCTCCTCCATGGAAATGATTATCCAAGAATTGATTCCCTACAGATATTTAAGGCCAACTGTACTCCAGTTGAGAAGTGGTACATTTTTTATTATTATTATTATTATTATTATTATTATTATTATTGAGAAAACAAAGATAAACAAATTCAGACACTTTATCCTGATATCACAAAATCTACTATGAATGTCTTTTAAAATTCTTATATCTGTTTTTGTATAAGTTTTATAATGTGGCATAATATAGGCATGCCCCGGTATCTGCCGGAGTTCTGTTCCGGACCCCACCATGGATACCTGAAACCCTGGATACTGGAGATGCCTTTTTAAGGATGTGGTTTTGCTACAACAAGGTAAAAAAAGATCTGTTTAATGTTCCCCTGTCTTTTTAATAGGCGCCCTAGTATCCACAGTATCAGCAGGTAACTGAAACCGTGGACAGTGGCATTTCTACACAGAGGGCAAAGCTCTAAGTTTTGCAAGAAGCCTTACCTTGCAGTGGAAATCACTCCTCTCCTGCACTGTTTTAGCCAATCCTCACAGGGAAGAGCAATATCTTGGCGTTGCTTACTGGCTACAGCAGCAAGGGAGAGGAGGGATTTACATGACAGGGTAAGGCTTCTTGCAACACTTAGAGCTTTGCCCTCCCTGTAGAAACGCCTCTGACCGTGGCTACCAGGTACCCTTTTACTTTTGTTTTTTTAAGATGCACCTCAGCTGAATTAGATGCATTATTGATTCCTGACTAACTACCTGCACACATATTCAAAGGAATCTACTTAAAAATGGACAGTGACCTAATTATCCCCACAGCCAAGGAAGAGACATTCTTGCAAGGTCCGCACACATTTCATTCTTGAGGAACCTTTTGGCTTTAAGACCAGTTGCCACCACTAGAACATGACCTTGAAATGACAGCTCCATTAACCCATGTCTTATTGGATAGAGTTTTTAAAAGACCGTATTAAATTAACTACTTTTCAACACAATAGGATCAATATAAATGCGGAAAGAAAATACACCGCCATGGCAAGTTCTTCCTGCATGATTGGTCAAAAACAAAAAAATCTCTGCAGCTTTCCAGATCACAGCCGGTGCCAAAAAAAAAAATCCACCCAGAAAAAAAAATCCATCAAAATGAGACTCTGAAAGGGCTTGCCCTTCACCAACCTATTTGCACTTCAAAAACTCCTTAAGTCCCTTTAGCTAAACTCCAGGGTTGAAACCATTGCAAAAACACTAGAGGAGGTGGCTGTCATTTATCTTCCTTTTGGCCTCTGGTCAGAGCTATAAAGTCTGCCAACTTCGGAGGAGAGGGGAAGAGAGAAAAGAAAATAAGTCTTTGTATAACTTTGCATTTTGTTTCAAAGGACATTTCCAGACTTTTTCTTCTTGCACAGTTTGTCCCTTTAAATCAAATCTACGGTTAAAGGCTATGTGCAAACCAGAATGTTGGTCACAAAAAAGGAACTATAGTGCCATTGCAAGCCATGGAATTACAGTTTTATGCAACATTTATATATGTGAGAGAACAGAGGCTTCCTGCGTTTATATAATATTTTCTCTTATAATTTGGTAGCACTAGTTTAAATGTGGGTCTTATGTACAGATTCATTCAGCTAACAACATATGGAGACCAGCATACAGAATGTGTTTCAATTTTCTGCAGTTAAGGTACGTAGTCAATTTCAAGGAAAGTTAGGATTTCATGGGTCACAGGGACCTTCTTAAGCTGCGGTCAGGACACAGTAACTCAGTCTATTTATATGTCCTACCCTTATTATCAAATACATCCTGTAACTCTACTCTTCATAGTTCTTTTAAAGCAAAACACACATGCGCACACACATCTTATAAATAGCTGATCAAAATTTAGCTCCAGCAATTAATTATAATGTTCTATAAAATATTGCTACTATCACAAGATCTGCGCTAATATCTGCTCTAACACGAGAAGATTCATAAACACGCGCGCCCCTGCACATGCACACGCACACGCACACACACACACACCATTGCAGCCCTTTATTTTTGTTACTCACGCTCAGTTACATTCTGCAATGTGCTGTGAGAGCCAGTGAGAAAGGCTGTACAGATACAAATGCTGCTATTCCACTATTACCACCACCACGAAAAGTAAAAAAAGATTGTGACCCACTTCTTGGTTCAATCGCGAAACCAGAAGTGGGTCGCAATCTTTTTTTACTTTTCTAATGCACAGGGAGGCCCTCCCGGGGCAAGACTGGTAAGTCTCCCCAGCCACAATATGTGCTCAGAAGTGACGTAGTGATTGTGTCACTGCAATTCCCACGCCCCCGCAAGCATTTACTGGCATACACGCATCTCTACATATCAGTTACATTTCTGTGCTTCATCTATAGGTTATAATGGGAAAAGTCCAATTGCCTGTGTGCTCAGATTTTCTTAATCTACCAGAAACACACATGGAATTCATGGAGTTGGATTGGGAACTGGACACAGTATCTAGAAGCAGGCAGTGCATAAGTGTGCATGCCTAGACACATGGAAGACTACCAGCAATGAACAAGGTGGATGGGACGTATGAAGTCTTCCATAACAGTTTACATATCTCTGATGCAAACTGTTCACCAGAATAACAGTCCAGTCTTTGCACTGCAATGCAGCTGCACCAATGCAGTTTCCGCTGTACCCCACAGAAAGGTTTCAGCATGTTGAGGCCTCCTTGGGGTAAAGGAGTATGTGTACTCTTGCCCCAGCAGATGCCATGGTTCAATTTGAACCTATGCCAGCTCTATATCTGGAATAAGTCACATTGATCTGGGAAGGTGATCGAGCCTGGTAAAAAGATTAAGATACAGCAGGCACCACCGCAGCCAAATGGGCCTACTCCCAGGCTGATCCACTCTCCTCCCCATCCTTGTCTCTTCCTTGTTCCCCCATTCCCACTTTGTTCAACCCCCTCCCTGCCTCCCTCCCAGCCCTGCATGGCCTTACCTTCACACAGACCCAGATACTTGCCATTTGTTGTGGCAGTCAGGCCACGTGCCTTGGTGCTATCACATTTGTGACAGCCAAAAAGCTGTTTACCCTGGCAGAATGCAAGTTCTACAGGGGTAAACAGCCCTTAGGATTGAGCCATAAGGCTGAAATCCCATACACACTTACCTGGAAGTAATCCCTATTGAACATGCTAAACATGCACAAGACTGAACCGTAACTTCCCCAACTTATCAATCAATCAATCAACAGGTACTTATATACCGCTTTTCAACACGAAGTTCACAAAGCGGTTTACAGGCAAATAGTAATAATAAAGTTAAATGGCTCCCTGTCCCAAAAGGGCTCACAATCTAAAAAAAGGCAGACCGCCAGCAACAGCCACTAGAAAGACTGCGCAGGGGTGAAGAGGGACAGTTACTCTCCCCCTGCTAAATATAAGAGGAACACCACTGGAAAAAGTGCCTCTTGTCCAGTTAGCAGGGGTTGTGTTGTGATCGCACAACATAAAAAAAAGTTGTCGCATTATTGACTTAAAATAAAACATGCAGTAGTTTATCCTACACAAGTGATTTTGTGATGATTAACTAATGATTTTAATTTAGATTTACAATACCAACACACACAGTCAAGTTTATTCAATAGCAGTGGTTCCCAAACTGTGGGTCGCGACACAATTTTTGGTGTGTTGTGAAATTGACACGTTGATTGCTGACAAGGAACATTTATTGAGCTCTATGGAAACTGGAAGGAGCAGCACGTGCATATTCATTTGTATATAGGTGAAGTTTTATTAAAGGCCAGGCGAAGGGGAACGCAAGGCCACCAAAATGGTCCTGATCCAATGCAATATATATCTACCACTTCTCATATAGCAACCTCAGTTCTATCCCATCTGATAACCCTGAAAACACACACACACACACACACACACACACACACACACACACAAACAGAGAGAGAGAGAGAGAGAGAGAGAGAGAGAGAGAGAGCGCGCGCAAACAGAATATTTGAAGAACATCTTCCACTTTGGTCAATACTTTCTAAAAAATTTAATTCTAACACCATGAGTTGCAACACCCAACGCTTAAGTTCATATATTTCAACAAGAAGGTGGAAAAGACAAATGAAACACACAAACAAGCTTAGCTACCCCATGGATTCCCGAGCAACTAGGGTGGCAAGCTCTAATCTAATTCCCTAATAAAAGCTCATGACAACCTGCAGAGCATAGGAGTGCAAATCACATTAGTGCGAGATACCAGATGACCAAAGAAAGCACTGGAGGCCTGGTAAAACCAGGAAACAAAAGGCAACATTCCAGATAAATGCCACTGGAAGAATCAGCATTGTGCGATGCCTGGATCTGATAATACAAAAGAAGATGGATGCTGGCAACAAAAGAATAAACTGAGGAACGAAGGGGTCATTTTGACACATCAAGAAATAATCTTCATTAACCTGCCATGCAGTTACCATGCAGTTATAACAACTATTCTTAAACTGTATTTGAGGCAATGAAACTGTGATGACTCTGAGATTCAAGGCAAGCAACTGGGGTGGGGGTGACACTTTCTTTACTGCATCTCATTTACCAGGCAAATTGGTCCCTTTCCCTTTGAAACTTGGTGACATTTTAAAGCCCTGTAATGATTTTAAGATTTGTTGTCCAGCTCATTGCAATTTACTGTGCGATTCAGGGCTGAGGAAGGTGCGGGGAGGGAGGGCTGGTGGGCAAATCAGAGCCAGGAGGGGGTGGGTTGGACCAGCCTCCAGTAGGTAGGCCATATCCTAACCCCACTCCTGAGTAGGCTGGCCTTACATTGTCCTGCTTGGATCTGCGCTAGTGATCTCGTTGGCGCAGATCTGAGTAGCCCCATTGTGGTGGCTGGGGCATTACTTGGGGTAAGAGGACATGTGTCCTAACCGGGACTGGATATGCCTCAACTGATAGGCTGCTGCGACTTGTCTCCACTGACAAATCCAGAGAGATAGGACTCTAGGACAATGGTTTCCAAACTGTGAGTCAGGATCCACCAGTGGGTTGCGAACCAATTTCAGGTGGGTTGTGAAGCACCTAGGGCAGCCATACTGAAAATATGGGAAGAAGGGATGCTGGAAAGGGAAGGGGTATGTGGTTGTTTTGCATGTGTCGAAGTTGTAAATAGCCTTTTTTCTTTCGAATTCATTTTTCTACTGGAAAACAGCTAAGAAATAACCCAAATTATTGCTGCATTCTCAGGAAAGGATCAGGCTCTGGCATCACAATGACAGCACTTCTGGCCATGACATCACTTCTGGTGGGTTCCAGACAGTTGTCATTCTAAAAAGTGGGCCACTGTGCTAAAACATTTGAGAACCACTGCTCTAGGATGTTATTGCTGCCAATCAACATACCTTAATGTTTGCTATCGCAGTAATTGAAACATCCATATAATTTTTCTTCTAAAACAGTAGTTCTTAAACTTTTTAAAGCTAGAATGGCACTCATGTCAGGACCCACTGGAAATGGTGTCATTCACCTGGAAGTCATGTCATAGCCAGAAGCGGCATCATCAAGCACAAAATGTTGTCATGCCATAATAAAATGACACTCCTGAAATGCAAACTGGCATTTCTAGACTGCAGCAATTGTGCAACCATGAAACATCTCTGACAGAAAACAAGATTAGGACAAAATATTATGTAAAAGCACTGAACTAAATTTTTTAAAAACTCAGTCATTTGAAAATTCACTCACGAAAGGAATATAGCAAGAATAAGGTCTGCCGCTTCCACAATGACTGCTCCCAGATTTCGGTGACCCACCTGACATCAGATCACGACCCACTAAGTGGGTCCCGGCTGGCAGTTTGAGGAACACTGTTCTAAAACTTCAATCTCCTTTCAGACCAATACAAAGAGCATCAAATGTTTGAAGTCACTGCTGGATTTTGTGGTTTCAAATAAGAAGAACCGAATGTCTTTTGTAGAGTTCAAAGCATATCTTTTGGAACACATTGCCTGAAATAGGGCCAGTGCATTTCTTACATTCCAGCAACTATAAGCAAGAAAGACACACAAAGCCATCAACTTCTATAGCACAAAAAGGGATAATTCAGAAGTTAGCTCTAGCTATGCTTTTAAGGTTGAATATCAGAAAGGACGTGGGACGTGGTGGCGCAGCGGATTAATCCGCTGCTGCTGGGCTTTCTGACCGGAAGGTTGGGAGTTCAAGACTGCACGACAGAGTGAGCTCCCATTGCTTGTCCCAGCTCCTGCCAACCTAGCAGTTCAAAAGCACCTAAAAATGCAAGTAGATAAATAGGGACCACTTTGGTGGGAAGGTAATGGCGTTCCATGCACTATGGCGTAGAATCATGCCGGCCACATGACCACGGAAGCTTGTCCTCAGACAAATGCCGTCTCTACAGGCTTAGAAACAGAGATGAGCACCACCCCCTACCGTCGGTCACGACTAGACCATTCGGTCGTGGGGAAACCTTTACCTTTATCAGAAAGGATGCGGGGGGTGGTGGCAGTGGTGCTGGTGGTTTTTAGTCAAAAATAAGTTTGGCACCAAAAGATGATACAAACAAAGGCCAGGAGAATTTCAAAATCAGATTCAGAAAAAAGGAGCGGGGAGGGGGAGGAAAACAAAGGCAATCCTCAGTTGGGTTGATCCCTTTGGCACGGAGCCACCGCTTTTATGAATGCTGTTCAGGGAAGTCATTCAGCAAGTCAGCCAGACCAGTTATGGTAAGTGAACAGCAAACCTGCTGCACAGAATGCACCAGCCACATGCCTGGGTTGAACAATGGCCTTCCCACATTATACTGCAGTCGCTACTTACTCAGAAGAAGGAATCTGACATTGGTTGCTTCATTAACCTGGCCTGCTTTTGTCCTTGTCTATTCTGTCTCAGTCAATGGTGCAGCTTTTGCTATCCAGTCAATGTTTAATGCCTCCCTAGACCTGGACAGCTGGCCCTGACCCAAGCTGTTGACACAGTAAAGTAGCCAGCACTCAGAGCCAGTGCTCAGGAATTGCAGTAGATCTATCAACTAAAGAAAGTCCTGAGGGAATGGATGCAGCCCAAGTGCTCTCCCAGGTGCCTCAGGTAGTTCTATGAAATGGAACAACCTCCACAGTCAATTAGGGCAGATGTTTTCCTGCACTTCATGTTGCTTCTCAACAGTTCATTTGCATAAGAATGCCCACATCGACACACACATATTTTCATTCAGGTAAGAACCCCCAAATAATTGTATAAGGGGAAAATATTACGTTATCATAGTGCATTCCTACTAGGCCAGCGAAGTACATATATCAAATCACCGTTAAAGAAGCCTCATGACTGTTGTATTTATTATGGTTCATTATCTATATTATGGTTCTTAAACTTTTTAGTTATTGGGACCCACTTTTTAGAATGACGATCTGTCCAGGACCCACCAGAAGTGATGTCATGGCTGGAAGTACCATCATTGTGACACCAGATCCTGCTGCGTTCCTGAGAATGCAGCAATAAGTTGGGCTATTTCTCAGCCATTTTCCAATATCAAAGTGAATCAGAAAGAAAAAAGCCTACTAACAACCTTGACACAAGCAAAATAACCACACAACCCCCTTTCCAGCATCCCATATTTTCAATATGGCTGCTCTATGTGCTTTGCGACCCACTTGAAATTGGCTTGTAACCTACTGGTGGGTCCCGACCCACAGGTTGGGAACCACTGATCTATAACATCCACAAGAACTCAAAAAGGTCACAATATTTAGAAACAGAATTACCTCTCTGATCCAACACAGGTTCTACTGCATCAATGCAGCAGTGCCAGTGTGGCTTCCATTGCATCCCACAGGGGATTCTGCCAGCTGGAGGTCACCACTGGCCAGTGGCATCACAAGCGTTCGTGTCACCCGGTGTGGGAGGTCAGCACATCACCCCCGTGATATACCTCTTTCCGTACCAGACCATACAGAATAAATGACAACATCATATGTTCAACCTACATGCAGTGGCATCACGAGGATTTATTTACTTATTTTAATATAGAACAACAAAGGTTGCCCAACAAATCAGTAATTGACCAAAAAAAAAACACAAAAAAACAGTGGCTAACTTGATGACATTCACACAGCTAAATAAGAGTTCTAGTATTAGCTCTGTTGCATGGAAATTAGAGCTGAAGCATACTAATACCTTACTGGTTCCCTACTGGCCAACATTTCACTGGCTCTCAGAACCATCAGTTTCACCGGTCAGTTTTGAATTAAGGAAATCCACTTTTTCGTACAGAAAGCAGTTGTTTCCTTTTTCTGTTTTTTTGGCTATAACTTTTGATAGAATACAAATACTTCAACACAATTTGTTCCATTGCATGCTGCTGTAAATTCCACATCGTGTGGTATTTAACATGATGGAATTTAAAAAAAAAACACCAAGATTTTACAATTTTGGGCAGTAGTGGTGTCACACCCACCCTACCCCCATGTGCATCACCCGGTGCAGCCCGCACCCACCCACCCGCACTCTGTGAGTTGGGAAGTGTGGAAGTGTGGAAACATTTGCCCACATGGTGTTATTGTCCTCTTCATAGAAGCCCTAGAAAAGATTATCTTGCCTGCTGTTAGGAAAAAATGGAGGGTTGGCCTGATTCCAAACTGCAGAGTCTCCTGAGACCCTAAAAGAGTGTCACAACTTTCTTACTTTTGATTGTTAAGTCCCAAGAAAACAGTCCTCCTGTCTATGGATTTTTGGAAAGCTAGTGGTCCTACATTTTAGTTCGTTTGATTGATGTTGCACATTATGTATTATTATGCCAATAAAGGTTCCTAAATAACGACCAGAACGGCTCTGGTCTTTCCACCAATGCTGCTTGAAGACGCAACATCACAAAGTGCTTTATGGCACTTTTGCAATAGCTAGTGATACTGGAGTGCATGCTCTGCTGGCACAAGTGGTGGAGTAGAATTGGATCTTAACATATCCCAAACACAACTAATTAAGGGGATCAAATAAAAAATAAAAAACAATTTCATTTTAAAATGCTGCTAAATAGAATATTAGAGAGTTTAGATGAAGTGCCTTTGAGCAAGGGCTCTTAGACTTAACTTGCTCCTGACACTGCATGGAAAAGGGAGTATCCACTGGGGAAACCTTAGAATAAGAGAAGTATTTTCTTCCTTTTTGTGGTTTCTTTGCTTGCTTGTCTAGTCTTGCCTATCCAACTTTAAAGTTAAAGGGAATCATTTAAAACAATCTCTTTTGAAGCATAGAGGGAAGCAAGAAAAAGGGTCAATTCAGGACGATCCAGGTAATGTCTGCTCAAGTGTGCATCTCTGTCTACCCAAAAGGTAGCCCCGTTGGCTACTGCACTGCTACAGTGTGATTTGGAAAGTTTCCCATGTGCTACCGATTACATTTCCACAACCATTAGTTTAACCTTTGAAACATGTCAATCAACAAAGCAGACCACTAGGTAAGGTCAGCACAACCTTGCCCATGCCAGCTAGCTCTCTCTCTCTCTCTCTCTCTCTCTCTCTCTCTCTCTCTCTCTCTCTCCCCCCACATAAAACAGTAACAGTTCTCATCTTCAGCAACTCATTCTCTGTAAATTCAAAAGTTTCCAGCCAATCACAGTCAACTTCTCTTTCAATCATGTTACCACTCTCCCAACGCATAGCAAAGTAAGTTCATTTGAAAATATATATGAAGGAAAACGCTATCCCATTTTTAAGGGCAGTCCTATGCTTTTGAACACTGATGATTAGGAAAACCTTACTAAGGGTCAAGTGAGGCAGCTACAAAAGCAAAAGGTACTACATTTTGTTTTCTGCACTGGTCACTTCATCTGAAGTAGACTCAGACCACGAAACAAGTCTTATCACAATAGGTCTATTTGTTAGCTTTTAAGGTACCATCAAACTCTTCATTTATTTGGCAGGGGAAACTACATAGGAACATTAATTACTCATGAGAACAAACTGCTTGGTGTCTTGAGAAATCCTGAGAATGGTGGTATAAAAATACCTTAAATTAGGGCGCAATCCTAACCTGGAGTTAGGCTGGCACAGTTCGGCCAGAGAAGTTTGGCCGGCACATAGGACAGTGTAAAGTATGTTTGGACCACTCTCAGAATCAGAGAGGCCAACACAGAGACGTGGGCCATCCTCCCAGATTCCGAGAGTGGTCCAAACGTGCTTTACGTTGGCCCTTGAGCTGGCCAAACTTTGCTGGCCTAACTATACTAGCCTAACTCTAGGTTAGGATTGAGCCCTGAAATATTGGATTGCATTTCCTATAAGAATAGTGAAATGGAAATAGAAAATAATTGTTCACTTTCTTTTATATATCTCATTTGAGGGTAATGGGGTTTTTTTTTTAATTAAAATTGCATATTCCTGTTGGTTTACCCTTGCAACTCACCCTACTGGTGCATGCACCATGAATATACAGAACAGAGTTGTTTAGAGAGTAACAACAAAGGACAGGTCCCTGCCGTGGGGCAGCTTAAAATTAAGCTGCTTAAAATCTATGCTTAATTTCAGGGGTGGGTGGGTGAAAATGAGATCTCAGTGGACTACTTTCTCTACAGCCATCATGGGATTTGGAAACTGGGTTGGTGAAAAAAGCAGCTGGTAAGGGGAAGTTGCATGGAAAAACAATAGTTATGAGAAAGGATTAAATTACCTTTCTCTTGGCCGAAGTTCCTGTTTTTATTCACCCAGAAGGGGACAGGATTCACACAATCCATTGATGCTTGGATTGGGCATGCTGCTGGAATGAATTGTGAGACTTTTGTGAATTGTGAATGAATCCTTCTCCTTTCCTCCTTAGCTTGAGTGTTACAGAATCCTAGTTAGTAAATCACAGCTCTAATCTAAACCCAGTTTCATAGGCTGGTTTGCAAACCATAGTTGAACCACAGCTCCTGCATTCTGATACGATGCATTTTTGTGAGCTATGATTTACTCACTAGAATTCATCCATCACAGCTCCTTGTGGAAGCAGAAGTGGGAAGGGGAAGAAGCCACACCCAAGCACATGGCTAATTCCTGTCATGTTTCTGATCCAACCAACTATGGTGAGTTGGATCACATGAACCCAGTCCAAGTATCAGCTGTTCATCAGGCAGGCACACAACAAGGGAATTTGAATGCCTACTCACAAGATTCCATTTTCTATGGATTTTTCATTTCCTCTCAAATTCCTACCCAAAATGCTTTGGGTAATACAACAATATTTAGGATCCAATCCAGAATGGCCTTGCCACCGGCGGTATGTCTGTACCGCCGGCAAAAATGTTGCAAACGTGCTGTAAAGCATGTCCATGACACACTGGGGCTCATTCAGCGCCAGGCTCCAACGCAAGCGGAGGGCCAGGTAGTGCTCCAGCAGCACCGTCTGCCAGGAAGTCTGTTTGGGGCAGGGGGAGGAACCGAGCGGGAAGGGGAGGAGCCAGCCATGAGGGGTGGGACTCAACGGTGGCTTCCACCACCAGACTGTATCCCTGGTGGTGGCTCAGGCAGCCTGACATGGGGCTGCTTGATTCACCTCTGGCAAAATAGCTGATGGTGAGCTGAATAGACCAATTGCGGGCAGGGGGCTTTCCCCAGGGAAAGGGGACAAACTTCCCCTTCTGCTGGAGAGATCCCAGGGGCTACCTAGCTGCCGCTTTTGGCTACCGCTGCCCCTGTGGCAGTTAGGCAGTTCAGGATTGGGCCCTTAGTTGTTGCTGGATAAAATGAAAAATTGCAAGGTTGATGAAGTATAGCTTTTCTTTTACAGGGTAAAATGACGAATAACTGCAGATTTACAAGTTGGTTAAGACCATATCCTTCAAACGTATTAATGGCCTTATAGACAGAAGGTAGAGGAAGCTATTGATACCACAGTTGGGGGAAGATGAAATCTACAAGAATTGGGGGTAGATGAAATCAAGTACAGGACAACATACCTACCATCTCTTCCAATGACCCACTTCCATGATTCCTATAATAATTGCATTTTTTCCAACGTGTGACATATATTTTAAATGTGTTACTTGCAAAGGCCTTTGATTCAGCAGGTACATTTTTATCCGAACCTCTGAGAACTAGAGTGTTAAGGAAAGATTCCAATCAAAAGGCTGGCCGCAACATTATGACATTCAACAACAAAGTTATCTGTGTTCTTTTTATGTTTTTGAAGAGTGTACATTGAACACATGCAGTTGATTGTTCTCATTAAGTTGGGAAGTGTACATTTGAAAACAGACACAATGTACTTGAGATGAAGAGAGCAGGAACTACTGTTTCAGAACTGGTTAGGAGGTGAACACGAGGTCAGCTCAGAAGAAACTATTTCTGATTGTTTACTGAGGAGAATCTATGTTTTAATTAAGCTCCAGTTCTGATGACAAAAGCTAGGTTTTAAAAGAATGAAGTCTGGAACAGCAATTCCTTCTCAATTTCTTATAGCTGGAATTACAAGGTTGTTTTTTACTTTAGATTATACATTAGGATTGCTATCTGGCTAACACACACACACACACACACACACACACACACACACACACACACACA
>JAJKFI010000031.1:9390766-9426795 GCA_029204185.1 Lerista edwardsae
CACACACACACACACACACACACACACACACACACACACACACACACCACCTAAATGGAAAAGGAAAAACCATAACATTACTGTCTAACGTGTGCACATAACAATAAAATCCTATACATGCTAACCTGGGAGAAAACCCTTATGAACAAAGTGGGGCTTACTTCTGAGTAAACCTTACCTGCTGAGGCAGGTAAGTTAATGGGGGAGGCAGTAGCATCCCTGTTATTATTATTATTTAATGAATGTATACCCCGCCTTTCTGATCCTTGTCAGGGCACCCAAAGCGGCTTACAATAAAAAATACAGAATAAAATTTTAAAACAATAACAGATAATTAAAAAATGACAGACCACAATGGACATTACAATCATTAAAATTACAGATTAAAAATTACAAATTAAAATACAATTTAAAATACAAATTAAAATACCAGTTAAAATGCCAACCCAGCATGTCAGCAATTAAATGCTTCCTTTAAAAAGAAAGATCTTAAGACTCCCACCGAAAGATTGCTAGTGAGGGGACTATTCTTAGCTCCAAGGGGAGGGAATTCCACAACCGTGGAGCCACCACCAAGAAGGCCCTATTCCTGGTCGCCATCCCCCTCACCTGACCTGATGGTGGCACAGTCAACAGGGCCCCCCCCCCAGATGGCCTGAAGCCAGACTGAAATGGATCCAGATAATCCCTAGAAGGGGGCAGGGTGCTAAGTTTGGCCTTTCCTTGCCGTGTAAACTGCTCCTCTCCCCGCCATTGTAGCCAGTAGGCAACACAGAAGGATTGTTGCAAGGTCAGGCTAAAACAGCCTCGTTGCAAGGTCAGGCTAAAACAGCAAGGGACAGGTGCGGTTTACATGGCAAGGTAAGGCGCCTTGCAAAATGAAGCACCCTGCCCCACTCATGGGGGAGGTGGGACAGGGTGGGGGAGGGCAGAATGGAGGCGAGTGATGGTAGAATGAGCCAGCAACAGGGCAGGGATGGAAGGTGACAGGATGGGAGATGGTCTGTATCTGGGAAAGGGGTTGGTTCAGCAGCAGTTATCAAATCCTAACCCACTTCCCAGACCCATGCCAGTGAATTTGCTACCATAGGTCCAAGTAGACCCCTCCATGCTGCAGAGGCTTACCCCTGGGACAGGGAATGAATGTTCCCCAGAGAAGGGGAGAGAGAAGACCTCCCAGACTTCCCTTCTCTTTACCCAGATGAGACCTCCACAACTGCCCCCACCACAGGATGCAGCAACAGCCATTTCAGTGTAGCTGCATCAATGGGAGAGAGAATAGGATTGGGCTCTTGACTAAGTCTATAACTAACATCCTAGTATCCAATAAACTTCAGCAAATTATTAACAAAACCAATTTTAGCATTCAGTTTCTTTCCTGAATTGCTTGAGCACAGCTAATTTGCTCATCATCATTGTTCACCATATTTTCTTGTACCAAAAAGACAGAAAATATTAACCTAAATTCTGCAGAAAAGTCACTGAAGGTTTTCTGTCTTTTTGATTAGGATAAAAGTAATATTGGGTAAGAGTTGGCTCTTGGCCTAACCACAGATTGGGCTTGGTTTCTCTCTCTTCTTTCTTCATCCTTTTAGAATCTCAGTCTCAAAACTGATCATAGAGCAAAACTGAGTTCACCCTGACAACCATATTACAAGGGAAGTCTTTCCACATTTCAGAATCACAGTAATTCAGGCAGTTTGATGAGTGCCGTCTGAAAATGTTTTTCTGATTCTCTAGGATTTAAGAACTCAATGCCTGTAGAGATGTCTGGGATAGCAAGAGCTCAAAGAGTGCTCCTTTGATGCTGGTCTTTATTGTAGCATCTTTTCACTGTCTCAAGTTGACTCAAACAATATACTGTAGTGGATGTTCTCCCAAGATCCCAAGGAATACCTGGAAGGCAGAAATGTAACAGCAGCCAAGTCTTTTTCTTTGTAAATTCTGTCACAGATCAAAAGGATCACATCCTAGTCCATCAAAGAGCTGCTGTGTGCCATGAGCACAATTAATCTTCAGCACCCTTGACAAAGAAGTTCCTTAAGAGAGGAGTTTTCCTATTTCCTCTCAGGATAGGAGATTGTCTTGATCCATCATTCTCACTTCCTGATCTCTTCTTCCTAACTACCAACATCAGCAGAACTGCCTATCAATTGAGACAGCAGGAGGGTAAGGCCGAAATGATGGATGGGGCATCAGCCCTCTACATCACTATTTAAGTGTAAGAATCTATTGTTAGAAACTTACTTTACAGCAGTTAAACAAATATAATGGTTACCAAATCAACCATTGTGCTTCTAGAGCAGACCTAAAAGCTTTAAGAGAAGGTTAGCTAATTCACTAAGCCGGATCCTCAATCCAGTTGAGTTTTATTGACAAGAGTTATATTTGACTATACATAAGGAAAAATCTTCCAACGTATTTACTTTTAATTGAATTTTTAGATCCCTTCTCCCAGAGATCAAAACAGGATACAAAAAATTGATAAAAATAATTACTGTAAATCACAATACATAATTAATGGAAAATACTGAACTCATATTAAAACTATAAAACAATTATTAGAAAGTCTTGCCAGATAGAAACATTTCTAGCTTCTTCCTTAAAACCAGAAATGCAGGAGCAGTCTGGGTCTTTCGAGATGAGCATTCCACAATAAGATCATTGTGAGTACCACCCTAACTCTGCTTGCACTGGCCAAAGGTGTCACAGATGTGCCATAAGGCCCATCATGACAACATGCAAGTAAGGCGCGCCTGCGCCACCCAGCCAGCTCCACATTTGGAGCGCCCTTGGCTGCCAGCACAAGCAGGTACAGTACAAGCAGCACAGGGGTGTGGGAAGGGTGGCTGGGAGGGTAGGGCATTTGGGGGCACGGGAGTCTAGACTAGAGGGCAGATCTGGCCCAGGAGAGGGGTGGGATCGGCAAGGCCTCCTCTGCCATATCCTAACCCCCTTCCTGGGCTAGGCAGCTCAGAAGTCACTCAGACTTCTGCCAACTGGCGGAGATCTGAGCTGGCGGAGATCTGAGTAACCCCATAGGTCAGGCTGGAGCATTACTTGAGGTAAGAGGAAAACATCCCTTTACCGCAAGAACCCCTCTTGCGAGTCCCAATTAGCATTGGATACAGTGCAGACCACGCAGCCTGGCTATGCCAACAGTAGTTAAGACTGAGCTGCCTATTATATATGTAACGTTCTCACAGAGAGAGAGAGAGAGTCCCACTTTCCGTTTAATTAGCAAACTTTGTACCGTATCATCCTGCCACTGCTTAAAGCTGAAATTTTTTTTAAGCAATTTGGAGGAGCAAGAATTAACACACAAAAACAAGAGAAAGAAACCAAAGAAGTGTTCAGGCATTGTCACACACACACACACACACACACACACACACACAGAGAGAGAGAGAGAGAGAGAGAGAGAGAGAGAGAGAGAGAGAGAGAGAGAGAGTCGGCAGAGAGGCTTGTGCCCCCTGCCAGCACTACATCCCAACCCAGGGTCACTGGCAGAGATAGGATTTGCACCAACTGGAGCATGAGTGTGGGTAAGGATGCAGGGAGAGGACATTTTGGGGAAAGGGGAGAGTGGAACAGGAGGCAGACAGGGCTTGGGAGTGGGTAGGATCAGCAGAGGGGAAAAATATTTTCTAAGGGGAAAAATATCCCTGGCTGAGCCGGTGCAGGTTAAAATTGGCTGCCAGCTATTAGTTTTGCCTTTATTGGATACATGGACCAGCCAAAAGGAGGCTAGCCAGTTGAGTAGAGAGGGACGCTAATCCTTTATAGAGACTTAAAGTAGGCCATGGTGAGACCACTCCTGGAAAAAAAAGGATCCTTAGATCTCAGTGATGTAAAAAACTATGAGCTGGTCTCCATGTTCCATTTTTGGGCAAGTTTCTTGAATATGTGCTGCCAGGCTAGTTCCAAACTTTCAGCTTTCACTCTGGGGTACAGCACAAGATATCTGAGAAAGGTCTCTGCACACTGAAGAGGCGAAACCATCGAGCTCCGCAAACAGCCCAAAGTGGGTCCAAATTGATCCCACCAGCAACAGCCGGAGCAAGTACATAGGGGCTCTGTGTAGGACTGGAGAAAGGAGCCCTTCCCTTCAATGGTAACTGGGGGAGTGGTTTGAATGGAAAAAGTATTCCCCCCAACTGTGTGTTTCTTCCCACCCCGTGACTGGAGAAGGTGCTCTTGGTCCCAGTTATTCATGCTATAGGAATGTTCAAGTTAGACTTCTGAAATGTGGTTTACATGTAGCTGCCTTAGAAGAGTTTTCAGAAATGTCAAGTGATCTAAAATGCAGTTGTCACAATATTAATTGAACCTGTCATATACGGAATGCAACTCTGGTTGTGGTCCAACTTCAGTGGCTCCTGCCTCAATTCAAAGTGCTGGTGTTCATCTTTAAAGCCTTTCATAGTCTGGGACCAGGACAACTCAAGCAATACCTTCTCTTATATGAACTTGCCTATGCATCCAGATGTTTCTTGGAGACCTGAATTCCTGCTATTACCCAAAGTATAGCAGCTGTTCAAGAGAAACAATGGTGCAGCAGAGACACCAAGACTATGGAACTCCAAGACTGTGGCATGTGATTCAGTTGGCCTCTGTTTTGATGACACGTTAAAGAAAATTATTCTGGCACAGAGCCTTTGGAAGGAAAATAGACAGTGGATGTGCAGCTAATTTATTGTGTTTAAAGTTCAAGTAAGTTTCGTCTTAAGAACTGTGTGATTACTTCCATGCATCCAAGGGGAATTTGGATGTGTGATGCTTGAACAGCAGCTCTTCCACCCCTCATGCTGCAAAACTCTTTTGAAACTGAGAAAAGTCTAGAAAACATGTTGTGATATGGCATGGAGAATGTGCCTCTCAAAAAGAAGTTAAAGATTCCACTGGACTAAAGATTCCAAGTCCTGAGGCATACCTAAGAAGTTCTTTGGTTCCAATTGGCTACAATTGGCTACAATTCTGTGCTGGTGTCATGCCACTCAGCAGATTTTAATAGGTTTTGTTTTGTTTTGTGTCAGCAGTGACAGATCTTGCAGATCATTGTGCTACAAAGGCAGCATACAAAGGTTTATGCCTTATTAGGGCATAAAGCTGTCATTTTTAGGTTTCCCCAAAAACCGGAAGAAACTTTTTTTTTTTTTGCCTGAAACAGGCTTTCTCAGGCCTCAGAATGCCTTATAAGCAGTGGTGTCATTCAAATTATTTAGGAACAGGAACTCACTTTTGATTGGCACTTGTCGGGAACCCGGAACCAGCCACGGAGCCCGTTAGGATCCGGAACGCCCATTCTGGTCCGTTCCCCCTGAATGACATCACTGCTTATAAGGACATAAAAAACACCACTTCTGGTTTTCCCCATGAACCAGAAGTAACCTTTTCTGCCCAAAACAGGCATTCTGAGGCCCACAGAGGTCACATGCAGCCTCTGTGGGCCTCAGAAAACCCTCCAGAGGTGATCAGAGCACAGCTCCAGTTACTTTCTGAGGGTCTAGATGGGCCCCTCCCTCTGCAGGTTTGAACCCATAGATTCTGAAATCCACAGGTCCCAAATCCATGGATTTCGTGGGTCCACTGTATATTCTTTGCTCTTTTTGAATGTACAAGCAGGAGAACAGAATCTGCATTATATTGTCTTTTATATTCATTCTTCCTGAATCAAACCTTCACAATCTAAAAAAGAGCAGACGCAGTAAACAATAATTGTCCCAGCCAGCAGAAAAAAGTACATGTTTCAGTCCTCAGTGACCTGCTTCCAGAGACGGCTAGAGTCTTTACTGTAGAGAGCCGTACCAGCATGGGAAATGCAGCAAAAGGTTATGGCAGTCCTTTGTTGAGACTGCCAAGCAAAGCAGCCCCATGAGCGAGACAAGAACTCCATGAACTTTTTCAAGTTTATCTGTACCACCATAACCTTGACTATTTAGTTCTAGACTTGCATCATTAAAATATGTGTTTGTCCTGTCTGCGGTCGAATGTTCGACAGGTTAGCCTCCTCCCAGAATGAGGAAAAAAAATAGGCCAACAAATCTCACAGAAGCATAGATAAGCAGCTTGATTATCAGTTCTCCTGAAAAATCTCAGCTGTTCCCCAAAACATTACATCTCCTTCAGGGTCAGGTTAAACAGTTTTGCTTCCCTAGGCAGGCTGGGGCAATTCCAAGAAAACACAAAGACACACACAAAGACACACGCGCACACATGGCCAAGATCCTGCAAATTTGTAGGGGGATTTGGACAACTCTTAGGTTTGCACAGAGAGCTAGCAATACTGGAAGCAGTTCAAGAGCACAGACAACTTCCTGGAATTATTTCTTAAAATGTGTCACCACAGATAGCTACCTAGCTAGCCTAGATAGTTGATCTGGTGTTGAACTCTGTAGGAATTATGCCTCTAAGTATTGGAAAGATGTGATAACTAAAGCAGATCATAACGTATGCATAACTCTGTCAGTATAATTACAGTATAAGTATCAACAAGTATACAGTCAAATTCTACACAAATCTACTCAGAAGTGAGTCCCACTGAATTCAATAGGACTGCCAGGTAAATATATTAGGATTGCAGCCTTAGGGCACAATTCAACAATGAATTTGAGCTGGCTCAGGCCCCTGCACTGGCTCCCAAGCATCACACATGGGAGTTGGCTGGGCTGGTGCAGAGGCCTGCACTGGCTTAGGGGGACCAGATCCACCCAAATTTGCACCACCTGGGCATGGTAGGTTTGTGCCAACCGGGGCAAGCCAGTGAAGGAGGTAGAAAAAGGGTTGGGAGGACAGAATGGGGGCAGGGAGGGAGGGCAGGGGGAGGGTGGAATGGGGGTGGATTGGGCCCAGGAGGAGAGGGGATTGGCATTGGCACCAAAACTTAACCCCTGGCCCCAAATCCCAACCCCTGGCCCCAGCCCAGGCAGCCTTGAACGGGCTGCTCAGATTTGAGACGGCGAAATAGCTGGCACAGATCCAAATAGTCCCATATGAGGTGGTTGGGGCTCAACATGAGGTAAGGGGAAAAACAGATGACCTCCAGCTGCTGCCTAACCTGAGCTGAATACAGCTCAGGCCACTGTGGCCTGCCTGGCCCAATGCAGGTTAGGATTGGGCTGCCCCTAACCAATTAAAAATACATTTCACTACTTGACTTTCAGCTTCCTTCACACATTTTAACACACAACTGAACTCTAAATTTCTTGTATTTCCTAAATGGGGCACACATTTGCTGCCAAACACTCAATATGCGCTAATGCCATCCACATTTTTCTGAGCCACAAAGGATATGATTCAACGCATCGTATCTCCTCCAGCTCCCATTATATGGTCCCACACAAAGTTCCTGATGGACAATCCTACACAAGTCTACTCAAGAGCGAGTCCCACGGAATTCAATTCCAGGTAAATATATTTATCAGGGAAAGGAATGTGCAGAGACTGGGGGTGCAATCCTAAGCAGCGCCAAACTGGCGAGACCAATGGGCCAACACCATATCCTAGCGCTGCTTAGGAGATGGTGCAGCCTCCCCGCGGCAAGGGAGCGTTCGCTCCCTTACCGTAGGGGAGGCTCCAGCATCCCTTATGCGCTCCTCGGATCTGCACCAGCACAGCCTGAATTGGGGCCGTGCAGCCTCCTGGACGAGCCTGGGGGGTGGCCATATGGCCGCTTCTCAAGCCCGCCCATGTCCCGCCCTCATCCCGCCCACAGTCTCCCTCCCCCCCAGCCAATCCCCATCCCAGTATGGGATAGAGCCTCCCTCGCGCCAACCGGCTTTGATCGGTGCAAGGGAGGCTCAGCGTGGGCGCAGCACGACCAGCGCCGGTCCTGTTGCTGTAGCGCCAACACGGGGGTGCCAATTGGCGCCCCCGCATCAGCACTAACGACGTCACACTGACACTATGACGTAGCGTCAGAGCAACAGGATTGCTCTGTGGACACAGTAGTAGGTGAATTAAGGCCAGGAAAGAGGCAGTATCAGTGGCAGCGGCACTGACGGATTACTTAGAAGGTCCAGAGAAATTATTAGGCGAGTATAGTGGTAAAATTAGGGCTAGCCCAAAGTCTCCTGATGGCAGCATACAAAATGCTGTGCCAGACTCTGCTCCTCCCACTCTCCAATGTTCTCGCTCAGCACTCCTGTCCACATTTCCTATTCCTATCTGTCCCTTCTTTTCCTTTTCCAATCCAGGGAGCGGGAGGAGGAGAAGGAGCAACTAAGAATTCTTCCTCAAGACCTTAGGAACTCAAGATGTTTTAGACATCATTGAAAAATATGGCTGATCTTTTAAAAAACTACACGTACAGTTTTCATACTGCCGAAACTAGTGTTCTGGCAGAGAAAGGTCCTTCTATTCATTCAACGTAGCTGGGCCACCACCACAAGCAGTGGGTGGCTGTGTGCCAGTGACCTGCCAACGATCCGCAGTGTCAGCACGGGGTGGGGGGGCAGAAGGGAAGCAGGGTGGGGAGGGGAAGGAATGGGCAGAGACTGGGACAGAGAGTTGGGCGGATCAAGACCAGGAAGGAGCAGCACCATCAATATCCTATCCACTTTCCTGGGTAAACTCAGACTTGCACCACCAAAATCACTGGTGCAGGTGTGAGTAGATCCAACATGGCAGTGAAGGTTTACCCGCAGGCAAAGGAGCATGTGCCCTGACCCAGAGAAGACCTTTGGTAGTGGCCCCCATGCATGATGCAGCATGCACTCCATGGCTGCATTGGCAGGGGGGATTTAGGTAGGATGGGGCCGGCAGTTGCACTGGATCTGCACCCTTTCTCCAATGCTGTCCCATCTTGCAGGAGGCAGCAGAAACTGCAAGAGAGAGGCTGGCCATTCCACTGTTGGTTCTTTCACATATCATGCAGAACTACAAGTGGTTAGACTATCTCAGGAAAACGCATGCACCTTTCTGCATAGGATCCACTCTGGAAACGGAACTGGAGAAAAGTAGCTGTTGAATGCAAAAAGGTGAGAGGAACCAGCACCACCAAGTGCTCTCCTTCCATCCACCACTTGGATTAGCTACATCCTGGTCCTCTAGAAAGTGATGCCTTTAAGAGGGGATTGGACAGATTTCTGGAGGAAAGGTCTATCGTGGGCTATAGGCAATGATTGATTGTGCAACCTCCTTACAAAGGTGGTGGGCTACTGGTACCGGGTGCAAGGGAGTGGCAACAGGATGCAAGTATCTTGTTGTCTCATGCCTCCCTGGGGCACCTGTGGGCCGCTGTGAGATACAGGAAGCTGGACTAGATGGGCCTTTGGCCTGATCCAGCAGGGCTCTTCTTATGGTCTTAAAGTGGCAGCTGGACTACCAATGAAGAATGGTAGAGGTCAGCCATTCAGTTCTGTTCTTACTCCAACCTGCCTTTCCCCCAGAAAAGCTGTGAAACACTATGCAACTTCCAATGTGAATCAAAGCCTCTGAAACTCACAGCTATTCTCTATTGCTGGTTTACACTGAAAAAGCGTGAATATCCTTATCTTTAAAAACAAAACACTATCAGCTTGCAGGACCTTGGGACCAACTGTTGCACCTTTTCAAAGGCGGTAAATAATTCCACTCTCATTTCATGTTAATATAATAAACTTTACCAGCATCTGCAGTCTCTAAAATACTTCACACAGTAGTAACATTCATTAAGAAAACAAATCTAAGAGTACCTGGCAACATAAGAGGGATCTTAAGGAAGACTCCATTTAGGAGCTATATAGGCCAAGACACTGATGTTAATAGAAGTAATTTCTGTTGCTTCCCTGAATACCACAACTGAGCATTTCTTGCAAAGCCTCCAAGCTCTTTGTTTCTAGTTAAATATGGTTTGGGAGTTGGACTTGGACCTGAATGATCTAGGTTCAAATCCCTGCTCAGGCATGAAGCTTCCTGGTTAACCAATCAATCAATCATATTTATACACGCTTTTCAACAAAAAATTCACAAAGTGGTTTACAGGCAAAATATAATTATAAAATTAAATGGCTCCCTGTCCCAAAAGGGCTCACAATCTAAAAAAAAAATGCAGAACCTCATCAGCAACAGCCACTAGAAAGGACACTGTGCTGGGATGAAGGGGGACTGTTACTCTCCCCCCCTGCTAAATAAAAGAGGAGCACTACTTGAAAAAGTGCCTCTTGCCCAGTTAGCAGGGTTAACCAAGGGCCAGTCACTATCTCTCAGCCTCACCTTCCTCACAAGGTGAGAACAAAAGAACCAAGTACACTGCCCTGAGCTCCTTGGAGGAAGTGTGATATAACTATGTGACAAATAAAACAAAAGCATCAATTTCCCCAAAATTTGGTGGGACATTGCCAAATCACCAATACTTCTGTAGAGGCTGGGCTTGACTCTCAAGTGTGTCAAATGATATTACCTGGAAAGGTATGTGAAGTAGTAGCTATTTAAAGAGGATCATCTGGCCTTAAGGAATGATCTGATCACCAGCAGCTTAGACATGGAGCATCTGCATCTGGAGGTAGGAATGTACTGTTATAACCCATAGGACAGCACAGTGGTATTCAAGCTTTTTAAACCGGGACCCACTTTTTAGAATGGCACTTGTGTCAGAACCCACCGGAAGCAATGTTGTTAACCTGGAAGTGATGTTGTGGCAGGAAGTGACATCATCAAGCAGGAAGTGCTGTCATTGTAACAATAAAATGACACGCTTGAAATGCAAATTGGCATTCTTGGACTGCAGCAATTGTACAACCATGAAACATCCCTAACAGAAAGCAAGATTAGGACCAAATATGATGTAAAAGCACTGAACTAAAAACATTTTAAAAAACCCTCACTTGAAAATTCAAGCCTGTTAACACTCACAAAAAGAACAAGAGTAAAGTCTGCAGTTTCCAAGATGGCTGCTCCCAGCTTTCCGTGACCCACCTGACATCAGATCCCAGCTCACCTAGTGGGTCCTGACCCACCGTTTGAATAACACTGGGTTAGCAGATTGCCCATCACCAGTTTTTCAAGCTCAAGGAGGAGACCAGACTGCACATATCCCAGTAGTTGCTGAGGAATCAGTACTAACCAAACGTTACATTTCTAAATATAGTAAACTATCATCTGAAGCTGTCCATACAAATGGCACTTAAATCGACATTGTATATACAGATATATAATCATACACACCAACTCAAACCACATCTGCTTAGTCAGTGCCTGAACAATCCATTCTTCTCTAGTGCATGTTGTTCTCACCATCACAAACATTTACAGCAATTCTTATCTGCAAGGAGTACATTTTGTTCAGTACTGCTCAAGCGTGTATTCCAAACAGTAAATTACAAACGAATGCCAATACTGAAATGAATTATAGACAGTTTTATGCAGATTCACTTCAGTGGTGAAAGCCAACTCAACTATTTCTACACTGTTTCTCTCCTTTCATGTACCAGCCTAATCATGTATTGCTTACTTTCAAGCAATAGTTCTTTTGATTTTGGTCTTGATAATTACTCAAGGTGATTAATACTTTTCAGAACACGACCCAATTCCTAATACAATTCTAAAGCATGGAGTCATCTGTTGAAAGCATCTCAATGCATAATATTTATCTTTTTTAACAGCACCACAGAACTGACATACTAGCTTGGGGTGAACAATGTTGCTCAATTAGGAGACCATGAGGTGATTCCACGAAAACTCGAAGTGGTCTGTTAATTCCAGCTCAAGCTGTGAACATTTAGGCTCTGTGGTACCCTGAACACTGCCCAGTACCATTTTATATTCTATCTAGGGAGGTCAACCACAGTGCTTCAAAGGATAGGATCACAGTTCCAGAACACATGCATTACATACAGAAGGGCTCAACTTCAACCCAAGTAGGGCTGGAAAGAGCCCTGTCTGAACCCTGGATTGCCATTGCTAACCAGCAGATGGACCAACAATCTGACTGAGTATAAGGAAACATCTTCTGTTCATAGAGCTGCTACCACAGACTCTCTGCCCTGTACTTGTCATTGCCACCATAGTACCTCTTACTGGCGCCAGGGCTCAGAGGCGGATCTACAGGGAGGGCAAAGCTCTACGTTTTGCCTTACCCTGTCATGTAAATCCCTCCTCTCCCTTGCTGCTGTAGCCAGTAAGCAACGCCAAGATGTTGCTTTTCCCTGTGAGGATTGGCTAAAACGGTGCAGGAGAGGAGTGATTTCCACTGCAAGGTAAGGCTTCTCGCAAAACTTAGAGCTTTGCCCTCCCTTAGATCTGCCTCTGCCAGGGCTTGATGCTAGTGGTGGCTTGATTCAAGTGGCTTGACGCCACTTGGTGCTAGTGGCAGTGGCCCAGCCAAACTCTATGGCATGTTGACATCTGTGACAGTCATAAAGTGCAAAAGTAACGTGACCTCTGGTGGCACAGGGGCCCAACAGGATTTATATTGCACCCATTCTCCTTTTCAGGAAAGGTTTTTGTTTTCCTATCTAGAACTCTGAATCACCAATTTCAACAAAATTGGGGAGCATTACTTGGAAACCCAGTCAACGGCATACTAGAAATGGAAAGTACAAAATCATGTTTAAATCAAAATGTTGCTTTATATAGGCCCAGTTCAGGTGTCTGAAAATCTCAACATGTGGAGTAGGCGAAGTATCTCTCTCCAGAGAAGCAGCCACACGAAGTAAGTCATGCCTGACCCACTGTGCTCCCAATCCCAATTACAGCTGTTTCTCTGAGCTGTCTCTCAATTTGCTCAAGTTGGATGTGCTCACTGGAATCATGACTACCAAATGCTCACACAGATCACACCCGCAAAAAGTTACACTTATAGCTGAACGTTAACTGGCCCAATTAACATCCTCCATGTTGCTGCATCCTCAGGGACACTCAAGGCATGTTGTGTAGAGAGACTTTTCCAAAGCTTGAAGTGGCTATAATAAGCCTCAGAGAACAATGTGTCCTGGTTGATCACATCAATCTTCAAAAGGAAAAAAAAAAAACCTCAACAACAAAAGATATTGAAACTTTATAGACTTGCATGTTTGAAGGATTTATACTTGACGTGTTCTTTACCATACGGTTTTAAAACTAGGAATCCTTTTAAGTATATATAACAATTAAACAGGAAATAGCAAAGTCATAATCAGTAACCTTAGATCTTTTTGAAGTGCAAAGAAGCCAAGTGACAGCCTACTGAGTAAAAACAACATCACACCTTTGCAGAAGTGACTGATGAGAGAAAAATCATTAAACAACCACCCTATTATACAGTGAGAACTTAGAAACCAATTACTCTTGATTGGGTAAGTGAAAGGGCTTATTTCTACATTTTACATGCTTTTCACTTTGGGAAACTTCTCTGTTGATGTTTTACTATAACAACGCTTAAGATTTTCACTGAAAATATTTGCATATTGTTGCCCCATCTGAAGCAATCATTCAGGTTATTTAAAAAACAATAAGCGCAGAGTGCAGAGCAAAGTAAAAACAACAAGAACACACACACACACACACACACACACACACCATAACCTGCTTTGGGGGGTTAACAAGTGGCAACTATTTTATAACATTAAAATGTACCATTATAACACAATGCTCTTTAAAGAGTGCTTTGTAAGGAAGGGCTCAACACTAACCAAAATTCCAGCACCTTACCTTGAGGAGGTCTCCATGACTGCCCCCTCCCACTACTGCAGGATGCAGCACATGCCCCACTGGCACAGCTATGTCAGTGCTGGAAATTTGGTTGGGATTGCATCCTAAGAAAAACTGTTACTATATTACAGAATCGAATGCATGCATTACTCATTCAAAGCTTAGGGATAAAGCAAATTAGGTAGTTCACATAGCACATAGTTCACATAGGTAGTTCACATAGCAGATTGGGATCTGTGCATGGAGAAAAAGGCAACGTGGAGAATTACTTAATTCACCCATGCACAGTTTTAAAATATTGAGTAAAAGAGGAAGAGAGATTATTTAAAAAAATCTAAGCCATTATTTGGAACAGAAGAACATTCAACTTGAAGTTAACTCAGGGCACAATCCTATGAAGCGCTGGAATGGCGAGGCCAACTTGACAGCACCATATCCAATGCTGCATAGGAGAGGCTGGAGCCCCCCCCCCCCCACACACACACGGCAAGGGAGTGTTCACTCCCTTACCATAGGGGAGGCACCAACCTCCCCTATGTGCTCCTCGGATCTGCACCAACTAAAGAGTGGGCGCAGATCCGCGGAGACCGCGCGGCCCGAACTGGGGCTGCGTGGCCTCATAGACGGGGTTAGCATGTGGCCTTATGGCCACCTCCCAAGCCTGCCCATGTCCCGCCCACATCCCACCGCCGCCTCCCTCCCTCCCACCAATTCCTGTCCCGATATGGGACAGAGCCTCCCTCACACCAGCCGGCTTTGGCCAACATTAGGGAGGCACTGCACGGGCACAACAGGACCGGCACTGCCCACAGTGCCAGTCCTGTTGGCTTAGCACCTATGTAGGGCGCTGCATATGTTGCTTCAGCGCTTAGCACCAAATATAATGGCGCTGCCCAAAGGTACTGCTTTTATTTATTAACTCTTCAACTGTGGCTTATTATGGACAAGAGGGTAACAAGACATGACAGTGGTTCCCAAACTGTGGGTCGGAACCCACCAGTGGGTAGCAAGCTAATTTCAGGTGGGTCCTGAAGCAGCCATATTGAAAATATGAGAAGATGGAATGCTGGAAAGGGCTGTGTGGTTAGTTTCCTTGTGTCAAGGTTGTAAATAGACTTTTTCTTTCTGATTCCCTTTGCTATTGGAAAATTGCTGAGAAACAACCCAAGTTATTGCTGCATTCTCAGGAAAGCAGCAGGCTCTGGCGTCACAATGATAGCACTTCTGGTCATGACATCACTTCTGGTGGGTCCCTGTCACATTGTCTTTCTAAAAAGTGGGTCCATGTGCTAAAATGTTTGAGAACCACTGGGATATAATACGATTATTATATAATTCATTGTTTCTTTCTGTGCAAGGGGTTAGTAAAGTAACGTGCAAGGGTTAGTAAAGTAACGTGCAACCCCTTTCTGTGCAAGGGGTTAGTAAAGGGGTTAGTAAAGGGTGCAATCTTAAACTGAGTTAGGCCGGCATAAGCTAAACCAGCAAAGTTTGGCCAGCATAAGGGCCACTGTAAAGTATGTTTGGACCACTCTCAGAGTCAGCAAGGCCAGCACACAGCCATGAGCCATCCTCCCTGCCTCCAAGAATAGTAGTCCAAACATGCTTTATGGTGGTCCTTGTGCTGGCCAAACCTTGCTGGCTTAGTTTATGCTGGCCTAACTCCAGTTTAGGATTGTGCTCTGATACTAGAGCATAATGAAAGTCTCTTTGTAAGAATAAAGGGAAATTTTGAAGTAGTGGATGGAATGTAGGGTGGAGTAAGTGAATGACAAATGTGTTACACCAATACAACCAAGTAAAACAACAGGGGACTAAAGAGGAAGACTTCCTACTCAATGTTCAACTCTGCTCCAACGCACACAAGACATTAATGAATTCACAGCTTCCAGAAATTATGTCAACTTCAAAATCAACTCCATGATTATCTTTGGTTCTTCTGCTCACTTTCTCTGGTGCTAAATGATAGGAAGTAAACAAGAAAACATCCCTCCAAGTGAGCCATCTAGCGTGCACCCGAGAGAGTAAGTGCCCCATAAATGGCAGTGATCCATTTCCAATTAGCATTGCACAATAGAAGGCAGCATCATTCACATTAACAATTTTTACAGCCTCCATAGGTAAAAAGGGCAAGTTTAGGAAATTACTTACTCCTTTGCAGCTATAAAATCTCTTAGAGCATGATTCCAACAAAACACTACTGCTATTTGTGAGGAGATAAAGGAAAACTACAAATCTTCCCCTTCCAACTTTAGGATGCCAAACACGAGCAACATAAAACTATTTCACAGTTCTAGTAACAACCTACAGATGAAAGGTCACCACCACCATTACCACCAATTAAAAACAACATTCTGGGTAAGGGGGCAGGGAAGTAAAGGAAGAATCAACCAGATTAAAAGGAATACACTCTCAAAGCACATTGTACCATGCAATGCCACAACACAGCATATATAAATATTATTTCATGGAAGTTTTTTTTAAAACTTGGAAGTTTTTTTAATTAATGAATTAAAATGATACAATAATGGGATCTTAAACTACACATACAAAATAATATTTTGTATGTATTTGTAAGTAAAACCAAAAAATAACCAGGAGCTTTCCTCTGCTGATATTACATTTCCCTACATGTACCTGTACTCAAGTATGTTTAGGAACAAGATCAGGAAAGAACTGCAACTAGGAGTCCTTAATGAAGAAGACTAGAACATGAGATATGTGAATGGCAGAGAAGGGTCTTGGAGCTTGCTTCTACATGAAAAAAATACACATCCCTAGAGATTTCCTGGCTGCTTCCTTAGATGTATTATAAGAAACTGATTACGAGCCCAGTCCTATGCTGGCAGACCACCAGCATCCACCAGCATGTCCTGTGGTCCACCACTGTGGCTGCCTCTCTGATGTTCTGCAGACAGCAGCTGCCAGTGCAAAGGACATGAGGCTGAACAGCAGCAGCTGCTCCATACAGACTGGCAGTCAATGTGGTGGTGGTGGTGGTGGTGGTCAGTGGTGTCATCTAAATGATTTAATAACAGGTACTCACTTTTGATTGGCACGTATCGGGACCCGCCCACCGGAAGTGACGTCATAAGCCGGAAGTGATGTCGTGGCAGGAAGTGACATGAAAAAAGCCCTTTTTGAGGCCTCAGATGATTTTAAACTGACCCAACAGTTGCAACAGTATTCCACAGCACCCCCAGAACATGTTAAGGAGGCCTGGCATCATGTTAAAACCCCAGAGCAACTCATTTTTCAGTGGCAAGGAAAGGAAAGGCTCCGCTCGCTGCCTGCCTGCCTGCCTGGCTCTGAGAACATGCAGGCAACTCAAACATGCAGGAAATTCAAACGTTGCAGAGGGTGGAGTCGATGAGTGGGTGGGCGAATGGGCGGGGCCAGCTGTAATCCTAGAAACCAGTACTCGCATATCCCCGCGTACCCCCTGCATGACATCACTGGTGGTGGTGGTGGTGAGGATCTGGGGTAGATCTCAGGGGCAGCAACACAACATCCACCAGATCTAGAGGCCTAGACCTGACATGCCCCCTTTGTCCTAACAAATCTATACCAGCAAAAGGGCTGGCATAAATCTGACTGGCCCATAGGAAACCAGGGAAAGGCGATGGTAAGTACAGTTTGTTGTAGTTGTTCAGTCACTAAGTCATGTCTGACTCTTCATGACCCCATGGACTACAGCACACCAAGCCTCCCTGTCTTCCACTATCTAACCATCTCATCCTCTGCTGCCCCCTTCTCCTTTTGAAGGCATCTTTCCCAGCATGAGGGTCTTTTCTAAGGAGTTCTCTCTTCTCATGAGGTGGCCAAAGTATTGGAGCTTCAGCTTCAGTATTTGTCCTTCCAGGAAGGAATCAGGCTTGACTTCCTGTAGGATTGCCCAGTTTCATTTCCTTGTAGTCCAGGGGACTCAAGAGTCTTGAGAACCCCATGGACTACAGTATTAAAAGTACAGTTTATCTTTTCTTATCTCTCTTGGGCAGCCTGGTTCCCAGCCAGACCACAGGATGCAGTGAACACTACATCAGCCTCCCTGTACCATGCAGACTATCTCTGGAAAAGACTGGACCATAAGAAAGGCATTCCTGGAAGCAATCAAATGGCTGATATGCGGAGACACATGGAGCCCCGAGTGCGCCCGGGGCAGGGTGATTAACTGCACCCCCAGCTTGTTGCCCTACCCCGTGCGTCGCCCAGCCACGCCTCCCTGCACCTGGGATCGCTCCACTTCGGAACAATACAGACGTAAGTGAGGGCGGGCGGGCCAAAAAGCGCACGGGTTGCTCTGCACAATGGCGCCTTGCCGCTGCCGGCGCCCATTGCTCTCACCACCCCCGCTACACCCTTCCTCCGCCTCTGCTGATATGACAATGGCCAGAAGCAAAGGAACCTAGGGCTCCTGTAGCATTAAGTAGCTGTGTAGAAGAGGGAACTGTCAGGCAGGGTGAGAAAAAGTGTCCCTGCTAAAATTCACTCTTTTACACAAGCAGTTGGTGGCACTACTACTCAAATACTAGGCTGCAGTGTCTGTGTTGCAGGTAGGCCAAGATGTGTATGGGCCCAACAGTGCACATCTTCACAAACCCACAAGAAATACGATCAATACTTTTGTACATGCTGTGGTGACAATCACAACCCTATCTGAGCCTAATGCCAGAAACCCCTGAACAATCCCAAGGCCTCCAGAGAATCTTCCCATTGGCTGATGGGGAGTGTGGAAGAAGGAGAAGCTCCAATAAAAGTATCAATAAGTGCCTGGGAGAATGCCTATTGGCTGTTGCAGAGGTCAGGAAAGGGAGCAATTGCACAGGTATGTGGCTCCTCTGCGCTTTCCCCCTTGGAGGTTGTGATGAGGAAGAGGTATTGTCTCCTCTGTTCAGTAATCCATGGGGGACACCAGAGCATCATGGGGGTGGATGGGACACAACTGGATTACTGGATTAGGCCAAGATTACACAGCTGGATCATGGGGAAGGCGCCATCGCTTCATGTGACAAAATATAGCGACAGGGATTTAAGTCCATCTTTCCTTTTTTCTTCCTTAGTAGGTAAAGTTGTCCTGGCAGCTGCCCATAAAAGGTGCATGGTGCCTGTTGCTCTTATTCGACCTATGGCACAAACCCAGCTTCCTTGACAGGATGATGCGATGGCTTCAGGGAACATTTTGACAAGCACTCCTAGGGCATGCAAGAACAAATAGAACAATTGAGCACGTTGTGATTAGAATTTCTTGTGACAAAGGAAACCAACAACGCTTGCTTGGCACAAGGTAGCCTCTCCTGCCAAAACATGAAAGGACACTGCAATGTTTCTCTCAAAAAGCCATTATCACGCATGGTGGGTACTGAAATACAAAGGACCTGACACTGGCTTTCCCAACATGCCTCTATAAAACTGTACAAAGACAAACACACTTCAAAAAGCAAAACAGGAACATTGCCCTGCATCCTGTGACCAGCAGAGGAAAAGAGCTTTCATTTGAATAGGACAATTTATTTCCACACTGATAAGCTCAGGTAACTTTCAAGATGAAGACGCAAATGACTGCCAAGTATGTGTTCTGCTTCTGGTTTTGCAAACCATAAACAAAAGAGTTCAGCAGTGGTCAAGACACTTAATCATGTGTCAACATCACTGGGAATTCAGACAGAAATCTCGAAGGAAGATTAACCAAGGAAAAAAAGCACTACTATTTGATTTCTAAAAAAATAAAACAGTGGACAGAATCCATCAGTAATTTGAAAACAGGATTAGACAACCAGTTTCCATAAGTTCCAACTAGTTTGGCAGATGTCAGTATATTTCATAAAAACTGGTGGTCATGACCTCTACACCTCTACAGCCACGGGCCATTGTCATGAATCTTTGCCCTCACAATTCACATGCTCCTAGTAATCACCAAGAACACAGCATGTTGTAGCAGTAATCCCAGAAAATGGAAGGGGGAAACCCACTCACCACACACGACTTAGAGGACCTTAAAAAGAGCATCAAAAGAGCATCAATTATCAAATAAATGTATCCACATAAAAAAAATCAACAAGAGTGAGATTAAATTGTTGGCATTCAATTATGAGAAATTAGACTTTTCAATAATGAAGAAGAATTTTGCCTTAAGACTTTCCTATTGTCTTGCTTTGTTCCCCAGAGGGCTCTGGCCTCCCACAGAGCCCCCTTACACAAGACCTGTATTATGGCTTCATAAATCACAGAAAGCGCAGCAAAGAACCCACATCAAGGCAACACTAAATGCTGAAAGAATACTTTTTTAAGGAACATGCAAGGGTACAGAATAGTTCAAAGACACAACTTCAAAGCATGCCACGAAGTTACCAGAATACTTGAGTAATCTAGTTAGAGTTGGTGACCCCCTTCTTCTGAGTCCCTTTTTCCTCACTTCCAGGGTGATCATATCTCCTCCTTCTACATGGATAGCATATGGAAAGCTGCTAGGTGACAATTGCCACTGCCACAATTTATTCCAGGCCACCTGTTCCAAAAGGGAAATCATGTGTTCTACATGTATTCAATAGTTGCAAAATGCTTCATGCATCAGTCTCTTCTACAACTAGCAAAATGGTCAAGTGACGCAGCTACAAAAGCAAAAGCTACTGCATTTTGTTTTCTGCACTGGCCTGAAGTAGACTCAGCCTATGAAATAACTCTCATCACAATAGGTCTATTTGTTAGCTTTTAAGGTACCATCAAACTCTTCGTTTATTTGGTGGGGGGCACTACATAAGAACACAGTACATAGTACTATATAGGAACTCATGAGAACAAACCACTTTGTATCTTGAGAAATCTTGAGAATGGTGGTATACCTTAAATTAGGGCGCAATCCTAACCTGGAGTTCGGCCGGCACAGTTAGGCCAGCAAAATTTGGCCAGCACAAGAGCCACTGTAAAGCGCGTTTGGACCATTCTCGGAGTCAGGGAGGGTGGTGCAAGTCTATGTGCAGGTCTCTCTGATTCCAAGAGTGGTCCAAACATACTTTACAGTGTCTCTTGTGCTGGCCAAATTTTGCTGGCCTAACTGGGCCGGCCTAACTCCAGGTTAGGATTGGGCTCTCAGAAAGGCCAGCATTCAGACATGTACCATCCTCCCTGACTCCAAGAGTGGTCCAAACACGCTTTATGGTGGCCCTTGTGCCAGCCAAACATTGCTGGCCTAATTGTGCCAGCCTAACTCCAGGTTAGGATTGTGCCCTTAATTAATGAATTAATAATTAGCAGGTCCATAGCCTATTCCATCTGCCCCCCCTCCTTCTGGAGGGGAAGAGCACACGGAGGCTCGCTGTGACAAGTTCGCAAAACATTTTGCGGAGAAGGTTGATCAGATCCGGCATGACTTGGACACCACAGTGGGCGTATCTAGTGATGTCCCCGGGGAACCTGTCTATCCTATTTTTGGGGGTTCTTTTCAGTTTGTAGAACCTGAGGATGTGGACAGGATTCTCTGGAGTGTGAGACCTGCTGCTTGTCCGCTCGACCCTTGCCCAGCATGGCTAATTAGATCTGCCTGGGAAGGGCTGGCCAAGTGGACAGGGAGGGTGGTGAATTCATCTCTGAGGGAGGGGTGCTGCCGCCTGCTTTAAAGCGGGCAATTGTTCGCCCCCTCCTGAAGAAACCCTCCCTGGATCCCACTATTTTAAACAACTTTCGGCCAGTCTCGAATATCCCATTTCTGGGAAAGGTGATTGAGCAGGTGGTGGCGCCCCAGCTTCAGAAGGTACTGGAGGAAGCGGATTATCTGGACCCGTTCCAGCCTGGCTTCAGGCCGGGGTTTGGGACGGAGACTGCCTTGGTCACCTTGGTGGATAACCTACGCTGTGGAATGGACGGGGGAGTGCGTCCCTGTTAGTCTTGCTGGACCTCTTAGCAGCTTTTGACACCATGGTGTCCTTCTGGGTCGGTTGGCTGAGTTGGGGCTTGGAAGCACTGTTCTGCAGTGGTTCCGCTCCTTCCTGGCTGACAGATCCCAGAAGGTGGTGCTGGGGGATGCCTGTTCGGCATCCAGACCTCTTCAGTTTGGGGTGCTGCAAGGCTCCATCTTATCCCCCATGTTATTTAACATCTACATGAAGCTGCTGGGAGAGGTCATCCGGGGGTTTGGGGTGGGGTGCCATCAATATGCTGATGACACCCAGCTCTATCTCTCCTTTCCCCCTGATTCTGAGGAGGCGGTCAAGGTTCTCCATCATTGCCTGGAGGCAGTTCGGGCCTGGATGTGGGCAAACAAGCTGAAATTAAATCCTGATAAGACAGAGATGCTCCTGGACTGGAAATCCACAACTTGGGTATTGGACTATCACCCTGCCCTGAATGGGGTTGCACTCCCTCTGAAGGAGCAGGTCCACAGTTTGGGGGTTCTCCTGGATCCACAGCTTCTCCTGGAATCCCAGGTGGCGACAGTGGCCAGGGGAGCCTTTGCTCAGCTTTGGCTGATCCGCCAGCTGCGACCATACCTGAGTTACGTAGACCTGGCCATGGTGACCCACGCCCTAATGACATCCAGATTAGATTACTGCAACACGCTCTACGTGGGGCTGCCTCTGAAGACGGTCCGGAAATTGCAATTAGTGCAGAATGCGGCTGCTCATGTGGTTGCTGGGGCTCGTCGGTTCGACTCTGTCAGGCCGTTGCTTCAGCAGCTGCACTGGCTGCCGGTTCCTTTCCGGGCCCAATTCAAAGTGCTAGTTTTGACCTTTAAAGCCTTTTACGGCTTGGGTCCGGGGTATTTGAGGGACCGCCTCCTTCCATATAATCCTACCTGTACTCTTAGGTCATCTGGGGGAGCCCTTTTGACTGCCGCCACCAGGAGAGGTAAGGGGGATGGCAGCCAGGAATAGGGCCTTCTTGGTGGCGGCCCCCCGACTTTAGAATACCCTCCCCTTAGAATTAAGAACGGCTCCCTCTTTGGCAACATTCCGGTGGCGGCTGAAGACTTTTTTATTCAAACAAGCCTTTAACTGTTGATAGGCAGGCTGGCATTTTTACACTCTACCCTTTCATTTTAAATTGCGGGATCCACGGGGCTTGCTGTTGTTAAATTTTTAACTGTTTTTAATATTGTTTTTAATCCTTGTTTTAATTGTATTGTATTGTCTTTTAATGCTGTAAGCCGCCTTGTGTGCCCTCAGGCAGAAAGGCGGGATAAAAATTAAATAAATAAATAAAATAAATTTTCTTCCCTGTAATTGGAAGTGAGAATGTGTAGGTCTCACCCATGGCAAGGTGTGACCTCTGAGTCACTGCAAGTTCATCATATTAGCAGGAATTCCAAGATGCAAGGGATGCTTCATTCTGTAAGACCTTGTTGCAAGTAGCATTCCCATTAGACCACCATTTCTGTCCTGATCTATGAGAGGATACTTCAGAAAACACAGCCACAACAAAAAAACAGCTGAAGACAGTAAACATCACCTCTAAATTGTACACTGTCGTGGATAACATATGGCAACGTGCCAGATGCTGTCTGCTCCACCTTTATTACAGGCCAAGGCACAATTTGGGGAATAGTATTGTGTGCAAACAGCCCATTGTTTCTGTTCCATCTCAGGCAGCTTGTGCTCTTATGTTCAGTGAAGTCAAGATGTTGCACAAATTGGCTAGAGCAAGCTATCAAAAGCACACACAGCCAAGCCACAATTGATGTGAACATAGCACATGTCCCTGTCCAGAGTTGAAACATGTCAATCATGTTCACTGCACTATGATTTTTTAAGATTAAATTTGGAAGAGATCAGTTATGCTGATGGTGCATATTGTTCACTCTCTATGGTCCCTGACAACCCCTGTTAACTATATGGACAGGGCTGCAGAGAAGTTAGGTGAACCCCAAGGAAGATTTTTAACACATTCCTGGAGCCAAGGAAACTGGGACAGGTTGTTTGGGAGTCACACAGGTTTTTCTGCTTTCTTCCCGTATAAGTAGGGTATGTTGCCAACAAAGGCAGTGTGGTAACTCTACCGGAGGTCCCATTTAATGTTGGGGTCTTGGGGAATTATCCCCAGAAACTTCATCATTTTTGCGGCCATACATATTATATAGGTGCTAAACTGAATCCAGATAAGACACACCCTCAAAAAGCAATATTGGTAGATTATCCGTGGCACCTGAAAGTGTGTGCCCATCAGTAGTGCTGTTGCTAGAAGAGAAAGGATAAGGTATGTGACCCCTGGGCAACTCAGCCAGTGCAGAGTCGTCCCCCCCATTAACACACACAGAGAGAGGGGGGGGAGGTTTGTATCATGACAAAATCCCAGTGAAAACAATGGGACTGAGAGCGCAATCCTACCCAGTGCCAGAATGGCAAGGCCGGCCGGCCAGCACCATATCCAACGCTGGTTGGGGGGAGGCTGGAGCCTCCCTCAGCAAGGGAGTGTGTGCTGCCTTACTGTAGGGGAGGCTCCAGCCTCTCCTATGCGATCCTCGGATCTGCCAGCAGCGCCACTCCTGTTGCCTTAGCGCCGACGCGGGGGTGCACCCCCATGTCAGCGCTAAGTGTGCAGTGTCGGCGCAACTCTGTTGTGCCGACGCTGCACAAACTTTAGGGTTGCATTGTGAGTCAGAATTCACTTCGGTAATCATGGCTCACTAAACTTAGGATATTCTGCTATGTGTATGCTGTATATGCAACAGGCCTTGCTGAGTTGAGACCATCGCCATTACGTATTCCATGTCTCCTTGACAGTCAACAACAGCTGAAACCTCCACATGTTCTTATTTGCAACCAGTCCTCCTCAAAGTAAATTTGAATCCTAGGTACTACATGTAGTCATTTCTACAATGAAGAGATCAAAACACTAAAAAATTGTACTAACAGTGGACCTCCAAATGATTATTGCTAGAGAAGATGGGCATCCTCAAAATAAAAGCGAGGCGCAATCCCAGATCACAGCAAAATAAGCACTACCAAGACATCCTGTCTTTATCATTATTCCCCAATAGGTCCCCAGTGTATGGAGTTACCAAGATGCTGGAAATAGGTCCCTATAGGTGGGTCCCTCTGTGTTAATAGACCTTCAAAATATGCAAAATACAACACTGAAAAATCCTGAACTTGAGGGTACCCAACTTCAGGAAAGGGTTTCTCATATGCCTTTGCCTCCACTGCTAGGAGCATATTCCTGGCAGCATGCAGGTGCTCCTGGCCCTGAGTAGAGGCACCAGCTGTATTGGTTGAGCACTGCCCCGTAGCCTAAATGGTCATCTGAGGAGAACACATGGAGGATAAGCCTTCTACACCCACCCAACCAAACTAGCCACCAGGAAGGAATTTCCCTTGCAAATGTTTTGGGCCAGCCGCACTCCCACTGATTTTATCGTGGATTTTATATGAATGAATTTCAAAGAAGTTGAAGTTCAAACACAAAATGCCCAGAGATGCTTAAAAGCTTCTGTATTTAAAAAACAAAACACAAACTCTGACAACTGCCAAGGAACACATTATGAGCAAAATCACAGCGACAGACGAAGACTCCTCCTCCTCAATGTGATATGGACAAACACCAAGACAAATTTGCACCCTGACAGATGATGAGATTCAAGGATTCACACAGAGGAGGAGCCTTTGGAAACAGACAAGCCCAGTCACGAAAATGCCTCTGGCTCAAGTAGCAGCTGACATCCAAGGAAAGAAGACCATTCCTGGCTGCCAGCTCTTTACAACAATATGGTATGAAAAGACATGGCCTGGCAGATAAAAGTCGGATTGAGAGCCAACTCTGAAGCAGATAGCAACAAACAGGCTAAGATATCAAAAGCCTTGCTTAAGAAGCCAGCTTATACAGAAGAGCCATTTGAATTCCATACAAATCACGCTTTTGTCAGCTGTACAAATAACGTCTTCCGGCTCCAACTTGGATCTCTGTATGGGCTGTTTTGAGCCATCTGAAGTGCCTGCTACTGGGGATTAACTCAAGTGGGGCAGGCACATATCAGAAAGCAAAAAAAAAAAAGCTATGTGATTGAGCCAGAAGCTGATAGAAGAATAAGCCAGGAAGAAGCTAGGACCGTTTTTGCGGCTCCCATTTCTTGGCAATGGTGGTGGTGGTAGTGGTGATATCCCTGTCTGGTGGGTTGGTGTGGTGCTTACGGCCACAGGGAAAACGAAGCTGTCAAAGTGGCGCAGCTGGTGACCCCAACTGCTCTGGGCTGCTGGTATGGAACCCAATGGGCCCCTAAGGGACTCCATCCAAGGGAGTAGAGGCCTTGGGGAAGGCAAGGGGTTTCAGGCATCCATCATCATCATCCCTGTCCATCACTCCTATAGAGGGGTTCACAGGTACCTGCTTCTGCTCAGGAAGACAGCCTCACCACCACTGAATGTCTTCACCAGCCCACCTGGAAGCTTTTATAGGGTGTCTCCTCATTTGTGCCTTCCCCTTGGGCTGCTGGGCTGTTAGTCTCATTTCCCCATCTCTCCTTTCTCCCCACACCTGCCCACTCTCCATTTCTATCCACCTCCCCTCATGGCCCCAATCTCGGCCCTAGCCTCTCCAGCATGCCAACACCTGGGCAGAGGCCGATGCACCTCTCACCTGGAGGTGAGTGAAGAAGGGCAGGCCACTGGCCTTCAGCATTAGGGCCAGAAATTGTGCTAGGAAGCTGTACAGCATGGCTGCTGCCTCTGGCTCTGCATGGGTGTCGCTCAGCAGGGCAGGTCTCATGGGACCTGGAAGCCCAGTGCCTGGCACACCAGTGAAAGGAGGAACCAGTGCCCTACTGGACACCCATGGTGAGTTTGGCATCTGGCTGGGATTTGGACATTCCCTTGATCACTTTAGAAGTAGTTCTGGGTTAAAAAAAACTCTTCTACCTTCACTTGTTTGTTCTTGATTTGCCATACAGAGCACATCACGCAAATGGTAACCCTCAGCTGATCACAAAATCAATAGGTGGCATGGGGACAAGATGATCTCTTTGTGGGACCTAAGCAGCAACTCGAATTGTGCACATAAAGCAACAAAAGGCATGGCATATAATGAGCTGCTGGCATAACATCCTTCCACGAACCTCAGAACATGGTAGGACATTGACCTGGTGCATAAAGTGATCTTCTATCAATCTATTTTTCAAATTTTTATACTGCCTTTCCTCCAAGGAGCTCAGAGTGGTGTACATGTTTCTTCTCTCCTTACAACAATCCTGTGAAGCAGGTTAGGCGGAGAAATAGAGACTGTCCCAGGAAGCTTCATGGCGAACAAGGATCTGAACCACAGCGATTCACTGCTTAGAGAACCGGCTCAGAGGCTCTGCTCTCCAAGCCGTGAATGGCTCTGGAGGCAAAGGGGAGGGGCCACATTGCACAGGAGCTCAGGCTCCTGCAACACTTAGCATATTGTCCCCCCATAGGAACGCCACTGCTGCAGAAGACATCTCTCCCCCTAACCAATGTAAACTTATTAAGAGCGCAATCCTAACCGGGAGATGGCCAGCACAGTTTGGCCGGCACCACAGCCACCGTAAACCATGTTTGGACCACTCTCGGAGTCAGGGAGGATGGTGCACGTCTGTGCGCACGTCTCCAAACATACTTTACAGGGTCCCTTGTGCCGACCGAACTTTGCTGGCCTAACTGTACCAGCCTAACACCAGGTTAGGACTGAACTCTAAGTCACAGGCAGTAGAGGTTTGACAACTTACCATGAGAAAATGTGAATTTTCATGGTATGCTCATATTAATGAATTAAAGTATGGATAATTTGCAGTGTGTTTCTATACCAGGAAGCTTAATACTTCAGGTTGATGTATCAGTGTTCTACACAGTTATATTGTTCCAGGGCTGCAGGAGGATACACCAGAAGAATAATGTAAACGTTTATATTCAGGGTAAGAGTCACAGGTAGCAGGTATGAGGAAACCAGCTGCAGCAAGAAATTTCCCTAACTGAGGGGTGATGCTCTGGCCAGAACTTTCAGCATATTAAAATCTTTTTCACTATTTATTTTGGACACCATTATTCCTGGCACCATCTATGAACTTAAAAGGCACTTTTTAAAAGACTATATCATGCACTTAAAAAACTTAGCAAACATTCATTATTCCCTGGTTGCAACTATAGTAAACTTTAAATAAATTTATTTACTGAAGGTCGTGGTGACTGATGATTTATGTCGGTGAAGATCAACTGGTTGTATCCAGGGCGCAATCCTAAACTGAGTTAGGCCAGCATAAGCTAAGTCAGCAAAGTTTGGCCAGCACAAGGGACACGCAGCGCAATCCAACTCCTGTCCTTGCATTGACGCTACGTCATAGCATCAACGCAAGGGGCGGAACACTGGCACGGGGACACTAAGCAGCAGCCCCGCGTTGGCACTCCAGCTCTGAAGCCGACACTACTCGTAGCGTCAGCATCAGAGCGCTGAAGGAGAGCCTCCCTTGCACTGACCAAAGCTGGTCGGCACAAGGGAGGCTCTGTCCCATATCGGGACGGGGATTGGTGGGAGGGAGGGTGGCTGGGGGCAGGACTTGGGCGGGACATGGGTAAGTTTGGGAGGCGGCCATATAACCACATCCTAAGCCCATCCGTGAGACCGCACGGCCCTGATTCGGGCTGCGCAGTCTCCTCGGATCTGCGCCTGCTCTTTAGTGGGCACAGATCCGAGGAGCACATAGGGGAGGCTGGAGCCTCCCGACGGTAAGGGAGCAAATGCTCCCTTGCCATGGAGGGTTCCAGCCTCTCTTATGCAGCATTGGATATGGCGCTGCCAAGGTGGCCTCGCCATTCCAACGCTGCAAAGGATTGTACCCACAGACATGAGCCATCCTCCCTGACTCCGAGAGTAGTCCAAAAACACTTTATGGTGGCCCTTGTGCTGGCCAAATTTTGCTGGCTTAGCTTATGCAGGCCTAACTCCAGTTTTGGATTGCACTCCCAGTCAAAGAAAACATTGTCTGCCCCAAAGGCCCTATCACTTTTTAAATCGATGTCTGACATGTCAGACAAAAAATGTCTTGACATTTTAAAAAAATGATCTTGCAGTGTACTAGTGCAATCCTAACTCTACTGCCTGCACCATGATGCAGTTGCGCTGAAATAGCCTTTGCTATATTCAGTGCAGGCAAGAGGGCTGCTGGAGGGCTCCCAGAAGTAAGTGGACCCATACGCTCCAGAAGCTGCTATGGAACTATTCAGCAAAATCACTGGTGCAGGAACATGCAGACCCGTGTCAGTGGATCAGGCCCAGGAGGGGAGATATGATCTGGCCAGAGCCTCTTGCCACCATCCCTGCCACCTCCTGGACCTGCTCACCCCCAATCCACACCACCCTTCCCCTCACCATTGTGCCCTCTTTCCCCTCCTCCTCTCACCCTGTTCCCACCCCAGAATGCCTCCATGCCACTTGATGGTGAACCTGGCATCCATGCCTCTCTGACCAGCGTGAAAGGCCAATGTCTGCCCATGCTGGCTTCCACGCCACCACCTGCCTCCACTCAGTTGCCGTGAAGTGCTTTCCAGAACTTTCACGTGGCCAATTGCTCTGTGCAAGAGATTGAGAGACCAATACAATTGAAGACAGTGCCAGCAATAAGCCCTTACTGCTAGTGCCACTGTCATGAAAGTGCCGCAAGTCATTTCTAGCACTGGCAGTAAGGGCTTATTGCCAGCGCTGAGCAGCGCAAGGCCCCGGTGCCAGGAGGACCCAATGTGGAGCCACCCAGTGGTAAGTCTCACTGCTGCTGGCAGTGAGCTTTTGTGGCGTCAGGGGAGGGTGTGGGGTGGGCAGAACTGGGCAGGGGGAGGGGCGGAGCAGGCTCAGGCAGCGGTGGGACTGGTGGTGGCCTCCACCACCAAATCCAGATTTCCATGTCAGACTGTGCAGCCCAACATGGAAGCCCAAAGTCTCTGCTGGCAAAGTAGCCGGAGAAGACTTGAAGACACCCACTGGTGGTCCAACACCCTTACTAGGTGCCTCCTATGGCTGTGCCAGCGCCCATGGAATACAGTGGTAGAAGTTTTGGCACCACTGCTCCTAAGGGGGTCCAGAACCATAAGACTGGGCAACACTGGGGAAAAAGAAAGTTACTTTGCTCCTGACTGAAATCACAGGCTTACACACTTCAATTACTTCATACCAGATCAAATTCAGTGATAGCATCATTTTAGCATTAGTTCTTACTCATTGGTGTTCTAGAACAGAAGTCTTCAGATTTTCAGACCTTGGACCCAATATCCATATTATTCCAATGGGAACAGTTCTCATTCAAGTTGTTTACAAATGTTTCCTAATTATGTGAGCACTGCAGGAGATAAAATATATTTTCTTTATCCAATGTTACATGTATAAAGATAGTCAATATTTTCACTCAATATTCTCACCCTCTTTTTTTTTTAAACTGGTCTTAAATTGCTTATTGTGAAATATCCACTTCCCAATCTGCAAGGATCATCCAACCCTTTGCCTGGATTAACTTTTTAGTTAACAAACAGTTCCAGAATTATCCAAAATGTATTTAAAATTTAGTTCTTTTCCCCTCGCTGCTTCAACTGGGGGGGGGAGAGAGAGAATGGGAAACCAGCTTTTTAAAAAACCTAGTTCTAAAAAAAAGTAGCATGGTTGATAAAGAGAATGCAATTGATTCCTTACATCAATTGCCATTTTATTTCTTCTTTCTGTTTTAGCCCTCATTCAAAAGACATTGTTCAAATTGCCCTAGTTTGAAAACAGCAACAATAAGCGTAGGAAATACTTGACAATGAAGATGTAAAACCTCAAAAAACCAGTTACCTTAGTAACAAGGAGAATGCAGAAGGATAAGAACACACAGACAGTCAGGCCATCATTTCAGATTCTACAGGGTTTCGGATGGAATACAGTCAGCTTTCATTAGCTTTTTGTTTTTCTCAGCGGGTCCTTGGACTTTGAAAGGCAACCTGAATGACAGCTAAGAGCAATTTCAGCCTTATTCTTGATTACCCACACCAAACAGGACAGCTTTCTCCAGTGTAAACTTCTCAGGCAATCTGTAGTCAGCAAGTCCTAGGTGGTACCCATGAGTTTTGTTCCTGAACCTCAAATTGTAATCATTGTAATTCAGGGCCTCGGATGGAGGAAGAAAATGGCATCGTTTCACGGATACAGCGTGTTAATCTTTAACCAACTAGACAAGAAATATCATCTCTCTACCCTCACAACTCTTCTGATCAGCCAGAACTAAAAAGTACTGATAAACAAAGCAGCCTTGCCTCTAAAAGAGACAATGGTTGCTGCTGTTTGAGAAACGTTTTAGAATGCAGAGATTCCAAAGGTGAAGAATCCTCCTAAGATGAGATCTGTGGCAGAAATAGAAATATAAACATTTTTAAAAATTGAATTCTTCTGAGAAGAAAGCTGTACAAAACAGTGGGCACTTTGTGCCTTTTGTCCGAGTGGGAATTGCTGAAAGGAATATTCTGTATTGTTTACAGGCCAGATTAAAAGACATACTGTAGGGAGAATTATGCAGATGAAGACTTCGGCTTACTTCCACAACACACAAAATGCTAAAGAATGCACACATTCATTAACACCTTTGTTTCAAACCGGTTATTTTGGTAATTGTATTGGAAAAGGCAGGAGATACCCCAAGGAGATAGAGAGTGGTATCAGCAATAGCCCCTTGTTCCAGATTAGCCAGGGCCTACAGGGTTAACCCCCAAGGTCTTTGCAAGCCTCGGGAGCACAGCTGTAGGTTGATGAGGCCCCTGGCAATGAAGAGAGGTTAGCACAGGTGCAGATAGGTGTGGCTGATACTAGAGCCTGCCTAGCAACATACACCGATTGGCTGGCCTCAGTATAAAGTGGGAGGCAGGAGCTGGAATAAAGGACCTTGGTAGGTGCTGGAGGAAGGCACCAGGTAGGTGCTGGATGAATTGTGAAAGGAAGGGCACCTGGGTAGGTGCTAGACAGAAGCACCAGGTAGGTGCTGGAGGAGGGCACTGGGAAGGGGCTGGATGGATGGATTGTTCTGATGGAGTGCTGGCTGGACTGACTGCCTGAAGGACTGAAGGAAGGACTGGCTAAGGTAAGGCAAGCTGACTGCCTATTGTTTGTTGGTGGGGTTTGTTGGTGCTAGACTTAGGGTAAGTTGGAGCTAAACCAGTGATGAGGGCAGTCTGGAGGAGGCTGGCCAGCCGGTGATCCCAAGCAAAGCTGCTGGAAGAGAGGAGGCCCAGTGGGTGAGTGAACCCCCTCCCTCTTGCCTATCTCTGATGCCGCTCTGGAGGGGAAACTAGTTAGCCTAGTGTGGGCATCAGGACCCTTGGGGAGGCCCAGCAGGGAATTTGGCAGAACAGTAATAGAATGAGTTCTGAAGGCACCCCAAGAGATGGAAGGTTCCACCTCTTAAGACCAGCAATTCTGAGCCCAGCCAATACCTAGATCGAAGACTACCTGTAAATCCCTGCTCTGAGATTACTAGAGTGTTGATCAGAACAACCTGCACCAAATTCAATGAATGGTTGAATTTGAAGATGATCTAGAGAGGATTTGATTTTTTTTGGCTTCTAGCAGGAGGTTGGACTAGAATACCCTTCCATTCCAAATTGTAAGACTGTAAGAGCATCCACAAGTCAAGACATCGATGTCCGTTTCAGATATTCATTTACAGAATTAAATAAATACACATAGGGGAGCAGCATTGTGGTAGAAGGCTCTGAACCCAATCTATACATGTTCATTAACAGTAGAGAGCCACTGCAAAAATACCTGTATGCATGGAGGTTCCCTATGCACCATTAGGAGCTGTGGGGTGTGGGGAACTTTCTCAATCATTTCACTATTGGAGGACTAGCTCATGATCACAGTTCACTCATAAGACATGTGGTCTGCGCCATTAAAACAAAGGCCTACTTAGTTTAATATCCTGTCCCACAATAGCCATCCAGGTGCACTTGCGAAGTCCATTATCAGTTCATGTAGACTGTTGTGTCCCAGCAACTGGTATTCAGACACACATTGCCCCTGAACCTGGAAGTAGCATGTAACTACCATGACTAATAGCAATCGATTGATATTCTCTTTTGAACCCATCAAACCTAGTGGCCACTCCCACATCTTGTAGCAGCAAATAGATTAATTATATGCTGTTTGAAGAAGTAATGCTTCAGTCTGCCTCAGTCCTAAAATGAATGGAGAAGCCCTTGTCATACGGAACTATATGTACAATGGAACTTTGCAGAGCTTTGAATCAAGGTCATAGCCCTGCAAAAATAGCCAGTACCTGGCTGTCAGTATTTGTTCAAGACTTTGCAGAACTATAAAATAGCCGGCTGTACAGAAATTAATTTGCTGCATCTCTAAAGTGAAATATTCATGGATGTTATAGCATTTGTATTGTTTCTCAGTTACACAAATTAGAACCATCAAAAGTAAAAAGTTGACATGCTAATTGACTTTTTGGATGACAGCAGAGCAAACATACCTGTGGAATTACACTGTTCCATTTGAATACTTCCTACAAACCAAGAGTGGCTGCTATTACTGTCCATGGTATCAGAATACAGCAGCCCAGCCTTGACAAACGACTGGAGAAAAGAGAGATACGACTATACTAGTAGTATTTGGAATTGTATATGGGCCCTAAAAAGAACGAATTGTTTGACATAGACAAAAGCCCATTCAATAAGCAACCAACCAGCTAGGACAGATGGCTACTGATTCAGGTTTCACCCCCTACCCACAAACAAAAATCAGCTTAGGAGGCATGTTCTGTTACCAAGCAACAAGCCAAAGAAGGCATAAGTTCTTTACTACACATTATTTTCCCTTGCATCTCTCCAATGTAATGTAAAAAAAGTGTCATAATCTAAAACAAATTTTAAAGAGTGATGAAGTTAGCTTATAAGCATTGCTACTCAAAACTGGTACTCATAAACAAGTAGCTTGTCTTACTATAATATCTGAAAACGAGGCGTTTGAGATATTACAGCCTCTGAGCACTCAATTCACACTATTGCTTATCATCAACAATCATTTTTGTAGCACCTTGAAAATTAACCAATTTCCTTCAGCATAAACTCTTGTGGACTGCAGTCCACTTCATCCATTAAACAGGCAGGCAAATATGTATGTATTTGTTGATTTTGCTGCAACAGGACAGACTAAAATGTACATCCCTATGGAAGCAAATTCAATGAGGGCTAGAACCCTGTTTTCATTTCCTTTTTAAAGATAAAGAAAAACAATTCACTGAAAAAGCAATTCAATTCACTGGCAACGGACACAAAAGAATGGACAGAATCATATGTGCCTGTAATATGCAAAAATGCATATTTTTCCTATTTTTCCAAGGTTCTTTCAACCCTCACTTCACTACCAGATGCACATTGTTTTAAAAACACCAGGAAGAATGTCAGCAGCTGTGGGACTCATTTTTGGTGATGTGGTATCTGAATAAATAACTTATTTTCTCACATGTACTGGTATGCATATTGAAGGCCTAGGTAAGCATACAGACTGGCATGGTAAATTAACACAGATGTTTGCCCTATGATGGTGATAAGCATCACAAACGTTTGCAACCTTGCCTAGCAAGTTTGCATTTTTGCAAGGATTCCAAAGATTACGACACAACCACCCAAGGAAGCCCACAAAATATTTGAATGCACAATGTTAGATTATAAAAGAGAGTAGTTAAGGCAACTCAATTAATGAAGCTTTCTTGATTAAAGACTTTTGAGGAAAAGGATGCACACTCTCACACTCACACACATACACACACTCTGTCTCAGACCCTTTACCAGCTTTCTGCCAATTGTTTTTGTGTTTAAACAGCAGAAGAAGAAACAGGAGATTAGTATTTCTTCTGCAGCCTTCACATTTCTAATTTATTTCAAGATAAGCCAAATGGCTCCAAAATGTCTACAACCTGTAGTGATTAAGTATACACAAATGACAGAGAGGAATGAAAGAGATAATAGGGTTTCAAAACATGCTACCAACATAATTTCCCCCCAAGAAAATGTTGGGGAATGATTGCTGATTGTGGGGAAGACGAGAAAGAAGGAAGGATGAGACAAGCCTACGAAGGACTTTTTTTTTTTTTAAGCCCTTTGGCTCAGTTGAGATTAGAATCAAGAAAAGAACAAACAGGTTTGCTTGACCCTGTATTATATAAGTGGGCCACCAGAGGTCTAGTTACAAAAAGGCACAGGTAGTTAAAATCAGCCACACAAGTGACCTACAATAAAAAGAGATTTACAATTATGAACTTTGTCCAAAAACGTGATGGAACGATACTAGCTTCTCAACACAGTAGCTAATCATCTGTTTAAAGTGTGGGCCCCTCAATACATCGACACATTCTTCAGCTGTTTTCACAAGAGACACCAAAATACGTTTTGGCACGTCTTTTGAATGTACAGCTAAACAACTTCACTAGATCGTACATTCTGGGCTGGTTTTGTTTTTCCTTTCTAGCTGCGACCTTCTGATTTCTAGCCTGCATTCACACTCGCATGTTCCAGACTAAAAGGAATCAGCATCTCTAGGTGAAAAATCCCATATAGACTACTAAACATATGGTCAAATAAAAAAAGGCAGGGGGGAAGCTGTGACAGCTTTTGGTCTGCACGTGCTTTATTTCTTTACTCATTGATTATGCTTTGCCTTTACCAAGCACCTCTCAGGCATCTACTGAAAACAGCCTGCTTTGCCTCCCACACACTGTATTTGATATAATCACATTTTGGGGGGGGGGGGTGTTCATAGACCATCAAGTACTCCACTACTCTAGCAGTAGACTTGGATCTGAGTCATAAGCTTCAAAATGATCCATCAGTGTTTACTTGCACAGCATCAAGCCACAGTAATTATTGGGGACCTTCTAATATGAATGAATACAGATCAGTAGTTTGAATCACTCTCTTATTCTAAATATAGTGCCAAAAATTTCAAGAGTTAATCCTTCTGTGCCTGTTAATTTCAAGCTAACACAATCCAAGTTGCCAGAAGGCAAGATAGGGACCATAGAAATGGCAATGATTATAGTACTTTCATTTACCTCATGTGACTGAAAGTCTCAGTGTCTAGTGTATTTATACTAGGATTCTTGCTTCTTTCCATCATGGGAGAAATCATGTTTGATGTGAGCGCTGTTGCTAAACCCCAGGGAAAACAGTCCACATTTTGGAAAGGTGGGCACTCTTTTACTTGAAAACATTCATGTGAAAAACACCTGACCTCATCCAGGTGATATGTGTGGTATTGAAGAGATTTGTCTTCATAACACAGCTCACGTTTTCAATCTCTAGGAAGGTCTACAGACACATGCAAAAGTAGATCTGGAGAATGATTTATGGGATGGTGTGTGTGTGTGTGTGTGTGTGTGTGTGTGTGTGTGTGTCATTGTGGTATTCCACTAGGGTAAATTAGTTGTCATGAGTTAAACACAACAGGAGAGTGGGGGCACAATCCTA
>JAJKFI010000031.1:9436351-9447421 GCA_029204185.1 Lerista edwardsae
TTGATTGATTGATTGATTGATTGATTGATTGATTGATTGATTGATTGTGAGTCAAGAAAGAATCAAATGTACCATTAGAGGTTGGTTGATCCACAGGTTGATGCGTAGGTTTCTAACCCACAAAAGTATTTCAGTATAAGGGCTCAGTTTAAGAACAGAGAAAACAAAGATAAGAATACCTCTAAAAATATGCAAATGCATTTAGTTTAGCATTGTACATTGTTAAAAACTGACCTGGAATTCTTTGATAGATCCCCTAGATTACAAAGTTGGTCTTCCCAATGGGCTTGAGCCCCCACAATTCTTTGGGCAGTCAAATCCAACACAATACCCCACCCAGTGATGTAGCAGTGATAACATGCTAGCCCCTGTATCCCACACAGTGGCATTGCTAGGGGGCAGGGGCAGGCTATAACAGGTGATGCACATGGGGGGTTAATCAATCAATCAATCAATCAATCAACAGGTACTTATATACCGCTTTTCAACACAAAGTTCACAAAGCGGTTTACAGGCAAATAGTAATAAAGTTAAATGGCTCCCTGTCCCAAAAGGGCTCACAATCTAAAAAAAGGCAGACCACTAGCAACAGCCACTAGAAAGACTGCGCAGGGGTGAAGAGGGACAGTTACTCTCCCCCTGCTAAATATAAGAGGAACACCACTGGAAAAAGTGCCTCTTGTCCAGTTAGCAGGGGTTAATCATTGCCCAAAATGGTAAAATCTTTGTTTTTTGAATAATATCATGTTATATACCATTCAACGTGGAATTTGCAGCAGAATGCACTGAAACAACCTGCACTGAAATATCTATATTCTACCAAAAGTTATAGCAAAAAAAAAAAAAACCCCAGAAAAAGAAAACACAACTGCTGTCATTAAGTCGGCCAATGGTTTTTTGTTGGTTACTGATTTGTTGAGTGACCTTTATTGTTATATATTAAAACAAACAAACCCTAGCGATGCCACTGCATTTAAGTTGTACATATGATATTGCTATTCTGTATGGTTTGGTACGGAAGGAGGTCCCTCACGGGGTTGATGCACTGACCTCCCACGCCAGGTGATGTAAAGCCACTGATCCCACATAACAGGGAAGCATCAACATCTGAAGGCATCCTTGGAGTGCGGGAAGCCTATACCATGGGAGGGGTGAGAATGGCCTTCTACCACCTGCTGGCTGGCCTTTCAGCATCCAAGGATTTTACTACCTCTGCTGCAGAGTCTGCCCAGCACCTGATAAACTATAGTGATGGACAAGCTGGGGAATGGGTCAGGACATTGCACTGTACACTCTTCACAGTGCACATGAGCCCAACCAAACATGGCCATGCCCCAGGGGCATCTGGGCTCACCTGGATACCATCAATATTTGAATTGCTATGCGGGATCCTTTTTTCAACTGGCGCTTTTTCAGCACTCTGAAAAGATACCAAAAGTGGTGATGGGAGGAAGGATATTGGCTAAGAGCAAGACACATACAGTAAGGACTCTTGCACAGTGTTAAAGCCACATTTGCTCTTTGTCTCAAGCAGCCATTACTGCCTTTACAGAGGAACCTTTATCAGTTAGTTATTATTACCAAAGCATTATTTGTATCAGCAGCAAATTTTTCCCCATCTTTTCCCTTACCCTGCTAAATTACTAATGAAAGGCTTAAAGAGAATCATAAAAGCATAAAGAGGCATAAGTGCTAACCTTGAAATTCTACTTCAGAATGGAAAACCTTAATTACCTGACAGTGTACAAAGAAGCAACTAGGCTGGTCTGAACCACACTGAACTTATGAACGCTGGTTCCTTAGCAGCTAGCAGATGAAACATATTTGAGGGAGTGGACAAGGGCAGCTAGCAAGCAATGGGAGGATATGTGGGTGACTTGGTAATTAGTGGGGAGGCAGGGCATACATATTTTAAGGGCACAATCCAACAATGGTTTTGAGCTGGTGCAGGCCCCTTGGGCCAGCTCCCAATCAATCAATCAATCAATCAATCACTAGTATTTATAGACCGCTTTTCAACATAAAGTTCACAAAGCGGTATACAGGCAAATAATAACATTAACGTTAAATGGCTCCCTGTCCCAAAAGGGCTCACAATCTAAAGGAATGGAGAACACCACCAGCAACAGCCACGAGAAAGACACTGTGCTGGGGTGAAAAGGGACATTTGCTCTCCCCCTGCTAAATATAAGAGGACACCACTTGAAAAAGTGCCTCTTGCCCAGTTAGCAGGGGTGCTAACCCAAGTGTCACAAATGTATAGTAAAGCTTATTAGCGCAGGAATGGGCTGGGCTGGTGACAACGCCCACAACAGCCCATACAGCTGGAACCCTGTGCTGGCCCAAAGGGGGAGGTTTGAGCAGGGTGAGCGACAGTGAGTCAGGGGAAAGAGAGGGGAGGACATTTTGGGGATAAGGAGAAAGCGTTTCTGGGTGGGAGAGGGCAGAGCAGGAAGCAAATTGGGCCCAGGAGGAGGTGGGATCGGTGGTGGCAGCACATGCCAAATCCTAACCCCACTCTCAGGCCTTGCAGTCTGGCTGCTCGGATATGCACCAGCTAAATAGCTGACACGGATCTGAGTAGTTTCATGGAGGTGGATGAGGCTCGACACGGGGTAAGGGGGAAAATATCCCTTCACTCCAAGGTGCCGTCCAGCCATCTCCTAACCTGCACTGTTCCATTTACTATATGCATGCCTGAGATAGGAATGAAGCTGTTGTTCCCTCCATGAGTTTCCCTTCCTGCCTGCCTCTCATAATTTTTAAAGAGCCAACATGTGTTTTTTTTTTAGATGTAAGGGATTGTCAATTTTGAGTACACACAATTATAATCAAAATTATAGCTCTGCAACTTAACTCTCAAATAATATGAGGTGGAACATGACTAGAGATAGTGCAAGTACTTGTTCATATGAGCACCCAAATCAATTTCCTTCCATATGTTTTCCTTGTTTAAATCTAACATATGCTTTTGGCATTATTTTTTTAAAAATTATTTGATGCCAATTTTTCCATGCAAAATATGTAAGAAAGATTTCAACAAAGTTGGCTCTCTCTCCCCCATCTTACATAGATTAAACAGATTCTAGCCTCCAAACAGGCTAACAGAAGCAAAAGAGGTTCCAAAGCTCAAGGCTGTGAATGTCTGTCAATCAGCTCTCTGCAGATCCCACATGCTAATGGGAGAGCTTCAGTTGTCCTTAGAATGCAAGGGAAAAAAATTACGAAGTCATGATCAATCACATAGAGCTTTCTGGAAAAAAATGAAACCAAATTCCTGAATTGCACTTAGAAACCAATGTTCTGTCTTCAAAAGAACTGGTAGAATATGTTCCTGGTCACAAGCTGTGCCAAGCAGACAGACAGCTGGATTTTGCTCCAAAATACAAAACGTTCTCTTCAAATGTGTGCAACTACAATAACCAGCTATAGAAATAATTTTTGCAAAACCTCTCCCCACTTTCAATACCAGAAAAAAAATCCATTATTTTTGAGTTGATACTTAATGAAACCAAAACTGGGGAACACTTTTTTCTTTTCAACCACAATTGAAGTTGAAAATTGAATGCACATGTAGAAAATAATGGCATAACATGTACCACCAGGTGAGTATCCAATTTGCTCTCAGCCAGCACACAGCCTAAGAAGACATGGAAGAAAGCCCAGAGCAGAGGTGAAAAGATGGTTTTTCACTACTCTATTTTAAAATAATATACTGGACCAGAATTTTGAGTCTTGGCTAGTACACAATCACCTGGGAGTGGATATGTTCCATATCATCCTTTTCCATATCATCCTTTTCATCCATTCCATATCATTCTTTCACCTGCCCCAATGCATAGCTGCTTCTGGTTGGTTTCAGTATCCCTTTGGTGGATAGATTATAATTTACAACAAAGAACTAAGACAAAATGTCTAAGTGCACTAGAGAGTCACATCTCATTGAACGTGGTTCTATCAACTTAAAGGGACTTATATCTGAGAAAGCATGCTTTGGACCAAGCGACAAGAATTACTCAGACTGCAACAAGTAACATCATACCTAACAAGGGGAGAGACATCAACTATCTAAGCATACATACAAGGTCTTCAGTATACATTTTCAGTAGGTCTGCAATGTTAGCTCTCATCTGGTTGCCCAACAATGACCAACCAATGATCTAGGTCAGGATCCGCAGCTTCCTGACATTCCACAACATTCAGTGGAACAAAGAAGTAGAGCTAGTGCCGTCTCCATATTGGTGACACTCTTCCAAACCATTAGATAATCTTTCCTAGTGGTTTCATGCAGATGTTAAATAATATGGAAGACAGAATGGAACCCTGGGGCATGCCACAAGCACAAGGATAAGACAAACAACAGGAGTCCCCCCAGTACAATCTTCTGGGATATAGCCTGAAATGACTGAAGGCACAACAAAGCAGTGCCCTCAGCCCCAATCTATCCAGTAGGACACCTTGGGGTCCAAAACAGTTCCCCTGTCTAGTTCCTAATGCAGTGACCAAAACTGTTTATGTTCCAAAACATGGCCAGAATCCAGACTGAAAGGGGTAAGATAATCAGTTTCATCCAGAAAACCCTGAAGCTGAGACACTATTACCTGCTCAAACATCTTTTGAAAAGGAACAGGAGGATTCCTGATGTGTGCCAGGTCTACCTTTCACTCAGACCTGGCACCAATTAGCCTCCCATCCCACCCCTCATACCCATCACCCACATTACCCACCCATCCTCTCAATGGGAGTAAGATGAATGGGTCGGGAACAGGAGTCTTATGACAATACAACCCAAAGGGATGACCCAAAGGGACCTTTGGTATTCCCCCTTTGGTGATGACCCCGCCTTGTTTTGATATGGGGAAAATATCCTGCCCCCATATGTTGTCCCAGGGGCTGAGGCTTCCTATCAACGCATTCATATACATACATATGTGGGGACAGTGCTGTCTTGCCAGAAGGGGAGACTCTAAGATGAACAGCAGGAAGAACAAACAGAAAGGACTCTGCAGAGAACAGAAAGCACCCATATAGCTCTGCATTAGCAGACTCTGTTGCCCTCTTTTCATCAGTATCGAAGAGTTGCTGAAGCAAAAAGCACAAGCTTCAAGGTGAAGACTGATGAGTCAGTAAGAGCTTAGACTTTACAAATGTGATAATGACATCTTGTTGCACTGTGTCCTTGTTATTTTTAAAATAATGGCTTGTTCATGAGCTAAAAATAAAGAAAGCATTCTAATTTTTTTTCTACAGGGCTCTTGGGTTTAAGCATAGGCAACTGTATGGAAAATGAAATGATTCATCAGGCTTGTACAATTGATAAATAAGCATGTCTACTCAAAAGTAAATCCCATTACAGTCAATGGGGCTTACTCCCAGGTAAGTGTGGATAGGATTGCAACTCTAACCTAGCCGATTTTAACCTACACAAGGGCTGAATTATAGTTTGCTATCAAAAACTATCGTCCAGTATAGCTTGTATGATACTTGTACAAATATTCCTAGAGCAATCATTGTAGAAGAGACATAAAGTCTCAATGGCGAGCAGTTTTAGGCAACCAACCCCAAACAACTGGATTCAGTCCAATTGAACTCAATGGGACAACAGTGAGCTGGATGGACCAATGGCATAATGCAGTATAAGAAGTTTTCTCTGGCCGTACCATGGCAATGGAAAAGTCAAAAATATGGTGCTTCCAAAGATGACAGTAACTGCAGTTGACATTTACACCATGTTTTCTGAGTGTGAAAAGGCTTCCCATGTATTCTCTTGATGTTATCCTTACAACAATCCTGTAAGTATCACTCTTATTACATTTGAGATGAAGTGGCTTACCTAAAGCCACTTTGTGAATTAATGGCAGGGGTGAGATCCAAACAACAGGAACCCTGTTGGGCAACTTGGTCTCTTAGCCACTACTCAAAGCTGGTGTAGTTCGGTATTGCCTAAGGCTAAGCTCTCAAGAGGCAGCGTGGGTAACATCGGCTTTCTTCACCCACTCCATCGGAAACACAGTCTCATTTCTCGCATCCCAGGAGAGATGACTCCCTACTTTGATATCTTGGTCCTAAATTATTACTGGACTTTATACATTACAATTGGATATTTAAACTATCCCTGAAAGAAATGAGCAAACCTTCCTAACCAATGCCAATTATGAAACAAGTTATCTGCATGATGGGCAGCCACAACAGCAATTTGCCAGAGCCAGACCAGAAAATAAGTGGCGGGCTTGAAGCTAAGAAACTCTGGAAGGTAGAGAGGCAGGAGCCAAGCAATCAAAGAGGCCTAAGATTTGCCAGATTCAAACCAAAGGAGCATTCCTATGGAATTCCTATGGAAAAATTCAAGGAGGTGTTGAAGGGGAAATTTCTTCCATACAACACTCCTTCACAGTATATCTTGGACAAGTACAGGAGTGCTCACAAAGATTTGGAAACTCTAAAGAGGCAGAGAGGTCTCAGTGGCAATGAGAGGGGCAATCATTTAATAAGCTGATTTCCAGGCCAATCCTATGCATGGCTACTCATGTATTCAATGGGTCTGTCTCCTGTGAACATCTGTATAGGGTTGCTGCCCTAAACAGCCAAATCTTGACACAAGGAGGACTGCAAAGTAAACTCACCAGCTAGGCCAGGCCTGAGTCATTAGAGGCGCATGAGAGGCCAGCACAGTGGGCAAGAGGTGCCAAGATCCATCTCAAGGCATATGCCTGCTGGGTGAAATGGTGAGCGGAATCACCCACAGTGTTTAAATTGTCAGGCACATATAGCCGAATTCAGATAAGTTGAATGCATGTATGATGTTACTCCACTGTATATATTCCAATGTGTGTGATAACAATTGCATTGAGAAGAGAACTTCTGAAAGTGTGTGCATGCCAAAGCCTAGGTCCACATAACTTTCAAGATACCTGGCTGACATTTATGGTCTTTAGAGAACCTTCAACCAATTCCACGTTAGGAGATGGCTTGAATTATTTGCAAACATTATAATGCTATATTATTTTTTATTTTCATGCTTATGCCAAAGGACAGGAAGCCAAAAAAAGTCCCATTGAACCTAATAAACCTAATGCTTGATTGTTTGTTCTCTAATATTCTATGAAGGTTAATTTTTATAAATATGCCCATGTGATGCTTTACATGTCATTCTTTACAAGATCGAAGGCAAGATATTCTTGATGGAATTGTTTTGCTAACACTAGAATAAGTAATTAAAGAGGGATGAGCTTGCATAATGTATGTAATTTATATATGCTACAGTCAGTCAAATTCATCAGTATTAATTTGGAATTTATGGCCCAAACATTGAGCCTTAATTCTAATCATTCATGGAAGAGAACGGCACCTTGCAATGCACATGCACACATCCCGTTGCTGATCTGTCTCCAGAAATTGAAAGACGCTTGATTTGAAAGACATTGAGTAGGGGAGGAAAAAGCAGCTATTCTGAAGTTGATGCTCTTCTCTTGAAGGGCCCTGCTGAGAAAGCTCATCCATCCTCCATGACACTTCCCCACAAAGACCAGGAAGCCTGACAATCTTTACTCCACAAAGGAACAAAAAGAAGCTACATCCAACTTTAGGGGCTTTTTTGGGTGAGAAGAAAGGGAAGACTGCAGCAGAAGCTCAGAATCAGCATCTGTAGATCTTTCAGACACACAGCTTGGAGCATCAACTCAATCTTGAACTGGAGAAGAATTTTTCAACAAGACGACATACTAGGATAGTTCTATATTTGTTTGCAAATCTCTGTGGCATTTTGGCACACAATGCCCAATTTACAATTGCAGTGCCTTCAATATTTCCAATATCTATAGCAACACCTCATGTTCTGTGCCTGTTAACTCAGAAAAACTATAAGTCCTATAGCAGTGTTTTTCAAACTTTTTAGCACGGGGCCCAAGAATAACGACCTGTGGAGGACCCACCAGAAGTGATGTCACAGCCATAAGAAGTGCCATCATAGTGACGCCAGAGCCTGCTGCTTTCCTGAGAATGCAGCAATAAGTTGGGTTATTTCTCAGCAATTTTCCAATAGCAACGTGAATCAGAAAGAAGAAAGCCATTTTACAACCTTGACACAAGCAAAACAACCATACACACCTGCTTTCCAGCATCCCATCTTTCCATATTTTCAATATGGCTGCCTGAGGTGCTTCAAGACCCACCTGAAATTGGCTTGTGATCCACTGGTGGGTCCTGATCCACAATTTGGGAACCACTATTCCATGGGGCTTATTTCCATTGCACAGGATTGCATCCTAAGGCTTTGGCCGATTCATATTACCGTAGTTCTTATAATAATTGAATTAGTTTTTCAAAGAATATTGGTTCCTGACATTCTTAACCCAATGGTGGTGTCCTTATTTCATATTCCATTAATATTTTTTCCTTAGTCTGGAAGTTATGAATATTCTTATTTCTATCCTATCACAAAGAAATCAAGCTTTCCTGGCTAATAATACATGTACTACACAATCCAAGTACCTCAATCTTGTCACACAATGGGACATCTACCAACTTACATAACCTGCAGTTTCAACACTATAGGCCTTTCAGAGGGAAGAAAACTGTATGAATAGAAGCATTTACCTGCCCTTCAACCTACTAAGATTGTGTGATTGTTCATTATGTTACCTCTCATCAGGTCAAGTACAGGATCCTAATGTCAGTGACATAGCACAGTTCATCAGATAAAGTGCCTACATTTTTTTAAAAAAGAGAGCAGTATTTTATTACTCCAACCAGTTCACTTGACTGAGCATGCACATTTTTTAAGTGCAAATAAAGTCCTCTAGGTACATTTAGAAGTAGGATATCTCTAAGCAGTGATCCCTGAATGCCACCAAGTTCAAAGTATATTCAAACCATTGCAGCTTAAATCTACATGAACTTAGGTAAGCATGGGGTATTAGGGTAACTCATAATAATTCACTGAGGCTTCAGTCCTAAATTCATGTAGTAGAAATGAAGTCTCTGAACTAAGACTTATTTCTACGTAACCACTCATATGATTCAGACCTGGCCCAAGACCTGATTCCTGAGGCATCTGTATTGGAAAAGGCAGGAGATACCCCGAGGAGCTAGGGAGTGGTATCAGCAATGGCCTCTTGTCCCAAATAAACCAGGGATTATAGGATTAACCCCAAAGGTCTCTGCAAGCCTCGGGAGCACAGCTGTAGGCTGATGTAGGCTGATGAGGCCCCTAGCAATGAAGGGGGGTTAGCACAGATGCAGATGGGTGTGGCTAATGAATTAAAGCCTGCCCACAGATCGGCTGGCCTCAGTATAAAGTTGGAGGCAGGAGCTGTAGGAGAGGACCTGGGAAGGTGCTGGATGGGTGGATTCAGTAGTGTCATCCAGCAACGAGCTGCCGGAATGCTAGGCAGGACTTACTGCTTGATTGACAGGCTGTCCATGAGTGTTGCTGCTTGCCCGCCTCCCTCCGGTTGGCGTGCCCCTCCGCTGCTTGCCCAGGCACTCGGCGCAACCCCCAGGCAAGCGGGCACCCCCTCTGAAGCCAGGGGTGCCCATGCGGCAGGCGGGCAGGCGGCGACACGTCACGGATGGGCAGCCAATCAGGTGGTAAGTCCCACCTAGCGTTCTAGCAGCTCGTTGCCGGATGACACCGCTGGGTGGATTGCTGACTAATGGAGTGCTGGTTGGACTGACTGCCTGAAGGACGGACTGATGGATGCATCCTTAAAGGACTGCTAAAGGAAGGTAAGCTTATTGTAGGAAATTATTGGGAACTGTTATATGGCTGCCATGCCCCTGGAGCCACCAAGTGGAGGAGGCAGTTGTGGCTTAGGCAAGCTGACTGCCTATTGGTGGTGGTGGGGTTTGTTGGTGCTATTAAGGTAGTTTGGAGCCAAGCCAGTAACGAGGGCAGTCTGGAGGAGGCTGGCCAGCAAGTGATCCCAAACAAAGCTGCTGGAAGAGAGGAGGTCCAGTAGGTGAATGAACCTCCTCCCTCTTGCCTATCGCTGAGGCCACTCTGGAAGGGAAACTAGTTAGCCTAATGTGGGCATCAGGGCCCTTGGAGAGGCCTAGCAGGGAATTTGGCAAAACAGCATCATGCCAAATGCCTTATGAAGAGCCAGCCTCTGCTCCAGCCTAGCTCCAGCTCTAGCTCAGCTTCCCCTCTACTTTCTATTCATTTCTGTCCCCTTCTTACTTTTCAAAACCAGGAATTGGAATGGGAAGGAAGAGTAATGGAGGCAAGCAGATGGACAGAGATGGGCAACCCTCACCAATTTGCCCCGAGGCAACTGCTTCACCTAGCCTCATCAACTGGCCAGCCCTATCACAATGACATCAGTAAGTTGCTTTCATAAGGGACACACATGGTGTGTATAAAATATACATCAGTCGTGTATTTTCTACAGCTGTTAATCAACATAAAAGGTATGCTGACATTCTGTACTGTATGGTAGCTCATTTCTGTTTCTACCCTGCATTACAACATTCAGAAATCATGGACTCCAGACTGAAATGAATTTTCAGGCAGTGGCATAACTAGGGGTGCAGGGGGTACGGACAGTGTAGTCATGCACCCGGTTCTCACCGGTTCCCAAGAACCGGTTTCTAAATGAGCTGGCCCCGCCCACGGCAGCTGGCCCGCCAGTGCTGTCATGCAGCTGGAATGGCGTTCCGGTTGTTACAATTAGTGGACTCCGCCCACTTAACTCATTGCTGGCTCCTTGTTTTTTTTGCTTCGGGTTTTTTTTTTGCTCCTTTTTTTTGCTTTGCACTTCGTGTTGGTGTGTGTGTTTTTTGCTTTGCACTTCGTGGGTTTTTTGTGTGTGGCTCCGTTTGTTAATTGGACCAGAAAACAGGGCCATTTCCTGCCCATTTGAATTTGAATTTCAATTGCAAGCAGAGGCAAATCTAAGGGAGGGCAAAGCTCTTAAGTTTTGAAAGAAGCCTTACCTTGCAGTGGAATCACTCCTCTCCTGCACCATTTTAGCCAATCCTCACAGGGAAAAGCAACATCTTGGCGTTGCTTACTGGCTACAGCAGCAAGGGAGAGGAGCAGTGGTGACATGGAGGGGAAAGGCACCGGAA
>JAJKFI010000031.1:9447431-9465726 GCA_029204185.1 Lerista edwardsae
CAATAGGTTAACTAGATTTCCTCCCACAAGGTTTGTTGCTTTTATTGCTGGAATCTTAAATGATGTGGGTACTACTTTAAAGCAACATTATTTGACATTGTGAAGCACGAGATTTCTCCTGTCTCTCTTGAGAAGCACGAAATTTCTTGTGAATATGAGACATAGTCTGTGACCATTCGTAGGTCTACTAAAATGACATGCAACATCCTGTTGGTCTGGATGGCATAAAATGAAGCTTGAACTGGGGATACTGTGGACTAGTAACTTGCAAAGTGGATCACTATATGATGTAAATCCAAGTAGGAATCATAGTTCAGTATGATGGTTTCTGTGAATTAAGCTGTTGTTAAAGGCTGGTTTTCCCTCCTGACAACTCTAAAGTTTGCACAGCGTTGATTACCCAGCGCAGTTATTTACAGGTGATAATTATTGTTAATTGGGCATGATCCAGTGTAATTTAAGTGCTTTTACATTGCATTGATTTTGAGTAGTCAAACATGTGCTTAACTCTCCCTCCAGTTGAAATCCCTAAGACATAAAGACTGATCTAAACTGTTTACTCAGAAGTCAGCCCCATTATTTTCAGTTGGATCTTCCAAAAAGACAGGCTTATACTTGCAGACTTATGCATATATTGCTGAATGGCTTACTCTTTAGAAAGTGTGTTTAGAATTTCAGCCTTGAGAACTATTGGCTGAATTCTGCCCATAATTGTAAAGATTATCCTATTTTCCTGTGTCATTGCATTCCTCCTACCTCCAAATCACTGACAGTATGATGGGTTTAGAAGACCTTGTGTACATTCTGAGAACTCTTTAGAGTATGGTCAGGCACACACAGCCCAAAAGAATTAGATTGGGAAGAGCTGACGTCCCCCTTCTCGGGCCTTCTTAACATGCTCTGAGAGTGATCTGGAATAGTTTGGGAATTGTTGGGTCTGCTTGATGACATCACTTCCTGCCATGACATCACTTCCGGTGGGCGGACCCCAACAAGTGCCAATCAAAAGTGAGTTCCTGTTCCTAAATCATTTGAATGACACCACTGCTTATGATGTCACTTCCGGTGGGCGGACCCCAACAACTGCCAATCAAAAGTGAGAACCTGTTTCTAAATCATTTGAATGACACCACTGGGTACGGACCATACGAGATGATGCATTTGAGGACAATGAAGGACCCAGCTGAGTCTCCACCACACCCTGCACTGGCTCCCTGCCCCCGCGCTGCCCCTGCCATGTCCCCAGCATCCACGAATGCTCCATTTTGATCAGGGTGCAGGGGTGGGTGGGTGGGTGGGTGGGTGGGCGGCCACTGTCGACAGCGCCATGTGTCTCCACACCATCGCCTGCCCTCCACCAATGCACCTCCCAGGGGCACTTGAACCCCCCCCACACATAGGATTGCCACTGCTTGGGGTGTAGTGTGATCCCACTACTAGCCAACATTGTTAAAATTTTGGTATTCTCACATAATACCATCATACATCATTCGATGTGTAATTTAACACAGAATGCTATGAAACAAACTATGTTGAAATATGTGTATTCTGTTAGTCAAATCAATGGTGTTCCTATAGGGGGTGCAAAATGCCAGAACTCCTGTGTACTGCAGCCCCTCCCCCTTGCCTCCAGAGCCATTTGCAGCTCCAAGAGCTGGCTCCAAGGTGAAGGGGAGGGACCACGTTACAAAGAAGCTCAGGCTCCTGCAAAACTTAGTGTTCCCCCCATAGGAACACCACTGAGCCAAATAATCAGAAGAGGAACATAAAACTGTCTTATGTAACAAGAAGTGGATTTCCTTAACTCAAAACTGACCAATGAGACTGATTGCTCCAAAAGCCAATGAGGTAATACCATATCTTGTATTTAGTTGTGTGAGAATCATCAAGTTGGCCCCTGCTTTTGTGTTGGTTACTGATTTGTTGGCTGACCTGTACTGTTATGTATTAAAATAAATAAATAAAGTTAATGCGGCTGGTTAACCCTAGTGGTGTCACTGCATTTAGGCTGTGGGTATGATATTGTAATATCATGGAGGTGATGCAAACCCTAGTGTTGCCTCTGGTTTCAGGTTAATGCTTAGCTTGCAATCCTTGCCATTACTATAAACATATGAATGGAAACACAACCTTATGCAACTCCTTTGGGTAAGTCTCACTGAAATCCCCCTGCTAACTGGGCAAGAGGCACTTTTTCAAGCTGTGTTCCTCTTATATTTAGCAGGGGGAGAGCAATTGTCCCTCTTCACCCCAGCACAGTGTCTTTCTAGTGGCTGTTGCTGGCGGTCTGCCTTTTTTAGATTGTGAGCCCTTTTGGGACAGGGGGCCATTTAACTTTATTATTACTTTTTGCCTGTAAACTGCTTTGTGAACTTCATGCTGAAGAGCGGTATATAAGTACCTGTTGATTGAAATCAATATTTATTTATTTATTTATTTATTTATAAATAGCACTTATTTCTGAGGAAAAAATGCTGATTTATAACACAGGAGTTACAAAGAAATAGGGTTAGGCTTGTGCTGCACATACAGTGGACCTCAAGGGGTCTGGAGGAGGCTGTGTGCTTGTGCTTCAGGCCATTTTTGCAGGCGCAACTGGGAGTGGCTCCTTCGAGTTCATTAGTATTACTTTCAGGCAAGCAGTCCACAGACTTGGATACAAATACCTTACATATCGGTTTCTCCAGACATATTTTAGAACACTATAGCGACAGCATCTCTTGTATGCTAAAACTGCATTTTCTCCTTTCCTGGCTGCTGTCGCCACTTCTGTGGCAGTGATATTACTATACCCCTTCTGGACTTTCAAAGAAAAGTGTTTTGTACTTGTATTGGGGAAAGAAAGCAACACAATGACTTCGCTGCTACTGTCAATAGGACCCCTAACTGAGGAAGAAGGAGAATCCCAAAGCAGCGGGGCAGCAAGGATGTGGCAAGAAGACCTTTTCCCTGCTGAGTCTCTTTACTGGTATTCTTTTGCCCATGTTTCTCTCGCCTCGAAGGGCTGTCACCACAGCCGCCACTCCGCAAAGGATCGCACAACTTCGCAGGAGCTCTGAAATCTAGGAGCAGCGAACAGGTCCATCCAGTGACATAGAACGGGGCTACAGACCCCCCTGCTTCGCCACCCACTTCCTTCCCCAAGGAAACGGATTTGATTCATTCCTCCGTGGATCGATTGATTTGCGCCACTCGGGCTGCGCTGAGGACCGTAATGGCCAGTGGCAGCCGGGCTCGACCCAAGTCGGCCAGAGAAGGTCCGGAGGTGCCGCTTCTGCGCCTCGCCCCCCCCATGCCCAAACCCCGCTCCCAACCTCGCGGCAACGCTTCATCCTCACACACACCAACACACCCCGTACTTGCTTCCAACTTTGGCACCTTCATCTTCCCCTCACCCTCCATGTTTGTGGTCCGGGATCAAACGGGGATCCAGGCGGCGCCCCTAAAAGTGCTGCCGGCGGCATCCACTGGGTCCCACCGGTGGGCTAGCACTGGCGGCACCCCGCTCAAAGCAGCCTCCGATTGGCAGCTGGGTGGCCTAGCAACTTTGCGGGTGCGGGGGGGGGGCGGGCGAAGGGTTCAGGCAGGCAAGGCGCTTCCAGCCGCCGACGTCTCCTGGTGAATCTGAGACCCGCAGGCAGCCTCCTCCAGAGGAAAGCTGGGCTCGGCAGGCCGCGGCCGCCCGCCTGGGTGCGCCTCCCCCCTTCCGCCCCCCGTGTTGCAATCTCCCTTCCCTCCAACTGGGTCAAAGTGGGCTCGCCTCGGAGTGCGGACGGAGCTGCCACCTCGCCCTCGGTCAAGAAAAAGCCTTCGGCGCGGAGGCGAGCCCGCGACGTTGACTGGGGAGGCGAAAGCCCTTCTCTCCAAGCCCTTCCAAGTCCGCCGTCGGAGCAGCCTGATCCGGCCGGCCTGCCTCTGCCCGGCCCGGGATGACTGATATGGAGAGCAAACAGCGAAACCCACCTCCCCCTCCACCGCTTCCCCGCGACCGCCCAGTCCCGGCCAGCCGTGCCCGCGGCAATTGCAACAGCCGAGCCAGGCGTCGACCTGCTCGCCTACCGTGCCAAGATTCCTGGCGCTGCGATCTCGCCGGAACCCTCGCCTTTCCTTCCCCCGGTTGCTGCTCCGGGGAACTCTCCGAAGGCAGCCGCCGCCGCCGCCGCCGCCGCGTTCGCCTTCTGACGCTCAGGCTCTGTAGCTGGAGGAGGAGCGCCGCGCAGGGGAGGGGACGGGGGCGGGCACGGTGGGCGCCGCCCCTCTCGATCGGACCGCAGGAGGAAGACGAGGGAACCCGAGCTGCCGCTGCTCGCGTGCTGCATTCGGAGCAAGAAAGCCGAGTCGACCTGCGTTGAAAGAAAGGGGGGCGCAGAGTCACTTACCAGGTTTGATGACTCGAAGCCTGAGCATTAAACGATACAGCCGTCTCATCTGCGTTAGGCGACGCTTAGCGCGGTGGTCTGATGACCAGGTCCGTCTGCACACACACCCCGCCTTTACTAGCCTTTTCAGCTACGGTTTTTCACCGGGTGCGGGCTCTGTGAATTGGCTAGAACTGAGGGCAGGGGCCCTCCTCTGCTCCCCCTCCCCTTTCAAGACCTGGATGCGGTAAAGGGCACGAACGCGCGGAGCTGCGGGACCCAAATGGAAACATTTGTTTGCGGGGCTCAGGTTGACAGCCAAGGTCTGTGGAATCTGGAGAGAAAGAGAGAAATAAGTCAATTACAGGCTTGGTAGCTCTATGGTAGAATGGAAGCTGAAACGCAGTTTAGGGTGTGTGTGTGCATGTGTGAATTATGACACGTCCAGGCAAAACCACCAACCATCTTGGCATCTAGGGGCCCAATCCGATCCAACTTTCTAGTGCTGAGGCAGCATTAATGTTGCCCCAGGGTAAGCGAACACCTTGAGGGGGCCTCCATGCTCCCCACACACACATACACAGAGAGAGAATATAGCAGACAGCCCATTGGGACGGCTACATCAGGGCTGGAAAATAGGCTAGGATTTGGCCCTAAAGCATTTATCGTAGCAGAACCCCGAGGAGGCTTAAAGTCCATTTCATCAGACACCTGAACCGTGCAAGGGGACGGGTCGCCACCGCCCCACGTTCCACACTGCGGGTTCTGACTCGGATCCGAAGCCGGTTTGTTTCGTTTCGTTTCAGCCGATGGCGCAAACTGAGGCTGCAACCCGATACACGCTTACCTTGATATAAGCCCGGCTGAGCCAAATAGGACTTCGGAGTAAATGTGTGGCATGGCGCTGAAAGCGGTCTTGAATTTGCACCTTTAAAAACAACGCAGTGTGTTGGCTTTGGGGGAAGCGGGTGTTGTTGTTTTGTTTTGTTGCTTATTTGCCTTCCTTGAACTCCAGGTAAGTTCAGAAATCGTACAGAGAAGTTGCCATACTTTCGAGGGATGAAAATCTGGCGGGGGGGGGGGACACGGAGGCGAGCGAGCGAGCGAACCGCACAGTGTTCCTCTGTCGCAAATAGACTTGGACTGGGAGCTGGGGGTCAAGGAGCCAGGATGAACGGCGGTAGGAAACCGAGACGCTGAGCTAGCTGGGTGCGTGGGGGCTCGTGGGAAGCCAAGCGTGGCGGGGATGGTCAGCCTAGATGGACGTCTGCATTTGGCCAGCTGGGCCACCCACCTCCTAGTCACCCCTCCTCTCGCCGCCCCCACCCCGTCCTCCTGCCTGTCCTTCAGAAGGGGAGTGCCCCTAGCCTTGGGGATTGAGCTATCAAAGGCTTATCCGTGATCCTTTGCTTGCTTGCTTGCTTGCCCTCTCTTTGGGGCAAGGAGCTGCTGACTACGGCACAAGAAGCTCTTCGGTAGGATGCAGCTACACTTCGCTGGCAGTGGCAGGGGACGGGGTTCTTAGGAGACCAGACTGAAACATCTGGTGCAGGGTGGTGACATCTGGCCGAGGAAGTTGAGGTGCTACAGTGAACTGTAAACTCGTTTCCTAGATTCCTGGGGAATCTTGACGATGAGAAGAAGACTGGTAGTGAACTTGTGTAGTACATTTTTTATAGGTTACATTTTACAAGGAAAAGCTGTAGAAAAAGCTATTTCTGTCTTTCAGATTAATGTGACACTACTGTTCTTCTGAAGGCTGTTCACATTATGGTACGATTTGATGTGTTTGACACTCCTCCAAAACTGCAATCCTACCCACACTTACCCAGGACTAAGTTCCTTTGAACTTAATGGGACTTACTTCTGAATACACATGCATAGGATTGTGCTGAACTTGGTATAAGATGAGCATATATTAAGCATTTTCACACAAAAAAAAATCTCTAGTACAGTGGTTCTCAAACCTTTTAGCACCGGGACCCACTTTTTGGAATGACAGTCTGTCCGGGACCCACCAGAAGTGATGTCATGGCTGGAAGTACTATCATTGTGACACCAGATCCTGCTGCGTTCCTGAGAATGCAACAATAAATTGGATTATTTCTCAGCCATTTTCCAATAGCAAAGTGAATCAGAAAGAAAAAAAGCCTATTTAGAACCTTGACACAAGCAAAACAACCACACAGCCCTCCCCCTTTCCAGTGTTCCATCCTCCCCTATTTTCAATGTGGCTGCCATAAGTGTTTTGTGACCCACCTGAAATTGGCTTGCACCCACAGTTTGGGAACCAGTGCCCTAGTATTTTCAATGCTTATTTGTTGTTAAAATGTTGGTTTCTCAGGGTATAAATTGGTTCCCCTTACACCCTGATGAGAATGCCAGTTTACATACTACTTAGAAGGGAAGGAGGATAGGAATGTTCTTGATGGGAAGGGTTCTTGATGTTCACAAAATACCCACTGCAAAAATTATTCTCTTCAGATTCACAGAACTTCACAAGGTCTTGAAATGAGCAAGCAATCACATTTGCCTATAGGTGTGGCACAAGTTGAGCAGCTCAATCCTTATTTCAGCGGAGCTTGCCTTCCTAGTAAGGGTTGAGAAGGCAAAAGAAAAAACAGGGGGAGGTAAGTATTCCTATCACTATTCCATTGATGCAAGATTAAGGCACAGACTTGCTGAAGGTCACTAAGTCTATAGCAAAACCAACAAACAAACACAGATGTTCTGAATCTTGTTTTGCTGCCTTACGGTTAAGTCTGCCTTTTCATCTCACCGTATTTGGAATAATTGAAGGAAGATCCTCAGAAAACAGTACATTTCATACAAGTCCTGAAGCATACATCAAGTTCTTTGGCTTCATCATTCAAGACCACTGCCATAGAGAAAAGAAGTAGACTCTGGAGATAAGGCTCTGGGAGATGAAAGTTGAGAGGAGGTTTCTTACAACCAGTGTTGACATACTTTATCTATCTCCCCTCCACTGACTAACTCTCCCAGCAGACTTCAGTTGAGCAACTGGCATGAAATAACTTCTGCTGATAGGAGAGGCATACCATGAGTTGAACTAAGTAGTATACATTAGAAAAATAAGTCTGCTTTTTTTTTTTTAATTTAGGACCATTTCACACATTAATCTTCTGAGATTGCATGATGGCCACACTTCCAGTGAAAACATGAGGTTGCTCCTTCATATGTGAGACAGTTCAAAGGCCCATCACTAGGGAGACGTCATGACCAAATGGAAGTGGAACTGATACATGAGCATATGCAAATGGAAACTGTAGACCATGCTAGAATCCCAAACAAATCATAGTAATGAGTAGAAACATAGGCAGAATGGGGAATAGCATTGCTGTATGGAATGCAGTACAGTACTAAGGCTGCAATTATACAGCCTGGTTTATAAGGCTGGTTATAATTATAATAAGGCTGGTTATAATTTATAAGGCTGGTTTATGGGAAGCAGAAACTCCACAGAGCTTATTTTTGAGTAGCCACACACAGGATTGAGCTGCATAGCAATTTGTGATTCTTTTCCCCTATACCCCCCCCCAACAACAATTGTATGAAAACCTGTATGATGATATCGAAAAATTTATCGGAAAAGCTAAACATGGCAGCCCCTTGAAGGTGAATCAGCAGTGTATTTCTTGCAATGTGTATCAGATGCCAGATAGAAAAAGAAAAACATGCCATGACTAATTGAAAGTCCATGGTTCTGTCAATAAAATATCTGATGGTGATTGTATGCTTTTGGGATGCCTATATAGATGCATAACAGCTGTGTTATAATTAGGCAACATGGCTTCTTAAAACAATCCACAGAGATATCGTAACACTGTGAAGGACAGGGAAATTTGGAATTTAGAAAACTCTCTTCCAAGAAGCTTCTTACGGAAAATAAATTTCTGACTAGGAAGCATATTAGAGAATGGGAGCCCAATCCTATGCATATATACTCAGAAGTAAGTACCATTATAGTCAATGGGACTTACTCCCAGGTAAGTGTGGATAGGAATGCAATCTGGGTTATGGATACATTGTTTGAGACTGTGAGTGCAATCCTAAACTGGAGTTCGGCCTACACAAATCACGTTTGCCTGCCCAGGAATGTCACAAACACATGGTAAAGAGTGTTTGCAGCACTCTTGGAATCAGGGAGACCGGTGCACATCTGTGTGACTGCTCTGACTCCAAGAGTGCTGCAAACGCACTTTATAGGGCACTACCTTGTCCTTACCCAGCGTTGCCCGGGTATTTATGTATCCCAAGCTTCTATTAGACAGGAAAAGGAATGAATTTTATCTATAGTGTAAAATTGAAGTAATTTTATTTACAGGTAATTAAAAGTATAAGTACAGTATAAAAATTATAAAGTAAAATCTTTTACATATTCACTATAATATAAATTTAACAGAAAACTTGATTATAAACAACATTTTTAGTTTCACCTCCAGGAGTAAGAATTAATAAATTCTTGGGTGAACCCACCCTTGAGCAAGCAACATAAAGTTGTCCTTGGGAGAAACATGGCGATCTCAAATCCACTCCGCAGTACTTAATAGACTGCCCCTGTGACTTGTTGATCGAGATCGAGAATGCAAGTCTCACTGGAAATTGCAATCTCTTAAAAAGGGAGATCTGTCGGAATGAGTGTTATCCGTGGGATAAAAACTGTTTCACCCTCTCCCTTTCTTGTCTAGATAGTTGCTTCAATTACAGTACCCAGCATCTTCTTGACACACAGCCTTGTGCCGTTGCAAAGTTTTGGCGGGTCGAGGTTCCGCAGTAAAATAATTGGAGATCCCACTGTAAGTAAAAGATTATGTGGTGGCAATTCAGCCGGATCAAGTGAGTTTAGGAAGTCTGATGGGAAATTGACGACCTCATAGGCATCTACTACAGTATCGATAGACTTGTATTCAGTGACTATGCCTGGTAACATGGCAAGTATTTGATTGGAGTCCAAGACCGGGGCATAATGATTTCTAAAAATGTCCAGAAGGTTCTACAGAGTTCTATTCATTCTATTCGACCACACTTGGGCTTAAAAGTCATCAGGACTGTCACCAATCAACTTAGCGACCCCAAAAACTATGGATTTGACACGAATGTTGGTCATTTTGGACATTTTATTTTGCACCCCTTCTCACCCCCCATGCTGATGGGGGCTGAACATGGACTTAAACGGCATCGGGAGTGTCACTATTCCTCTCAGTGACCCCGAAAACTATGGATTCGACACTGTCGGCCATTTTCGATCATTTTTACATGTCACCCCCTTCGCACCCCCACCCCTAGGGGTGCTAGGGGTGCCTTACCCCTGCAGTATTTCTTTCCAGATTGTAAGGCATATGTGTACCAAGTTTGGTGTAAATCGCTTCAGGCATTCCAGAGATACGCTGGAACATACATACGAACATACACACACTGATTATTTATATACGTATATATATAGATTTGTGACACTTCTAGGCCAGTACAAGTGACTTCTGCCAGCCTAACTCCAGGTTAGGATTGTGCCCTGTGGGGCTCTATTTTAAATATGTTGGTGTCTTAAATATTTGGCATTTCAAAAGCCATCTAAGAATGGTAGCACGAGAAAATTAGGGAGACCCTGTTCTCCTATTACAAGCCCTGTTCAGGATACAACCTCTCATGGCTCTCTGAACCAACCAATTAGTAGAGACATTTCCAGAAATCAAGCCTCTTAAGGAACTATTGCATGTGTTTTATCTACCATGTGTGCTGCAATTCAAACAGGCATCTTAAGTGCAGCTACATTACCTCAGGTTCAACATTCAGAAAGAGCATGATTGCTTTATGAGGACATCCCTGGAAAATATGAAGCAAGGCACCTGGGTAGATAGAAATAATGCAGGGCTTGTGAGAAGAGCAAACCAGGCTGCCTTGAAAATAGACCTTTTGGAACACGCTGACCCATTATTCCACAAAAATCTGTTAAAGTGAGTGGATGTGAAAATTAACCTGACTCAAGCTTTTTATTAAATGAGTGATAATTGGGATACACAAAACGGATTTCAGATATAATCTGCCTTTCTCCTTTGTGAAAAAGAGGAGCCCCAATTTAGGGCACGCAAAAATGCTTTGCTTATGGACAATGCTAAAAACCCAGTGGAGATTGTGTTGCTCTGCAAGCAAGAGTTCAGCACAGCCACAGACTGCCATATCAGTAAGCAAGAAAGTCTATCACCAAACTGGGAATTCTAGATTTGGTGCACAGTGACGCATTGAGTAAAGCATTTGGCTCCCAGTCTCCTTAATTGTAAACATTATGATATCAGCTTTATCACCCTACATATATCTGGTGAACAGTATCTGCCAATCTTTAAAGCTGGAAATTGTGTGAAAGAATCCATGAACTTTGTGCAGGCCGCTGGCAAACATCAGACAGACAGATAGATCACTGTTAATAAAAGTTTGCCCATGATTACGTATTGTTTGCATTTGATCTGTCCTGATCAGGAGTATGTTGGCCAATACTGTCATTAGAACATGACACCTGGGCACCGAAATTCACTGCGCTAGGACCGATTGTGTTTGTTTTTGAAAATAATGCTATTGAGATAAGTCACAGAAGGAAAAGTTTGATGTGACACCAACAGCCTATAGCTATCACATGTGTTATCCATAAACCTTTACATGCAGGGCAGATTCGTGTGACCACTTTCCAAAGGTTGATTCTCTCAAAGATGAAGAGCTGTCATGTTCACATATCCTCCAATATATCTACCAACTGGGGCCAAACAGGGTGTTTTTTTTAACTCCCATGAGAAAAAAAAATCTCCCATGAGTTTAGCCCTGTGCAAAAGTTTCCCCTCCGCTTGTGCAATAGATGGATGGAGAGGGAAAAAGGACAGTACCCATTGGTCACACTCTGTGATGCCAAAGCACCAAGCAGGCCAAGCATTTGTCATTAATGAAAAGGGACCCTGCAGCTATACAACTGTATGTAATAAGCCTCCTCTATATAATCAAGAACTTTGCTGTTCAGGATTCCCAATCAAATCGAGTAGCAAAAGTAATTACTTTTTAAGTAATTTCTCACCATAGAAGAAAATACTCACAAATAAATGACAATGTTTTTCTTTTATAAGTTAGAAAATTGATATCCTGCCTTTCCAAAAGCAGCTCAAGGCAACTCACAAAGAATTTTAAACAACCACAATAAATAAACACTATAAAACAATACAAAATGCAGCAATAAAACCCAGAGCATAGTTCTACCTTCTTCCAGTACTGATTTTTCTCTGGCCACCCACACAGAAAGAAAATGATCAGTCATACATTTTGTGTTTTTTAAAGGACAGTCTTCTAAGGGATACAATGAGAATCCACTGGTTAACATTTGGACAAAAATACTGATATCACAAAAATGGGCCTCAAATGCAAGGATGGAGTCCATTATTACACCTTCAGTAAAGGGATAGCTGTCATCTACTGCTTTCCCTTCTGCCTGACTTACTAATGTTCAGTGTGGAGGAGCATGCAATTAAATGTGCCTGAAATGGTACACTTCAGACATGGGCTTACCACTTCCCCTGCTGTTCATGAGAACTAAGGCTAGAAAAAAAAATACTGTATATGCTTGTGTATAAGTTAAAAAATTATTCCTGGAAATAGACCTTGAAAACATGAAAAGAGTTATACATGGGTCAATATGATAAAGTTTTTAACAGCAGCTTGGGGTGGGTGGAAAAAGAAGCAGAAAGCAGGGGAAGCAGAAAAAACAGAGCAGTTTTACTTATCTGTAATAGTTCTCAGGCACCAACAGACCGCAAACTAAAAAGCAGCCATTTTGCCTTCTTCTCCAAACAGGAAGAGAGGCACTTGTGGAAATTGTAGTCATTTTGAGGACTGTTGCTATGGAAGTGCTGCACTGAGCTGTATTCCTCACAAAGCCTACAACTCCCATAAGCACTGTCATGACTTCTTGTTTGGAGAATAGCTCTATTTCTGAAAATGAAATGGCTCTGTTTTTTGCTTGGCTTTCTGTTGCTGCCTCAGAACAATTACCGGCAAGTCATTTTCAACGAATTTCATACCCCCGTAAGTTTTCCCTTTGACTTATCCATGGGTTATAGCAAATTCTATTATTTTTGGCTTAAAATTTGCCCTTGACTTATCCATGAGATTGACTTATACACGAGTATATATGGTAAGTGCGAACTGTTTTTTGATAAGGCCAGCATTTGATCATGTTGTCCTGTACCCTGAACGTTTAGGACATCTTTTATTTACAAGCTATTGTGCCACTTCCTCAAAGCCTGTCCTGAATCAGAGCTCAGTCCTAGGCATGTCTACTCAGAAGCAAACCCATTTTAGTCAATGGGGCTGACTCCCAGGATTGATAGGATTGCAGCCTTATACAGAAAACCAAGCTGGCATAGTTACAGCAACAATTATAAGTTGAAAACTTATAATTAACATGAAAGCTTCTAATTAACATGCTCATCAACACTTACTCTCCTGAAAAGTGGGATCTGACATACTTGCAAGTTTGGTTTTAAGACTGTTTTGTGTGGATCCTGCTGGTCATATTTTAATGTGGTGATCTGAATAATCTATTACATATCAGAGATCACAGATAACTTTTAATGAGAGCAGCAGGGGAAATGCTTGCAGTTTTAAGGACTAAGAATAGAAGCTGCTCATGAAGGTGATTCCTAGTGTCAGGAATTTCAGGAATGTAGCAAGATGCCACAGTTGTTGCCTGGTCTGTCCCAGTCCAAACCTGTCTGGTGCCTGAGGTTGCTAGGTGTTGTATGCCTTTTATTTTTGCAAAAAAAAAATATCAAAAAAATCACCCCCATTCTTGTGGCAATCCTCTCCCCTCCCCCCCTCCCCAAGATGCTGATCCTTCGACATGGGAAGATCAAATCAAGTATAACTCTTTTACAGCACAATCCTAAGCCTCCACAGAGCCAGCCTAGGGTGTTGCAAAAGTGCCACAAAGTGTTCTGCGACACGGTGAAAGAAAGGAGCACTGACAGGAAGGCATCCTGCTGGTGCCAGTTAGAGCACTTGATGGAGCAGGTAAACTTATATGTAACGGGGAAGGTAAGGGTGGAAAGGGACAGGATTAGCAGCAGCAGCGTATACTGTTTCCTGTTCCCCCTCCTGAGTTTGAAAGCTTCTGACATGAGGCTTGTCAGACTGGCATCAGTGATTTTGCTGACAGAGATCTGAATAGCCCCATTTAATTGCTCAGGCAGTGACCTTACAAGTGGGAGAGCTTCAGCCTGCTCCTTCCCAGCACTGTGTACAATGTAGGCTGAGTGGCTCCATCACTCTGGCACCAGTTAGGATTGGACTGACCATACTTGAATGCCCCAATTCAAATCTATGATTTGGCTACATTTGGCTTCAGGCTACATTTGGAATATCATGTTTGATTTCTGATATCCACACCTCAAGAAAGATATTGTAGGTCTGGAAAAGGTGCACATGGAGTCATGGTGAAATGGTTGATGAGCACAGAACACCCATCTGCCGCTGTAAAAAAATAACTGCACCTCACCACATGTGGGCCAGCCCACCTCCTTTGGCTCAGCTGGGTTCAGAGAGCGGCATGCTCCACTCTCAGCTGAATCTCAATTTAAGGAGATAGACTCTCCCATAAAATAACAAAGCGCCAACACTAGAATTCAAATTGAAATACTATTTTCTGTAAGACCTCACAGAGAAGAATTTTAAATTATAAAAACTGCACCTCATTTTTCTGTTTAACTGCCTGAAATAGACTATTAAGAGTAGACTACTAAGACAACAGAAAAATGTTTATTTTTTTCTCTGTGTGTATTAGAATCTACAAAATATGCCTAAAGATGCTGGGAGAATGACATCCAGTGCTCTTCAGCCACACTCCGTAAGGATTCATGTAGAATTTAACCAAAATGTGCAGAGAAAGGAAGGACAGTATCAGAAAAACAGTTGCTCCCACAGCCAAGTTCTCTATCTGTGGATGAATATATATCCCCCACCCTGTGGCTTCTGTTACTAACAATGTTTCCAGTAGCATTTTAAAACTTTAGAGCAGTGGTATTCAAACCTTTTAGTCCGGGACCCACTTTTTAGAATGGCACTCGTGTTGGGACCCACCGGAAGTGATATCATTAACCTAGAAGTGATGTTGTGGCTGGAAGTGTTGTCATTGTAACATAATAAAACGATATACCTGAAATGTAAATTGACATTCTTGGACTGCAGCAATTATACAACCATAAAACATTCCTAACAGAAAGCAAAATAAACAAAATATTATGTAAAAGCACTGAAGTAAAAACAATTAAAAAAACTCACTTGAAAATTAAAATTTTGATCACTCACAAAAGGAATATAACAAGAGTAAGGTCTGCAGTTTCCAAGATGGCTGCTCCCAGCTTTCCACGACCCGCCTGACATCTGGTCATAACCCACCAAGTGGGTCCCAGCCCACAGTTTGAATAACACTGCTTTAGAATATACTTGAGCTGATGTGATTTTATTTATACTGTCACATTTTTGTACTACCCTTCCTCAAACTACCTCAGGGTGGTGTACCTCATTCCTTTCCTCCTTTTGTCCTCATAACAACCCTGTGAGGTAGGTGAGGCGGAGAATGAGAGAGTGACTGGCCCAAGTCCATCCTGGAAGCTTCATGGTTGAGCATGGATTTGAACCTTCTTCTGCACTAGAACAGATTGCAGAAACTGAACATTCATGTTGTGGAAAGCACCATGTGTGTGGATGATGCTAAAAATAAAGCATTCTTGAGATTGAAAACCAGCACCAGTATGGTGGAGCATTTGTGGGGTGTTCTAGTGCCTTGGCAAAAGATAATTCAGTACGTACGCATAATTGAAAATGTGAGCTTAAAATCTAAAAGGAAGTCTGTGGTATGCTAGCACCATCTATTGACTATTTGGAGGAAGCAGCAGAATAAAGCTTGAAAAAACATTTGGCCAAAAGTCAATGAAAACCAAGGGAGGTGATAAGCCTTCTCCCATAACTGAAAATGACAAATGTTCTAACCTCAGCTGAGAGTTTTGGAAATGGCAAACATTATTTGATAAACAGAACCTGATGCCATCATGAATGGACCATGGGAATGAATGGACCATCATGAATGGATAGCACTCAAACTGTCTTATTATTCTCAGGCTTAAAAAGAATACACATGGAACAACATGATTTCCAGTTGGTATCCTTCTTCCCCCCAACTCACCCTTATTTGGGGGGGTGTGTGTGTAATTGCTGCCACCATCAAGGCTAAATGGGGGTGGAGGGGCTTCTTTGGAATCATAGGCATAGGTATCCACTGATTCAGTATCCATGATTAGGGGTGAGGTTTTTTGGTGATATTTTTTCCAAAATTTCTTGATTCAAATCGCAAATTGCAGTGTTATGTGTTTTTATCCAAAATTTTATTGCAAATTGTACAAACAACGTAATAAATAAGGGTGAATGGCCCTACAAAGGCGCACACACCCTAGCCTGAAATAACCTGCTCAAAAATTCCCAAGCTGCCCTCTGGTTGCTTCCTGGAGTGTCAAGAAACTGCTACTTACTACTTCCACATTCCATTAAAACACCAGTATGCATTGTGAACTATGAGCATGCGTGCTAATGCAAGTATAAGTGAACTTCCTCCTGTTTCTGCCACTTTTCCTGATACCTTACTGAAAACGATTTGTGGATTCATCAAAACTGTGTCAAAAATAAACAAAAGTGGTGTTATTTTTGTGAAATTGATCTAAATTTGTGTCAAACTGTCAAAAATAAGCAGTATTTTTCACGTTTTGACCTAAATTTGGTTTTATGTAGCGTTTTCAGTTGAAATTCTCATTATTTAGCATTCTGTGTTGATCACCGAAAAAACCAGCCCTACCCATTATTTCAGTTATCCACAGATACCATGGATACAGGGAAGCCTATTAAAAAAATAGGGGAACATTAACAGATCTCTTTTTTTACCTGGTTGCAGCAAAACCACTGATGTTCCCCCATCTTTAAAAAGACATCCCCAGTATCCACAGTTTCAGGTATCAACAGTGGGGTCCAGAACAGAACCCCAGCAGATAACGGGGCATGACTGTACTCGCTTCCCAAATACACGGTGGGAACCCTCAGTTTCCAAGGGGTTCCAAACCAGTGGTCACAGGGATGAGGCAACCTGCTTTCCATGGAATCAGCCAAACAGGCAAAAAGGGACATTACAAGGAGACATTGGTAACAAGATTTACCTGATGGAGAGCCCAGGCACAGTCCTTACACCACAAAGTACCATTAGGTAGGCAAGCATGAAAATAAAGAAAAAGAATCTGATACAAGTTCTTGTATCTTAGCCTTACTGGCAGTAGCATCCCTAGAGCGGGGAGCAGGCTGCTAAGTTTTGCAAGGCACCTTATTTTGCAGTGTAACCTGCTCCTCTTGCCATCGTAACCAGTAAGCATTGCGGAAGCATTGCTGTCACTCAGAGGATAGCAATGGCAAGAGAAAGGAGGGGTTTCACGGAAAAGTCAGGTGCCTTGCAAAACCTAGTGCCCCACCCCCCCCCTCTAGGGATGCTACTGCTTAATGTGCAAACCTATGCATACTTACCCGTGAGTAACCCCATTGAATTCAGTGGGATTTAGTTCTGAATAAAGCTGCATAGGGTTGTAGTGTCAGTTCCTGTTCTTATGCCATCCCCATTATCCCTAGCACCTCTCTCCTTCAAAGGCGAGCAAGGTCTTGATACTTACCAATAACTCAGCACCAGGGTCAATGGCATCAGCTCATAACCTTACTCCATTTGATGATGTTACTGTTCCACCACAATGGAGAAGAAATGATCACCCATGTCCCAGGCATTCTGGACTGATCATTCGACACTTTTGATGCAATCCCCAAGGATTTTGTCTGCACGTTCTTTGCTTGTTCCTGTAGTTCTCCTGAGGACTTTATTAGCTGATTGCCAGGAACCTATCCAGATACTGGGGCATGCTTGCACATGTTTGTTTCTTTAAATAAATATGTATACACTAACTTCCCAATCTATGTCCTAGTTCTGTTCCAGAGGATTGTCTAGAAGTCCACACCACTATAGCAGTGCAAGGTTCTTTTCAGTGGCAACCTCATGGATACCTGAAACTGTGGATAAAAGGGAACCCAATGTTAAGTAGATTCTCCCCTGCTCCTCTCCCTAGCAAGAAGGCTTTTTAGTGATCCAAAGTAAGAATAAAGGAAGGTAATGGGGCCCCAATCCATGGATAATTGAGACCATGGATATGGGATCCACAGACACGGGAGTGGATGTCTTTGTCCTTTCTTTGTTCTATTGGGATAGATTTATATTTATATAAATATAAATTCCCATATGCAAGAGAGCTGCTGATAGAGGAGAAAGTAGCACATATGGATGCAGTAGGGAACGTCATCGGCCCAAAAATAAATTAGTAAAATAATTATACTATATATCTGATATTTTTAAATCTCCATTAAACTATAATAGAAGACTCTGTAGGGCTCTCTGGCCTTATGGTACATCTCCCAGGCACAGTATCAGAGGTTACAGAAGCAGACAGAAGGCCAAGCTGGAGGGGAGCCACATGGGGAAGAGAAGCCTTCTTCTTCCCCAGGAAATTGCCCCCCTTGAGCCAGAAGGAAGCCTTCTCATGCTTGGGAGTTATGAGCCAGACAAGGGAGGCTGAAAGTGTTTATAAAAGGCAGAGGGAGGAGGAGGAGGCGGGACCTCTGTAGCTCTCTTTCTCTGGTCTGGGAGAGAACCAAGATCTACAGAGGGGAAGGACGAGAGCATGAGTAACTTCCCTCTGTTGAGGTCAAAAACGAACAGAAGCTTGCTCTACTCATTTTACTTACACACACACACACACACACACACAGAGAGAGAGAGAGAGAGAGAGAGAGAGAGAGAGAGAGAGAGAGAG
>JAJKFI010000031.1:9465736-9483779 GCA_029204185.1 Lerista edwardsae
AGAGAGAGAGAGAGAGAGAGAGAGAGAGAGAGAGAGAGAGAGAGAGCATGCACACAGCATGCACTGCTTCAGCATTATGCAAGATATGATTTCCCAAGGCATGGAAATGCTATCGACTGAGGCCACATTGTACAAGCTAAACAGACCTACAGTAGGTCTATTAGCCAATACCTGAATGTGTGACGATCTGGGAATTCTGGGTATGAATTCCATGACAGAACAAAGAAAGGACATACATGAAATACACGGTTGTATTTACTAGTTTATTCTGTAGTTGCATTATATTTATATGCAAATATTTTTGCATTTGAAATACTTATCACTTTTAGCATATCTTGTATGAGTTACAAAAGATAAATGCATTTCACCCCTTTTTATCCAATGGCAAACTGCAGAGGTTGGTATAGAAAACCACTGTATAGGCAGGACATTAAGCTATATAATACACAAAAATGAGTGAGTGCAGTGGTTCCCAAATTGTGGGACTCAACCTGAGTGCTGGTGAGCCATGGGGCCACCAATGCTGCAACCTAAAATGCTGGTGCCCAAAAGTCATGCCTGGGTCATGTGCAGGTCATTGGCCATGTCACACCACATTTCCCAAACTGTGTGTGGTGTTGAGCTGGCATGGCGTAACACACAGTTTAGGAAAAGCAGTGTGATGTGTTCAATGACACGGCATTTGCATGTGACTTCCAGGTCATCACCATTTTAGATTGTAACCTCCTGGCCTTGACATGCCCTGCATCTACTGCATTCAATATAGTCAGTTGCCAAGATAAGGAGTTTGGGAATCCCTGGGCTAGGAGCTTGCTTTTATATGCCTTTAGGGCCACTCCCCCTTTCAATTTAGCCCAGCGGTCTGCAAACTGGAGACTGCTGCATCAGGGAAAATAGTCGCTGGTGCGAACAGCCCTTTGTATTTTGCCAGGGATGCCACGGACCACCCCAACCACAGCTCCCAGAAGTTGTTGCATCCAGCTGCCCATGCACGAAATGCCAGGCGCATGGCTTGCTGTGGTGGCAGACCCAAGTGGCTGGCCATGATGACCTTGGGGAGCTGTAGTTGGGGTTGTTTGTAGAGTCCAGTGGAACACCAAGTGCTGCTCATGCTGGGGACTGATTAGGAAGGGATCAAATCTGGTCCGTGAGCCAGAGTTTAGAACCCCATGAGCTAGCCCTTTGTGATGGTAATCCAAACGGCCTTTCCTATCTTTTGCACACTTAAAGGCTTTGGTGGCAAACTCATAGCAGAATTTCTTAACAGTTCTTTCACTGTTCCTTGACTCTTCTTCCAGTGCCTAACAAAAGAGTACAGAGAACTTGTTCCCTTGTTCAGGCTTCCACAATCTTATCTCCTGTTTGGAATACTCTTGACCGTTCCCTTCTGGTCATACTCTTGCTTTTGCTTGTGCTGTATTTGCAAAATATTTTGCTGGGCTACCTCCCAGGCATCCTAAAGGGTTCTATGCACACCCACCTGCGAGAAGGTCCTATGGGTCCCATTAACTCAATGGGGTTTAATTCTGAGTAAGGCATGCATAGTCTGATCTATCTATGATCAGATCCCATCCCCCATCCTGATATTTAGGGCAGGACCCATGCTATATCAGATTTTTGTGAAGCACAGATCTATTGTCAACTATCTCTGGCCACATTTTGAACAAGATCACCATTTAATCTGGGTCAGGAACCAGAAAGTGGACTGTGTGCTGTACCTTAGGACACTGCAGCTTGTAATGTTCCCCTTTGTTCCACTTCAACCATCAAGCAAGTGCAGGTTCCTCAACTCACTTTAGGTAAAGTAGGTGGATTCTGCCCTGCTTTGAGTGGATGGAGGTTCCTCCCCTCTTTGCTTTTGTCTGATGTCTACAGGAACTCTGTGCTATGCCATCTTGGGATGTAAGGCAATCTTGCTGGTGAGAGCTGCTGCTGCTGAGATTCCTGGCTTGTAGTTCAATAGCCACCACTGGATGCTTGCAGGGATGGTTTGTAGGAACTGCTACAGCTGAATGGTTCCTCAAGTCTTCTAGGATCTTTGCACCTGATCCACAAATTGAACTGCTTCTCCAATGCACAAGCAAACCGTGCATAAGAATCCTGAGGGGTTTTTCTTTAATTAAAGCTCTGCATCATTCCATTGTGTGCTCAGGAACAAGAGACTGTCTTGCCCAACCCTCCTGTCCTGACAACAACCCTGTGAGGTAGTTGAGACTGAGAGATAGTAATAGTCATGGCATGAAATGAATAATGCCCACAAAATAACTGCAGTGAATAATGAATGCAATCACCAAGGTATTGCCCCACAAGCAGTGAATAAACATCAGTGGCCTTCCCTGCTATTGCTCCACTGAATACAGTACTCAGTGGCATACTGCCCCTGTAGGTTCAATGTAGCCATAATGGTTAATAATTTATTTTATTTATTTTTATTTTAAAGATTTTTACCCCGCCTTTCTGCCTAAAAAGGCATTCAAGGCGGCAATACAAAAACAATTAAAAAACAGAATAAAAACATCATAATTTAAAAACAGTGATTAAAAACAATATAAAAATACAATATACAAATACAACTGTTATCCCCTGGATCGAGTGCAAAAAAAAATAAAAAATACAAGAAATACAAGACCAGCCAGCCTGTCAGCAACTAAAAGCCTGTTTAAACAAGAAGGTCTTCAGTCCCCGCCGAAATACCGCCAACGAGGGAGCAGTTCTTAGCTCTAAGGGGAGGGTATTCCAAAGTTGGGGTGCCACCACCGAGAAGGCTCTCCTGCTGGCCGCCACCCCTCTCACCTCTCCTGGTGGCGGCACAGTCAAAAGAGCCCCCACAGATGACCTCAGAGTACGGGTCGGATTATATGGAAGGAGGCGGTCCCTCAAATACCCTGGGCCCGAGCCGTAAAGGGCTTTAAAGGTCAACACCAGCACTTTGAATTTGGCCTGGAACAGAACCGGCAGCCAGTGTAGTCGCCGAAGCAACGGCTCGACAGAGTCAAACCGCTGTGCCCCAGCAACCACCCGAGCAGCCGCGTTCTGTACTAGTTGTAATTTCCGGACCGTCTTCAAAGGCAGCCCCACGTAGAGTGCATTGCAATAATCTAACCTAGATGTCACTAGGGCGTGGGTCACTGTGGCCAGGTCCGCACAGCTCAGGTACGGTCGCAGCTGGCGGATCAGCCGAAGCTGAGCAAAGGCTCCCCTGGCCACCGCCGACACCTGAGACTCCAGGTGCAGCTGTGAATCCAGGAGAACCCCCAAGCTGCGAACCTGCTCCTTCAGAGGGAGTGCAACCCCATTCAGAGCAGGGCGATAATCCAATACCCGAGCTGTGGATTTCCGGACCAAGAGCACCTCTGTCTTATCCGGATTTAATTTCAGCTTGTTCGCCCACATCCAGCCCCCAACTGCCTCCAGACAACGATTCAGGACCTCAACTGCCTCCTCAGAATCAGGGGGAAAGGAGAGATAGAGTTGGGTGTCATCAGCATATTGATGACACCCCACCCCAAACCCCCGGATGACCTCTCCCAGCGGTTTCATGTAGATGTTAAATAGCATGGGGGATAAGATAGACCCTTGCGGCACCCCAAACTTAAGAGGTCGGGGTGCCGAACAAGCGTCCCCCAGCACCACCTTCTGGGATCTGTCAGCCAGGAAGGAGCGGAACCACTGCAAAACAGTGCCTCCAAGCCCCAACCCAGCCAGCCGACCCAGAAGGACACCATGGTCGATGGTGTCGAAGGCCACTGAGAGGTCCAGCAGGACTAACAGGGTCGCACTCCCCCTGTCCATTCCTCGGCGTAGGTCATCCACCAAGGCGACCAAGGCAGTCTCCGTCCCGAACCCCGGCCTGAAGCCAGATTGGAATGGGTCCAGATAATCCGTTTCCTTCAGTACCCTCTGCAGCTGGGACGCCACCACCCACTCAATCACCTTGCCCAGAAATGGGATATTTGAGACTGGCCGAAAGTTATTTAGATTAGTGGGATCCAGGGAGGGTTTCTTCAGGAGGGGGCGAACCATCGCCTGCTTCAAAGCAGGCGGCAGCACCCCCTCCCTTAGAGATGAATTCACCACCCTCCCCGTCCACTCGGCCAGCCCTTCCCGGGCAGCTCTAAGTAGCCATGCTGGGCAAGGGTTAAGCGGGCAAGCAGCAGGTCTCACACTGCAGAGAATCCTGTCCACATCCTCAGGTTCAACAAGCTGAAAAGAATCCCAAATAATGGGATAGACAGGTTCCCCAGGGACATCACTAGAAATGCCCACAGTGGCGTCCAAGTTGTAATAACCACTGATATACTATAGTATGAATGTTTAGAATCCACTTTAAAAGTCATTTAAGTGCCCAATTATAGTGCCCAATTTCAAGTACTGATGTAGCCATAATGCGGACCTGAGGTAAAGGAACAAATGTTTCCATTTTTCGAGGAGGTCTCCGTCACTGCTCCACTACCACAAAATGCAGCATATGCCCCATTGGCATGGCTGTATCAGCACTGGAAAGGTGGATAGGATTTGGCCCTAAACCAACAACACCCAAAATACCTACCAGTGGCATCATTAGGGTTGGTGTCATCCAGTGTTGTAACTCATGGTGTCACCCCCATTAACTTTAATTATAGAACAGTACAGGTCACCCAATAAAACAGTAACCAACAAAAAAAGTAGTGGTCAACTTGATTACACTCACACAACTGAATAGGAGTTCTAGTATTAGCTCTGATATACAGAGGTCACACGTGTAGAGTTTTCCCTCTGCTCGTAACAGAGACACAGGGCCCAATCCTAATGGGGCCAGTGCTGGCAGGACAAGTGTACTGCTGGTGTTGCAAAGGTGCTGTAGTGTAAGGCACCTCCAGCTCTGGCAATAAGCCCTTACCACTGCTGCTGGCCCAGCGTTGGTCCTGAGTGCCTGGAGGCACCCCCATGGAGCTAGCGGTGCACGTTTTCCAGGTGGGCAAAAAGGCAGAAGGGGGGGGAAAGGGGCGGAGCAGGGGGTGGGACCGGGGGTGGCCTCCACCACTGGATCCTAACCTCTGTGTCAGGCAGCGCAGCTGCTGGCAAAATAGCACAGTGGTCTCCATGAGGAGACCGAGTGGCAGCCCTGCACCCTTACCGCAGGGGAAGGGGCAGAGGCAGATCTAAGGGAGGGCAAAGCTCTAAGTTTTGCAAGAAGCCTTACCTTGCAGTGGAAATCACTCCTCTCCTGCACCGTTTTAGCCAATCTTCACAAGGAACAGCAACATCTTGGCATTGCTTACTGGGTACAGCAGCAAGGGAGAGGAGGGATTTACATGACAGGGTAAGGCTTCTTGCAACACTTAGAGCTTTGCCCTCCCTGTAGATCTGCCTCTGGGAAGGGGACAAACATTCCCTTCTCCCGAGTTGCCTCCAGCACCCAGGCAGCTTAGGACTGGCCTGACAATCCATACACTAAGCACTGTATTTCTCACCTATTTCAATGGGAAAGTTAACCGGATTAAATAATTTCTTCTGTTGAAATAACGGGCCTTTACAGGTGCCAGACTTGACTGGCAGTTGCTTTTAATTTGCTTTGCACTGCCAAAATAATTACCGGTCACTTCCTATTCCTTAGGGAGGGAGGTCTCTTTCTATTAAAAAAAAATGCTAAACTGAAATTAATTTTGGTTGCAATTCAATGCACGCTTTTCTGAGAGTAAGCCCTGCTAAACTCAGGGGGCCTTACTTCTCAGTAAATGTACACAGAATTGGGCTGTCACTCTCTTAATTTACAAGGAACTTAAATAGTTTTAATATTAATTTTTACCAAGAAATGTCCTACAGAGTTAATTTCTCCGGCTGACCCAGCCTGACTTCTTGTTCTTTCTGCTGCACTTGAAATTGTTGCATTCTGCTCAGCCTGGAAGAAAAAAAATTCAACCATTGAAAAAAAACATTTGCTGCAAGGTTTTTTTTGTTTTTGTTTTTTTTTTTAAGCTAGAGTTCTTATTTTAAAAATAGAAGCACCCGTTTCTCTGTAAGTGTGACTTTGGTTCAAGTATGTTGATGCAGTTTCCAAAGCAATAAGAAATGCCTTGGGTCACATTTCAGTCAGGTCAGCCAAACCCAGGATCAGTGGTAAGAAAAACATCTACCCTCTCTGTGTTCTAGGTTCTGAAGTTAGATCTTTCATGGCGTTCTTATTTATAAAAGGACTTTTTAACATTCAGAACTATATTTAACATTTCAGTTTGTCTAGCTTAATGAAGGCTGAATCTGAAATGGAACCCGACCAGTGTGGGCCATCTTTGCCCAGTATACATGCAACGTTTCCCAGCCTTGCTGCCCAAGACCCTTTTATAGGCAGCCCAATCCTAAGCAGCACCAGCCTAGAGAGGCCGGCACAGCAGGGCCATATCCTAAGCCCAGCAGGAAGCAGCAGCAACTCAGCGCAGGGCAAGGGGTGGTTTTTTCCTTGCACCCGGGTAAGCCCCAGTCATCCCAGTCAATGGAGAGGGCTCCCCCCACAATGAATTGTCTTATGGCCCAAGTCTATTTGGGCGGCCGCCACCAGAACATGCATAGTCGAAGACGCAGATGAACGTGAGCAGCAGTGGCCTAAATCGGGGCCGCTGAAGCCATAGACAGGGCTTAGGATACAGCGCAACAGCTATCATTTGTCACTGCCCCTGTTGCCGCCCACTGCACTGCCCCGTTATGCCCATGGCATGCCCCTGGCATCCCTCTGGCGAGGTCCTGCGTCAACCGAGTGCCACCGGCACTCGACCAGTGCACAGCCAGCACAGCTGACAGGCGCAGTACGAGTGCTGGCGCTGCTGCTTGTGCCAGTCCAGTGCCCGATATGCTGGCATAGATGCGCCTGACAACACTTTTGCAACAACACTGGATCAGTGCAAGAGCACAGAGCTGGCACGATGCAGGTATAGGATCGCGCTCTGAGTCCTGCCACATGTTTGGTTTTGGTGTGCTTGTTGGTTTAATTCTATAAATAACAATTGTGGGGGGCGGGGCGGGGAGGGAGTACTATTGGAGCTATGGTGGGGAAAAGATGCTAAAGCCCTGCTCTCCCCACACTGAAGTCCTGATTGGGACTGCCATTTAGGTAATAAAAACAAGCATGTCAGTACCAAGCATATATATAATGCAACTTTTCCTAGGGATTCAACCTGTCATCTTATGTATGCAAAGCATGTTCTCCACCACTGGACCAGCAGGTGCCTCTGTACTGAATCTGCCATCCACTGTTCATGCACCTGAGTGCAGCCCATCTACGGAGGGTAGGTGGATGAAAAAGATGAAAAACTGGTTTCCTATAAACCAGTTTTTACTACATTTTATTAAAGAAGTATTTAATTGGCAGTTTTAACTCAGCATGAGCAAGATTGAAACTGAGAGCCCAATCCTAACCTGGAGTTAGGCTGGCATAGTTAGGCCAGCAAAGTTTGGCTGGCACAAGGGCCACCATAAAGCACGGTTAGACTATTCTCGGAGTCAGGGAGGATGGTGCATGTCTGTGTGCTGGGCTCTCTGAGAGTGGTCCAAATATACTTTACGGTGTCCCTTGTGCTGGTCAAACTTTGCTGGCCTACCTGTGCCGGCTGAACTCCAGGTTAGGATTGCGCTCAACTTTGGAATACCCTCCCCTTAGAATTGAGAACTGCTCCCTCTTTGTTAACATTTCGGCGGGGGCTGAAGACCTTTTTATTTCAAAAAGCTTTTAACTGTTGACAGGCTGGCTGGCTGGTTTTGTTACACATTTATATTTGATTATATGATCCACGGGGCTTGTTGTTTTTAAATTGTATTGTTTTGTTTTAATTTTGTTTTATTGTATTTTAATATTGTTTTTAAATTGCTTTTTAATGTTCAATTGTGTATTTTAACGTATTTTTGTATTGTAATGCCACCTTGGGTGCCTTCGGGCAGAAAGGCGGGATAGAAATCCAATTAATAATAATAATAATAATAATAATAATAATAATAATAATAATAATAATAATAATAATAAATGAAAACATTTATCAGAATGGGATAATTTCCTTACTTTGAGTAGTGCTACTGTGTTTCTTTTCTTCCAACTCACAGCACAATCCAACGCTGCCGGTCTTGTCAATGTGAGGGCCTCTGCGCTGACGCGGGGGTGCCAATCAGCACCCCCGCGTCAGCCCTACAGCGACGAGACCAGTGCTACAGGTCTCCTTGGATCTGTGCCTGCCATTTAGCAGGCGCAGATCTGAGGAGCACATAGGGGAGGCTGGAGCCTCCCCTACAGTAAGAGAGCAAACACTTCCTTGCCGCAGGGAGGCTCCAGCCTCTCCTAAGCAGAGCTGGATATGACGCTGGTCAATTGGCCTCGCTATTCCAGCGCTGTTGAGGATTGCATTCTCAGCAAAGTTTTCCTCATTTATTGATCATGATGATGATGATGATCAATCAATCAATCAATCAACAGGTACTTATATACCGCTTTTCAACACGAAGTTCACAAAGCGGTTTACAGGCAAATAGTAATAATAAAGTTAAATGGCTCCCTGTCCCAAAAGGGCTCACAATCTAAAAAAAAGGCAGACCACCAGCAACAGCCACTAGAAAGACTGCGCAGGGGTGAAGAGGGACAGTTACTCTCCCCCTGCTAAATATAAGAGGAACACCACTGGAAAAAGTGCCTCTTGTCCAGTTAGCAGGGGTGATGATGATGATACTATTACACTGCAGGATGCAGCACATGTCCTGTTGGCACTGCTATGTCTATGCTGGAAAGTTGGTTAGGATCGTGCCCTCGCTCATTACTATGTGATGATTTTGAAACAAAGTCTGGATGAAATAAACATGTCGGACACTTTTTAATTTGTCCTCTTTTTTTCCTCTCCTGTACTCCAGACTTATATTTGAACTCTATACTGTTAATGTCACCTTCAAACAATACCAAAAACACATGTAAACTAGGTTCCTAAGGTCTACAATGACTCTGGCTGCACTGTTCAACTGTAAGTAACTTTTGGTCCATGATCAAGAAAAGAACAGAAAAGGCCCTGTAGTCAAAGAAACTGCCCTTAAATCAGTAGATCTACATTTAATCTCTACAGCTTCCTGATGCTAGTTCTGTTATGACTCTAATGATGTTCAAATTGTTATTAGCGCCAATGGGAGTTTCCATGCCATGAGAAATAGCAACTGTATCCATATCAGGATGGGGGAAAAGGACTAAAGCCCATCCCAGCTGCATACTGACCTCTCTCTCTCTCTCTCTCTCTCTCTCTCTCTCTCATGCATGCGTGCGTGCGTGCGTGCGTGCACACACACAGCCAATTACTGTTTGAGTTTTGCTGTCAGCTGCAATCACTGGCATAATATAATGTGGAGTTTAGGCCATATACTGAATTAGAATTATGATGTTGTTATAGAGGAGGGGGTGGGAAATACTACAGTTTGAAAGGACACTTCCCCAATATGTCAAATATTAAGTCAATCAGTCCTAGCTCTGAAACTTATTACTGTTCAAGAAGTACGTCTCATTCTGGTTAAATCTCAAGAGAAAATCCTTATTTCTAGGAAACAAGGAAGCATATTTTTAGACTCTAAAAAAATGCACACATCAAAAACACAGAAATGACAGCTGTTTAGAAACTGCTTATACAACTGGAATGCTAAAAGTGATCCCTTTGAGAATGTAGCTCTGGCTAGAGGTTCTGATATGATACTCACAGGATAAGTGCAATCCATCACCATGTACCCTCTGAGATTACACACTCAAAACTACTGTTCTCACACTGTGAGGTGGCCTTCCCTAAAGAACTACAAACATCTACAAACCACACCAGTGTTCTGTGCATTTTGGGGGGGTTATGCCCTGTTGCTAATGGTCTTTTGTGCCTCTGAATATAATGGTCCACTCTGGCAAATTCTTTTTTCTGTGAGAGGTTTAAGTAAATCCTCTTGATTTAGCAGAACAGTTTATAGAAAAAAAAGCTGATATGTGAGCTACAGTGTCCAAATCTCAGTTTTTGTTTTTCTCATCATAGAGGACATTTCACCTTGTCCTGCAAAGGATACATTGAAGCACAGAACACAATATAATGGTTACAGCAATTGTAGCCCCATACTATCCAGGGCCAGCCCAGAGCAAGCCGACTGTGCTAACAGAGTGGGTGCCAAAGCGAACAGAGTGTGCGCTGAACACTTTGGGCCAGCTGGGAACTAGGCAGCCCTGGAGAGATAAATAAAGACAATTTTTACCTCTCCATAAGCTGCCTGGTCCTCAGCTGGCCCATAGTGTTCAGTGCACACTCAGGTAGCACTGCTGCATGCTGCACCAGTGGGTCTCCCCAGCCAGCTCTTTGGCTGGCATAAGTCCAGAGTCTTTTGGGGACTTCCGGGGACAGGAAGAGGGTATAAGATCCAGTGTGTGCGGCGGCGGCTGAGATCTACCCTATCTGGCCCTCCTATCCAGGAACACAAACTGTTCTAAACTCACTGGGACTTAGGTATATGTGTGCCTCAGCTCAAACTGGAATCTGACACTGCCAAAAAAGGATATATAGGCTTCCAAGCTTCTAGTCTGATTGGTAGGTTTGCCAGGCCCAGGGACAGGGGTTAGGGTTCTCAGTCCCCTACCCCTCCTAGGCAAAATCCCCCCATTCTGACATTCCTGCCCAAAAAAGCCCCTTCCCAGCTTCAAACATGCCCTCTCGCCACCCTCTCCCAGCCCCTGCACCGCCTGGTGCACACTGATCTGTGCCAGATGGTGTCAGGATCCGGAGCACCGGCCCAGCTGGGTCTCAAGTAGGCTGGATGGCCATGTAGGATGGCCTCAAGTAGGATGGCCATGCCTGCCCAAGTGAAAGATAGGATTGCGCTGTAAATCAACATTGATAAAAACTACGAGTTTGTCTTCTTTTCACATTTAATAGAGAAATATGGATTTCCAGAGTTCTCTAGATGGCAATATATACAATTGTTTCACTTATGGGGATCTAAATATAGTCTGATGGCAGCAGGGCACCTATAAGAAGAGCCCCACTGGATCAGGCAAAAGGCCCATCTAGTCCAGCTTCCTGTATCTTACAGTGGCCCACCAGATGCCTCAGGGAGCACACAACTAGATACCTGCATCTTGTTGCCACTCCACAGCATCTGGCATGCTGAGGTAGCTTAATTCTAGTATGGAAGCTGCACTACCCATCACAGACTGTAGCCTGCAGCGGACCTTTCCTCCAGAAATCTGTCCAGTCCCCTTTTAAAGGTACCCAGGCCAGATGCTATCACCACCTTCTGTAGCAAGGAGTTCCACAGATTAATTATCAGATGGTAATTAATCTGTTTTATCTGTTAATCTGTTTAAGCCTTTTATCTGTTCTCACTCTCCTAACACTCAATTTTAGAGGATATCCCCTGGTTCTGGTATTGTGAGAGAGGGAAAAGAACATTCCTCTATCCACTGTATTCATCCCATGCATAATTTTGTACATCTCAATCATGTCCTCCCTCAAGCGTCTTTTTTCTAAACTGAAGAGCCCTAAATGCTGTAGCCTTTCCTCATAAGGGAGATCCCCCAGCCCAGTAATCATTTTGGTCACTCTCTTCTGCACCTTCTCTAGTTCCCCTATATCTTTTTTCAGATGTTGTGACCAGAACTGTACGCAGCACTCCAGATATGAGCTTACTATCAATTTGTACAGTGGCATAATAATATTGGTCATTTTATTTTCAACCTCCTTTTTAATTATCCCAAGCATTGGGATAATTAAATCTCAGAAATCTCAGAACCCATTAGGTTATATGTGAAGTATTTATTTTTTTGCCCCAATGTGCATCACTTTACATTTTTTTTACATTGAAACGCATCTGCCATTTTGCTGCCCATTCCCCCAGTTTGGAGAGATCCCTCTGGAGCTGTTCACAATCCCTTCTTTTTTTTACCACCCAGAAAAGTTTAGTGTCATTTGCAAACTTGACCACCTTGCTGCTTATACCTATCTTCATGTCTTTAATGAACAAGGGAAAGGAGGGTGTAGAGGGTAATTTATATCCAGGCTCAGGATAAAAAATGCTGTGCTCTGCATTGGGAAGCCTGGTAGACCTGGGTCCCAAATACTATTCCAGCTGTCACCACCCTTTCCCTGCCCTGTTTTGCCCACTCCCATTGCTACTCCCACTGTTTCATCTTCTCCCTGCCCCCATTCTGCCTACCCCTGTCACCACCGTCCCTCCATTCTGTTTCACCCCCTTCTCCTTTGGGAAGGGGCCAGTGATGTCATGCAGGGGGAACATGCCAGAACGGCCATTCCTGAACCCGATCTGGCCTAGCTCCGCCCACTCGCCGCCATTCATCGCCGGCTCCATGATGGATGCGGCCCTGCGAGGGGCTCTTGGCCTCGGAGGGGGCGCCTGCTTGCTGGGGGGGATGGGTGGGGGGTGCGCCGGGTGCCTGAGCGAGCGGTGGTGGGGCGTGTCCACCGAGGGCAGCCTGCGTGGCGGGCAGGAAGGCAGTGGAACCAAAGGGACGGGCTGCCAATCAAAGGTGAGTCCCTGTCAGCGTTCCAGTTCTTCAGTCAGTGTTCTGGTTCTTCGATCATTTAGATACCACCACTGGAAGGGGCCCAAAAGAAACTTTGTACCCCCTCATAAAATTCCTCTTGTATGCCCTGCACAGCAGAATCAACTTCTCAGACCCCACCCCCAAGATTGCTGACTCATTTCTGTGTCAGTGGCCTCGGTCTCGAGTCAATCCCTCAGTCATTGACATGGGTGATTTGAGTGAACACGAGTCAGCAAAAACCACACATTTTCGTGACTTGGACTCTAGTCACCTGATTTGATTTCCCATCTCTGGTTTATAGGCATGTTAAGCATATTTGATGTTTTGGTCACTTTTTCTCTTTTTTAATGTTGGAAATTAAAATAATGTTAAAAAAAGAATCAAGAACGTTAACAAAAAAGTAACTAATGGAAGATAAATCTTTCTTTATATGCAAGTATAGCTTTTGTTAATGCAGCAGTTACTTTTTTAGTCAGGTTATTTAAGACATCACATCCTGCTCTTGCTCTCAATTTTTCTTTCAAAATGTAGCTAGTTATTTAGTAAGAACTTCCTTCACCACTTTGGTTTCTGCTATCCTTTGACTTCTCTGTGGTCATTTCATAGGCAAAGCCAGGAAACAATTTTGCAAGCATTTATATGGCTTTGAGCCATGTATGAGTCAACCATCTTACACACTTAAAAAAATCCTCACCACCTCCTTTCAGCAATCTGAAAGCTTTCTTCAGCTATGTATTGTGCTTTTAACAAGTGCCACTACAAAGTCTGTCAACAAAAAACCATGTAAGAACATTTTTAGGTCCCACTACATAAATTAGTAGAGAGATACTTTTGTTTTCAGTTCTCTTAATAAATGTAAATCCTTCTTTGTTCTTCTGGCTGATGAAAAGATTTACAAACACAGTTCAAATTATGCATGAAAGCCATCCCAGATTCTGCAATTTGGATACGCTACATATGAAGATTGCTTGAGATTGGTTGCATACATTGATTATAATTGTAATTATTTTATTTTTCACATTTTGATACTACCCTGCCTCCAAGGAGCTAGTTTACAGAGTTCCTTCCCTCCTTTTGTCCTCACAACAAGCCTGTGAGGTAGATGAGGCTGAGAATGTGTTTATTATTCTCATGAAATTTAGGGTTGGAGTATGAGTGGAAATTTTGTATTTTTTGTTGAGGGTTAGGAAAGAGAAAGGAATGTGAAGGTTGCAGTTCTTACCTGGATGTAAGTCCCATTGAACACAGAGGGATTTACTGTTAGTAAACCTGCTTAGGATGATGGTCACAATTTAAAAATAATTAGAAGAGTCAGTGGTTATGAAGATGCAAGGAGAACAGAAACTATGAGGACCTGGGAGCTGTTCTATATTAAACCAAATGAAGTCTTCCCTTGCTCCTACAACATTCCCCCCCCTACTTGTTATGCCTTTTAGCATCAATCAATCAACAGGGTACTTATATACCGCTTTTCAACACGAAGTTCACAAAGCGGTTTACAGGCAAATAGTAATAATAAGGTTAAATGGCTCCCTGTCCCAAAAGGGCTCACAATCTAAAAAAAGGCAGACTGCCAGCAACAGCCACTAGAAAGACTGCGCAGGGGTGAAGAGGGACAGTTACTCTCCCCCTGCTAAATATAAGAGGAACACCACTGGAAAAAGTGCCTCTTGTCCAGTTAGCAGGGGTTAAAGGCCTACATGCAAAATCTTCAGGCTTTGTATGTCAGACACTAAAGGTTAGAATCCTGCTCTTAATTTTGAATAGAAGGCTGACATTTTTGTACAATATTCAGACACTCGCATTGCAATTATGGCCATGGTTTAAAGTCTCTTTTGATGTGGCACACGCTCAATACCAAACTGGGAGCAGGCAATTGGCTATAAAACATCAGAATCCTTGGTGTACAGAAACTAACAGATAGCTAAAACACTGGGAGGATTATATTTGGGATTAGTCCTGCACGGGTTTAAAGGCATGGTAACGTCTAAGGAGAATGTCTGAAATGCAATCTATAATATTGCTTAAGAATGACTTCACAGGGGAGAGGGAATACCAATTAACTGATATCCTACTTGATAACAAAGTATGTATAAGTAAAATATAATGGTTTTTCATTAACTGTATCAAGTTTCAAAGTGTCTGGTGATGGGTTTTGGGATAGATTAGTTTCCCAAAAGTGGCCGTGACAGAACATCTAGAACCACTATTATATACTGTAGACTCCCAGTCCTGGGATTAGAGTCATGACAAGATAAGAGCAGAACAAACATGGATATTACTGTGAATTTTAGACTATAGAGTTGAGTAAATACATCTTTTCCTGACAGGACAAAGAACATTTTGTTGCAAATTATTATAAATGCATTTCCTATATGAATAACAACAACTCTGGAGCAATTCCCAACTGTTATGCAACAGCACTCTGTTGCTCAAACAAGTGTTATGTGTCAGCAGCAAAAGCCATAATGGTGCAGTTTGCTGAAAGTCACTCAAACTGCATGGCAGCATTTGTCTAGTTATTGGAAACCTTTATAAATTGCTGATGCTGCAATGATATGCACTCTTTCCTGGCAGCAAGTTTTTATAAATCCAACAGAATTTACCACTAAGTGCAAATGCAGAAGACTGGACTTCACATTGTTGTTATACCCCCTTTCAAAACAAGGTTCACAAAGCAGTTTACAGAGAAAATCAACTAAACTGTTCCAGATTTCAGAAGGGTTCACAATCTAACAAGATGCATAAGAACCCCAGCAAACAGCCAGTAGAAGACACTATGTAACAGCAGTCCAATCCTATTCAAATGCTAAACTGGTGGAACACTTGTTCTGCTGGTGTGTGCTATCACAAAAGTGCTGTTAAGCACTTCTTGATACTGTTAGTCATTGGCATTCTAGCAGGAAGGCCAGATCCTTCCCACATGAATCAGTGGCTGTTGGGATGCCCACAAAACAAGGTAAGTCCAGCGCAGGGGCAGGCCAGGGAGGGAGTGGGTGAATCAGGCCCAGGAGGGACAGGATTAGTGGCACTGGCACATGCCAGTATCCTAACCCCCTTCCCTGGCCTGATCCATCTGCATAGGTCAACTCAGATTGAGTAATAATATTGTTCATCCACAGTGGCTACTGCAGTATGTCCTCTTATCCCATGGAGACTTCCAGCAGCCGAAAATCCCCCTTGAGATATATAGCAGTAGCTGTGCTGGATTGTAGTATGAGCATTTTCACTGCGTTTTCACATGGGGATTTAAATAGGATGCACTTGCGTGAGGGAAAAGCATTGCTTAAGGTGGCCCTTCAATTTCCACTGATTTTCTTGCTCTTGCTGCAGCTCCCCATGCCATGAGGGTCCCAGACCTTCAGGAATGCAGGAGGCTGGAAGGGAAAGAAGGGAAAACCCTCCCACCACCCCTCCACTGCCTGGCACAAGATCGCTGGCAGCTGATCTTGTGGATGCAGCATCAGTGGGGTGGCGCAGCTTGCTCTTTGGGTACTGCAAACTTGTTTTAAGGCACCTTTGCCACACCCTCAGATGGTTAGCTGACTTAACATGGGGTTTGGATTGTGCTGTGAGTTGTATTAAACAGGCTTTGAATTAATTACAGTAAAATTAAGCAAGTCAGTCATGTTAAACCAGAACTCTCGAAAATATGGTGCAGATTGGTTAGGGAGAAAGAAGCAGGAGATAAACAAAGTGGGAAAGGTGAGAATGTCCTGGGTTTGGTGAAGTGGGGAAAACACAGTGAAGTGGGGCAGGGGACAGAAACAAAAATGGGAGGAGAAGGTGGCATCTTGGGTCCATGTCAGCTAGCAATATATTAGGCATCAGTTTTTCTAGGTTTGGCTTGGACCAAATGCCAGCCCTGCTATTCACTATTAGTATACATTATGCTAAAGTCTTCCCACGGGAACCAGAGACAGTTCTGGCTATTTGGGTGCCTTAGACAAAAGATATGGTTTATTTCTTTGTCGTCGTCCCCCGTTTCATTTTCTTCTCCATCAGTGGGAGGCAGCCCACTGAAAGTGTGGGCACAGATCCACAGCTGGATACCTCCTAGATACCTTGCATCATGGACAGATTCCTCACCTATGTCATCAACAGGCTTCCCTAAACAGAAAAGCAATTAAACATTTTATATTTTTCTGTATTAATGAGGAAACAGTAGCTGGCACCTTATTTTTTTTTATTCTTTAGTGTGAAAATCAACAGAGCAACAGCTCTGTAAAACTAGAGCAGTTATGTAAAACTAGATATCTTTTAAAATATACCTACTTTTTGACATTTGATGATGAATTTTATTTCCATATGTAAAAATTCCTTTGTCTCCAAAATTTGCATATTTAGACATGTGCAGCCCAATCTGACGCATACTGTAATTTGAGGGGAATAAGTCCCATTTATGAAGTCAAATCCTGCAAAGGCCTGACACTCACATAATTACTTTGAGTGGTCATTCCAAAGTCAATTAACCTAAATGAATACTTTTTTTGTATTGCCAAAATGTTTTCTGAGTCCCATATACTTTCAGTTAGAAAATACATTACTTAATATAGTTTGTTTCTGTAACATTGCTTTGAACCTTATACATACTATTTAACTATTTTCAAACCACAAAATCTAGCTAGACTACAGGCTGAACCAACAAAGGACATCAACATGTCATTTAAATTGTACTACAGTTAATTCTTACATGCCTTCTTGGAGGGTCATTGCAGGACCAACAAATCCTAAAGTTATAAGTAAAACACTATATTGTTCTTCTAACGCAGGAAGAAGCAGTGAAAACCAGTGAACCTCACACACAACTGGAATACAATAAGTAAATACCAACATTAGCAACAGATCTCAACTGGGCTCAGGCTACATTGAACTCCTGGTCAGGTTCTGGCCATGTAACTTTGTTCTCCCAGTTCCTCTAGGACAGTGCTTCCCAAACCTTTTAGAACAGGATCCACTTTTAAAAACAACAGTCTAGTGTGACCTACTAGTATAGCCAAAAAAACTGAGAGAAATCATAATCTATAAAGAAATCATAATCAATCAATCATTATTAGTAATAATTGGGGTCCTGTACTCCTGAGGCTGCTAGATACATATTAAATATGTGTGTAGACATTTGTTAGACTCTCCCTAGAAATGGAGTTCAAATACTGTTGTTTCCCCACTCCTTTATATAGTCAGTTCAGGAAATACAGAGGGCTAATGTAGAGAGCAAGATGTGCAGTTAGGGACTTCCAGGCCAGACAGAAAACTGAAACTGGGTTCACACATGATCTACAGCATGCCAATTACTAGAGAAAATCAGAAAATGAGAGATTTTAGTTTGGGAGTATGAACATTACCTCATACCACAGGTTAGCTTTCCAGCTAGTGATTTTCTTATGCAAACCTGGCAAAGATGCCTGCAACTTTTTTTTTAATCTTTCAAAAACTTTTCAGACCCACCAGAAATTGGCTCACGACCAAATGGTGGGTCCCAGTGTTTGGGAAACACTGCTCTAGGAATTTTCCTTAAAGCAA
>JAJKFI010000031.1:9483789-9528818 GCA_029204185.1 Lerista edwardsae
GTCCCAGTGTTTGGGAAACACTGCTCTAGGAATTTTCCTTAAAGCAACAGTTACATATACTACACATATATCCTTTGGCATTTGGGGCTCTTCAGTCAAGAAAAAAAGTGCCTGAAGCGGGACATGGTATAAAATTATGCAGGGGATGGATAGAGTGAATAGAGGAATGTTCTTTTCCCTTTCTCACAACATCCATTAAAGGGGACATACACTAAAATTGAAAGTTGGGAGAGTGAGAACGGATAAAATACTTTTTTACCCAATGTGTAATTAATCTGTGGAACTCCTTGACACAGGAAGTGGTGATGGCATCTGAAATAGGTACCTTTAAAAAGGGATTTGACAGATTTCTGGAGGAAAAGTCCATCGCAGGCTATAGGCCATTTTAGAAGCAGGCTATCTCAGAATGCCAGTTGCAAAGGTGTTGCAACAGGATGCAGGCATCTTGTTGTCTTGTGTTTCCTGAGGCATCTGGTGGGCACTGTGAGATACAGGAAGCTAAACTAGATGGGTCCTTGGCCTGATCCAGCTGGGCTCTTATGTTGCTGTGATGGCGTTCAAGGGCATATGTCACCTCCTGTGCCACTCAGACTGGTGTTTCAGATGTAATGTATAAGATTGCATTACTAGTGAACCAAGGTTTGGCCTTTTCCCCTAAAGGCTGTGGGACAGAATGCTTCCTTGCCAAAAGCTCAAGCAAAACAATGGGTTATTCTCTGATCTGCGTCATGCTCACTTGGCATGCGCCCTGCACCAGGAACACATGTACACAAACATGCCAGGCAAGAGTTTGTACTGGAAAGTCAATGGATATACTGTATACCTGAGTTGCCTGTTTCTTTGATGTTTGATTGTTCTCCTGCTAGATGGGTTCAAATATTGTTTTTAAAAGAATACTTGTTGAATTGCCCATTGACTTCATCAAGATTACACTGATGGAACTGAAACTATAGGTTTAGTTGCAATCTTGAACCTGTTGACACATTGGCTGTTGATTTCTTAAGAAGCAAAGCCATCTTATTTCCACAGTATGAGCCCTGAGCTACTGAAAGTTCCGTAAGTATGAAAGCACTCTTGCAAAACACTAACTTTACTTTTTTGGTGTGAAACCAGCAATTTCAGTGAGGACTAATGGGTCAGGATTCCACAGTTAGGGAATGTGTTCCCTAACTTGCACTAGCTATTTATAGGGTTACCAGATACAAAGTAGGACAGAGTACTTGTACTTTTAACCATTGTATAGAAGAGGGAATTTTGGCAGGAGCAGCTCAACATGGAAGGGTTTAAAAAGCTGCACCTGCCAAAATTCCCTCTTCTATACAATGGTTAGACACTCTGTCCCTGTTTGTATCTGGTAACTCTAGCTATTTATTTCATTTTATAACTGAAAAGGAAGAGATTGAGAAACTGCCTCTTTTCCTATTATGACTCCTGCAAACAAATGACATTCCCTTGTTGCAACAGTGGAATTCTCAAATGATTTTTTTCCCTCTGGAGTACAAGTAGTCCCCTACTTGACATGCAACGCACAGACATCTCAACTTAAAGACATCTACATCACACTTTTGTTACTTTTTTGCACAAGTAAGATAGCATTCGTTTATGAGGGAGAGATGCTGTGTTTTGGAGAAACAGAAGTGTTGGGTAAAGGCCACCTAGCACAATAATTAATAGAACTGTAGTCGTGCTCCTCTCTTATGAAGATCCAAATTCTATGAATGTTTACTCAGAGGGAAGTCCTAGAACAATCAATGATGGGGCTTACTCCCAGGCAAGTGTGCATGTTTACTTTCACCTGGATCTACTGGTAATCCCTGGAAGCATGCTCCACTATGTTTAATGAGACAGGCAGCCCAATCCTAATCCTAATGAGGCAGGCAGCCTAAACTGCTACCACTGCATCCTACGGGCACTAAGGCAGTTGTAGAAGGCTCTTGGGGGGGAAGGGGGCTGGCCTGTCAATGGGCCTCCTCAAATTTGTGCTGGCTATTTTGCTAGCACAGATCTGAGGGCCTCTGTGACCTGACACAAGAGGATAAGATCTGGCACCACTGGTCCTACCCCTGCTCTGTCTCTCCCCTACCTAGTTCCACCCTCCCCACACTGGAAAGTTAGGATTGGACTGTTAACGTAGCAGGAAGCCCTACTGAGTTGACTGGATAGACATTCATTCAGGGCTGTATTATCCATTAGGGCTGAAGCATGGACCTGTGGCATGAACTACCTGCTGGCTTGTAAGTCAGAGGGAGACAGGAGAGGAGCAGGGAGGACCAGTAACTGTAACAAGGACCAGGAGCATGGCCTGCTTTTTCTGAAGAGATTTGGAGGCGGCCCCAAATCCCTGAAACCTGAAAGTCTAGGGGCCTTGCATGGGTTAATACGGCCCTGCGTTCATTGGATTGCACTGTTAAGTCAATCAGGTGCACCGTGTTTAAAACGGTTGTCATATTCTGTCATCCTAATGCAGTACTTAGTTGGGACCTCTGGCTATCCATCCCATTCTTCTCGTGTACAGTTGAACTGCATTTGTAAGACTCTTCTGAGATTGTATCATCATTACCCTACATTGCAGAGCGCATTAACATGCTACTTGCACTGTCAAGTAAAGAACACAGTATTGTATTCAAGGGAGTGGTGAGACGGAGTCACCCCAGGATGTACCGAGCTTCCGTATTTCATCACAGGTCCTGCAAGAGGCATGAAATATAACAAACCGATCCCTGGACTTTAGCAACAGTTCTTGTTTACTAGAAGTTGCACAGAATGTAGCAGCAAGGGTAGGATATGCTCCTCAGAGTGCAGTACTGTATATTCCAAAGAAGCAACCTCTAATCCTACGTCCACAAACCACCGTCTTGGATTAGAATATCCTCTCCGAAATGGCCACAACCAGTCATTTGTTTTTTGTTTCGTGCGGCTGGCAGCGCCCGGCGCTCCGGCTTCCATCGCTTTTGTGCGGCTGGTTGTCTCACAAGGCTCCGCCCGCGCCTCTTTAGTGCTGGGGCTGCTGCTGCGGTTTCCACACAGTTTCTAGCATGACCTCAACGCTCCACGTGCTCAGCCCGGCCGTCACGCTTGCGCTCCCTCTCCGGCTCAGGGGAGGCAGCACAAGGGTCGGGAAAAAGAGTCTAGACAGCGCGCAGAACTGTGAGTGCGCGCGCCCTCGTGCCTGCCTGCACAGAAGGGGTGCTGCTCTCCGCCTACCCTGGGAAGGAGCATGCGCTCTGAGCTCCGGTCTGCTCCGTCTGTTTGAACAGGAAGGCGGACATATTTGTGTGACTCTGCCCTCCTTGATTAGCTGCTGAGGCTGCGGTGGCCGCCCTGGGGCCTCATCCTCTTCCCTTCGTTCAAGTTTCCTCACAGTTGGGAGGAGTGGCTTTTTTCCCTTCCCCCCCCCCCCCGCTGCGGAACAGGGCAGGGTCGCTGAGTGGAGCCCAGCCCAGCCGCGCCAACTTTCCCGAGTCTTGAAGCCGGGCGAAGTGAACGAACCGCTGCTCTTGTGGGGGGGAAGGCAGGCAGGCACAGACGGGCGGAAACCTGGAGCGACGGTGACGAGTGGCCGCGACGAGCCGGGCAGAGGCAAGAGCGCGGGGGACGGCAGGAAGATGCCTCAGCCGTTACGCGGCCGTTGGTGAAGCCGCGCGTGTCTGGAGGGCAAGGCGGAGGCTTCTCCCCCGCCCTGAAGAAGGGGGGCCGGGGCGGTCCGTGCTGCAGCTAGCACCCCCTCGTCTACCCCCGACTCTGCGTGGTCAGGGAGCGAACCTGTGCCGGCCCTCAGGCCTGGGACTCTATGGAGAGAGCAGCCCGCTGACGCTCTGCAGAGAAAGTTTCCTGTTTTCATGCTAGGCCTCTCTCTCTTTATTTCCTCCCTTGTTTCAGAGAAGTTGCTACTGGGGAGCTGGCACAGAAGAAGAGGAGGAACCGCTACGCTGGCTGCCAGGATGGCTGCCTGGCTGGGGAAAGGTGGCTGCAGAGGCATTGGGGCCCAGGCTGGAGACGAGAGAGGACTGGCAGGGCAGTGACTGCAGCCAAGAGGCGGCTACGTTGAAGGGGCAGCGGGAAAAGGCTACCCCCCCCCTTAGGGAGTAGTGCCTCTGTTTCCATTTTCGGCCTTAATTCTCTTTTGTAAGAGGATGTGTGTGGGGAAGAGCATGAGGGACAATCCCTGTGCATCCCCAATTCTCCTTTGAAAAGGAGGACTAAGAGCCAGCCAGCCAGCTCAGGGGACACCCCTGTTCTTGTTTTTGCTTTTCTGTGGATTTAAGGCAACCACCTCTTCAGCACCATGTCTACGGGAGAAAACTTTGAGGCTCGGTTTGAAAAAATCGGCATGATGATAAGGGACCCTAAATCTGAAGTGAACTCTGACTGTTTATTGGTGAGTTGCATGAGCTTCTCTTTTAAGCATAAACACTATTACAGGCCGTCCTAAGAAGAAAAACCTTTTGAGTAAGTCTGCTGATATTTGCTTGCTTGATGGTGGGTATGTAAATATAATCCAGGGCAGTGTATGAGATGTTTTTTTTCTTCAACATGATGACTACTCAATCCCCTTCCTATGTCTTACTGTACACACATTTTCTTTGCTTTCACTTTTTGAGAAGATCCAGCTTTATTCAGAGGCGTAATGAGTTAATATGTTACAGTAGAAACCCAATAATTGAGTGCAAATGACTATGCATTTTAAAAGGGATGCATTCTTTTCTTATGGGTTCCCCCAAATTTCTGGAAAATGTAGGCAATTCTTCACTAGTTCTTTAAGAACAATATGTGCTGTGAACTTAAGTAATTACCTCAATTCTCCATAATTTGCACATCACTCTTAGTGCAGTTGCACTGTTTACTTGGAAGTAAGTAGCAGTTGTGCTCAGTAGGACTTACTCCCAAGGAAGCATGCATAGAAGCCTTAGTCTGAAATTTTCTCTTTGGTTAAATTCTGTAGTTTTCAAGGGTTTATGCACCTGGGAAGCTAAAATGTATCCTTCACCACAGTATTTGCGAATGGTAGGTCAGAGTTCACTAATGTGACGTTTAAATATAAGGGTTGCTTGGATTCCAGTGGTGAGTGTTTTGGGTGCAGCAGTTTAAAGGACTCAAGAGGCTTCACTGTTGTGACTTGTTTCCTTAGTAAGACTGGATTCTGCTGGTGAGTTACTTTGAGTAGACTGTTTGATGAACTATGCATTGTTATAAAGCTGGGGGGGGCGTTTAAGAAAAATCTAAAAGATTAAAAGTTATTGGTCTGTTGTATGCATGATTTATAAACTGGAGCAGAGTGATAAATGGCTGTAGACAGATGTGGCATTGAAACATTGCCCTGTAAGAATCTAAGTGGTCCTTTTATACATTAAACACTGATTTAAGAAATTTAAGCATCCATCTCTTGAATCGACCTCCTGAAACTTTCTAAATGAGCCTGTTCATTCACATGACCTTTTCAGCCAACATCACTTGTACTTTTGTATTGATTTAGGCTGATACATAGCTGTGGTGCTGTGGAATGAACCCAAAATGTAGTATAAATGCCAATACAATGTGTTGAACTCAGAATTGTCTGATGAAACACTTGATCATAACTCCAGCTTTTCAAATTAGTTCATATGAATAGTTCCTTCAAATGTTGATGATCATTGTTTCCACAATAAAGCAAGTTGTAGCTGCAGTGTATGCAAGTGTGAAGAGCTCAAGATCGTTGTGGCATATATAACACAAACATCCCAAGTTGAATCTTTACGAGTTATATTAGAAAGATTGAACTGAAGGACACCTTATCACATACATTTTATGGCAAGCTGAATCTTTTACATATTTTTAGGCCATTGTACAGTCTGGTTAGTGATTGGTATTTAAATTCCCAGGTGCCCTAGCCTCTGACATAATGTCAAGGAGAAAGGAATCTGATTATTATAAAACTGCATTGAGGGAAGAAGACAGTCTGCTGCTGTTACTGCTTTCCCCCAAATTGCCTGATAAGTGTTCCAGTGGACCATGACTTACAGGGTGCTGGTGGGTGAAGTGGGAGCAGCTTACCATGACTGCTTCAGGTGTTGACTGGGCATTAATGTGGGCTTTTGTGTCTATATGGGCCCCCTGACACACGTCCCATTGTTGGAGCTACCTTTCATCTGTTTCTTTTAATAATGGTTCTGATGGATTCTTAAATGCTAAGAACAGCAGCAGTGTGGAGACTTCTCAGAAATGGGAGAGATTTGTCTAATAGTTGACCTTTAATCAGAGGCCAAATTCTTGAAGCTCTAATACAACAGGGGGCTGTTGCCAAGCACTAGACTCGTGTGTTTTCACATCGTTAATGCTAAGGCAGAGCACCTTACATGCTGTTGCAATCTGTGGTTGCTATGTGGGAAATCTATGTGGCAGGGTGTAATAATCAAATACTTTACTGCATGCATTTGTCTAAATGCCTGCATTGGCTGCCCCAAGGCAATGCTGGCAGTCGTCCATGCTTTGTGCATTTATATGAATGCGTGTGGCGAGGCGTTTAAGCACCACTCCTAACGGTGTAGTTTGCTTGGATAGGAAAGAATAATCTAGTGCAGCCCAATATAGATCCTGGCCCACGGGCTGGTTTCAGTGTCTGTTTGGGTCTATCCCTCAGGTGAACAGGGCTTACCATTCCAGCAGGGAGCCTCTGTATAGTTCTGCCCATAGCTCCCGAACTGTGCTTTGGCCAGCTGATTCCAGCTTCTGGTGCCCCAGCAGGCTTTGCAACCGGATTTCCAGGCAGATGCAGCTGGCAGTTTGGGGGCGATTGGCGGCACAATACCAAGGCTCAGTATGGTGGAGCAGTAAGCCCTGTTTGCACCGGGGAACCCATCCCCAGTGCTCAGCAGTCCCCAGTTAGGAGACCGCTGATCAGTGATAACAGCAGGAGTATGAGCGGTGCAAATTGGGCCTTAGTATTGAAATAGTCTCCTAACATGGATGCATGCCTTAGTTACAGCTAGGTTGAACCACTGCAGTGGCTACCCTTGAAGAGCACCTGAAAATTTCAGTTAGTACAGAGTGCTGCTACTTGGGTTCTAGTTGGGGCCTGTGTTTATAACTTCCACTTCGTACTGTATGAATAGGTTACTAGGCTCATTTAGAAACTGTTGGTTATAACCTTTATATTAGAGTTATGTGGCACCTGGATATTTAAAGAATTGTTTCTCCCTTTATTAATCTGCCTGCCCACTTATCATAAGTTCAGAGGCTTTCCTCTATTTCCTCTTTTCAAAGTTTTTCTGTAGTAGAAACTACACATAAGCTAGCTGGTAAGACCCTTTTGTTTAACAGGTGATGAAGTTAAGTTTATCTCCCCTCCCTCCCCAGTGTAAGCTCCTCAGTTAAGGTCTTAGTCCAGTTAGTGGTTTAAGTTTTGGATGATTTTATAGTGTTTGTTGTGATGTTTTAATAAAATCAAAAATGAAATATTGTTTTATGCATGACATTCATTGTGTCTGAACAGTACTTGTATGATTTACTCTAACAAGAACATTGTTATGAAAAATTTAATTTTGAAGCTTTCCAAATCTAGAGCCGAGCACTTGTCTTTCTGGGTCTTGAATGCCTAGGTCAGCAATTCCCAAGCTCCCCGGGACTTTGGAAATCCTTGTAGGTCTTTGCGGGGGAGTAGCAAGGCAGTGATGTTTTCTCTAGGATCATGCAGCTGCCATGGTTGAAAGGAGGCAGTGCCTGGGGACGGGGGAGATGCAGGAAACCTGCAGATGCCTCTGGAGGGATCCCAAAACTCAGAATATCTAAAAATAGCAATCACAATTCCCTTCTGGTTTTGAACCTGGAAGTGGGTAGCAATTTCTATTTTAAGACATTCAAAGGCTTGGGAAACCTTGCAGAGGCTTCCAAGGGCTCCATGCCTTCCGGAGGCTGGCACTGCCATTGGTAAGTACAAAAATATGCTCCTTTCATCCCTGATCGTGTTGCTGTCATTGCCCTGCTCTTTAAGGGGGCAGAGACAGGCTTTCATGATGCCCCAGTTGGGGAACCTCTGGCCTAGGTGCTGTTTGCATCATAGAGGCTATGTCAATGGCAACAAGAGGATCCTTGACACCTGTTTATCAAGGTCTTCTGCAGTATGTGTAAGACAGTAATTATTGCAGAAGCAGGGCTGCTGTAATGTTTGGGGAATTGAACAAGACTGAATAGGTCAAAGTTCAAAAAGAGTGCAACCTTAGCCCAGTGTGAAGGTAGGGTTTTTTGGTTAGTCATAGTATATATAGGATATTGCAATTTTGTCAAGCATAATCTTAAAAAAAAATACTGATGCATTTTTAGGCATTAACAGTCATTTCAGTAAAAGTAGTGTTAGAAATAATGCTTCCAGAAGATGCTCAAGTCTAAGGTTAGGTGTGGAGGACAGTATGTCCTTTTTCATAGATCCACAGAGTTTTTTGATAGTAAAAACAATGAGGTGGCAGATTGCTGTAGAGTGGGAAGAAATTCTGGAGACATTAATGGTATATAAAGGCTCATTTGCAACTTTTGGTTATATCTAAACTGTGTAATTTCCCAAACATCATGAATGGCATTTTAGAAAGAGTATTTTAGGCTTTGGGCAGTTCTGCAACTGTGGCTCACTTTCAAGGGAGTAAGCTGCATTGAACACAATGAGACTATCTTCCAAGTAGACATGCATAGGATTGCGCTGTGTGTTGTCTCATGCTTGTGCAGGAGGGGGCAGGATATAATTTTTTGATGACTGCCCCATCTCTCTCTGGCCTCATGTACCCCTCCCCAATCTGTTTCTGAAGGTTGGAGGATCCTCTGGAATAAGAGGGTATATGGCGGAGGGACCTGGAGAAGGAAAGAGAATAATTGAGAATTGCGCCTTTCCTTATGCGTGCAGACAGTTTTTATGCAATATATTTATTTATTTAAAAGATTTTTACCCCGCCTTTATGCCCGAAGGCACTCAAGGCGGCATTACATAAAACTATAAAATTTAACATTAAAAAACACTATAAAAGAACATTAAAACAACATATTCAAACAAAATTAAAAACACAACAATAAAATTTAAAAAACCAAACCCTGTGGATCATAAAAGTATAACACCCCAGCCAGTCAACCTGTCAACAATTAAAAGCTTTTTTAAATAAAAAGGTCTTCAGCCCCCGCCGAAATGTTAACAGAGAGGGAGCAGTTCTCAATTCTAAGCGGAGGGTATTCCAAAGTTGGGGGGCCACCACCGAGAAGGCCCTCTTCCTGGCCGCCACCCCTCTCACTTCTCCTGGTGGCGGCACAGTCAAAAGGGCCCCTCCAGATGATCTAAGAGTACGGGAAGGATTATATGGAAGAAGGCGGTCCCTCAAATACCCCGGACCCGAGCTGTAAAGGGCTTTAAAAGTCAAAACCAGCACCTTGAATTGGGCCCGGAACAGAACCAGCAGCCAGTGTAGTCGCCGGAGCAACGGCTCGAAGGAGTCAAACCGACGTGCCCCAGCAACCACCCGAGCCGCCGTGTCTCAAAATATAGAGTTTGGATCCAACACTATGGTATTAGCTGCAGCTGCAGCAAACCCATAATGTGTGAACATACATTCCACACATATTCCACACATTCCTTCCCACACATCTTTTACATCAGTGTACTTAAGACCTACTTTTCATATACTGTAGATGAGACAAACCTGTACTGCTACACTCCACATAGAAAATTAGTGTTGAAACCAGAATGCTAATGTAGAACCCTCTTTCTTGGCATGCTAATTTTCTGTACCTGGAAAATCTTTCTGCAGGGCAGAGCACTCAGTTGCATGAGCCTTCACCTGTGGTTGTAGTGGCATAGACTAGAAACAGGTTTGCCAGCTGTTCTGCTGTTTGCCAGCTAGCCCTAATTCTCCATCCAGTTACCAATTTCTATGGATCAGTTGCAAAATATACACAGGTTAGGGTTGGAGAAACAAAGTTCGACGTTAAGAACAGGCTGATGCTACATCTCTCCTTTTTGTATGCCATGAACTACTGTTCTCTTACCTTATTGATTTTTGATTTGTATGCACTGAAAGATGTGAACATTTCTAAATGCCAGGATGATTTGTTTCTCCAAGATTCTGAAAGCCACTTGGAGAAATGAATTACGTTGAAAATATTCTTACGTAGCTTGTGCCTTCAAAAAAGACGCAAGTGGTCATAAAATGGCATTGTTGAGCTGAATTTTTTTCTTTAAATTGTTGAGACTCCTGAAAAAGCCAATAGTTTAATTTCAAAACATGAAATCCATTGTCAGTTTAATCTTTATCTTTTGGTTTGTTCAGAAATGGGCTTAGAAATATTTAAATATATGGACTGTGTATGAAGAATAACTTAAATTAAGATCAGGCGGTTACTCCTAGCTATTAACTTTTATTACAAGTGAGCTAACCAGCTAAACCCTAAACAACTGAGCTAACCCTAAAATGTGGCTCTTTAAATTATAGCACATCTTAATACTTCTTTTTAAACCAACCCTCTTGCTTTTTCCTGAGTTATACTTATTTTTGGGATATTTGGGAAGACTTCAGTGGGGTGACGTCCAGGGTAGGTGGTCATGCAGCAAGTGCCAAAGGAAGGCATCTTCCCCTTCATTCTACCAATGCTTCTTTAGATATCTCTCCCCACAAAAAACACCTTGCTGCTGAGGGTGTTGGGATTCTTGACAAGGGGGTTGTATATCAGATACAGGTTGATCCCTTATGTGGACATCCAAAATCTAAACTATTCTGAAATCAAGACACTTTTGTCCACAACTTCTAAAAAAATTTTCTGCAGCGTGAACTTTAGAAGGTCTTGTATTCATTCCCATGTACAGGCTGTAAATTCTGTGCGATTCGGCTCTGTGGTATGTGCCATTGTTGAAAAATGTTAGACACTAGTAGATATAATACCCAAATGGGTTCCACTGAAAAGAGCAAGAGAAAGCGTTTCTCATTATATTTACCCAATTATTCCAAAATCCAGACAAATCTGAAATCCAGATACTTTCCTGTCCCAAGCAGTCTGGATAAGGGATATTCAACCTGTAGCTGCTAACTGCCCTGCAAAGAGCTGAGCTCCTACAGTTTGCAAGTTAGCTCCTAATTACCCTGCAAACCACAGAGCTCCTGAACTTTGCAAGCTTCTGTAACTATAGTGAGAGAAATGTTGGAGCATCTTTTTTTCTGGTGCCTTTTTTCCGAGTCTGTCAGTGACAGGTAGTGGGGGCAACTGAAGGCTGGATCGCATAACTAAGCTCCTCAAGCCTTGAGGCTATTCATTAGGACTGCTTTATTGCAAGAAATGGATTGAGTTTCTTTGCAGGTAAATAAATAAAATATTACTTGTAAATAAATAAAAATGTTGGTTCTTTCTAGATTGCCTTCTTAAAAGTCTTGTAAAGCTAGGTCCTGATAAAGTGTCATTTTAAACGGTGGGTTCTGTTGCAAAAAAAAAGTTAGAATCACTGGATTAGTAGATTCAGCCTGATAATCTCGGCAGCACACTGGAAGGGCAAACCCTCACCACGTGTTTGCCTGATCTTATAAGAGAAATATGGTTTTGTGTGGTGTCCCTGCTTGGTCTGTCCTTGCACAGTGTGTGTTGCTATCATGCCTTGTGGCCTGATCCTAAGCAGCGTATTAATGTCATCTTTGTGGAAGCTGACTTTTGAAAGGAAACACTGCAGTTCAGATCCCCCCTTTTCACTCTCCTAATGTTACCTTACATCAGGGCTTGAAGTTAAATGGCAATTCATTTAGGGTTCTTCAATTTTGACTTTGGTTGCCAAGACACAATGGTAGTTGCCCACTGAACAAATCCCTCCCTCCATGCACATGTTTCCTCCCCTTTGCTCACCTTCCTTGCTAGGGAAAAACATCCTGTCTGCCATGGTGAAGAGGGTGAGCAAAAATGTAGAACTCAGAGCTTGCTGCTGATTAAACTGGCCTTACCTTTTACTGCCTGCATAGCTAAGGTATTGCTATCATTCTTGAACATTCTAAGGGACTTCAAACCCTGTATTTGTGTGAATTGATCCAAGCTTTAATCTCATGCTTTCTTTCCAGGCCTGCTGGGTGCAGCTGTTGCAGGAGCTTTGAGTATGTTGGCACGTGATCAGACCTTGGCACTTGTCATAATCATACATTTTGTTTTATGGGAAAAAACAAACTCCTGTGCACTGTGTTTTATGGGAAAAAAACTCCTGTGCGCTGGAACTCTAATGGCGTAGGACAGACTCAGACTCTGAAACAAAACTGTATAACTGTTAAATAGGGACTAAATAGATAAGAGAGTACCTTCCCCCAAATACAGGAAACATTTTTGCATCAGAGCTTGGAAGCCTTAGACTAGTTGTTCCCAACCTTTACACTAAGGTTGGGAACACTGTAAGTCTTTACGGATGGAGGGTTGGCAGCGGTGATTAGGCTGCTAGTGTGCTGCCACTGCCACAACAGGTGTTTTAAAGGTACATGGTGGGTAGAGATGGTACTGCTAGGCAAGGGAGGTATAGAAATGTTTTCCATGTTATTGCTAATAAGGGCATAGTAGTAGTAGCCTCTTATTGTGGCCTTGAAAAAATAAGCAGGCATGTGGTGATCTGATCTTTTCTTATAGACTATGACCTTCCAAGTAGTTGTGAATTGTGTTTTTTCATATTATGAATAGGAGGGATCATGCTCCAGTGATAAAGCACATGTTTTGCATGCAAATATTCCCAGGTTCTGCCTCCACCTAGTATCTCCTGGTAGTACTGAGAAATCATTAGACATTACTGACCTATAGACTAGTAGTCTGACTTGGCATAAGGCTGCTTTCTATTTTCTTTTGAATTGACCTAAAGGATGCATATTTGTGTGCTGATCAGTTGTACAGTTTCTTTCATTTGTTTCATTGATTAGTATTATATCTGACCTTGTTCTCCGCCTTCCTAAGTTGTTCACAAAGTGATTTCAGGGATAACTCTGTAATGGCTGTTGGAAATACTTATTTAGCCTAATTTCAGTGTCTTGGGTTTTAAACCCAAGGTGACTTCTTTCATCAGTCTCAAGAACTAGCCTTGCCATCATTCCAGCCTACATCATCCACAGGAGGATGTGTGACAGGTATGCAGAACTGTTAAGATTTTCATCTACAATATTTATATATTGGTGGTAAACAAATACAGGCATAGGGGATTTGACAGCATGTTACTAAAGATATGTATTATGAAAGACTGCATGAGTTTTGGGCTCCCCCCCCCCATGCAGATTATGTTCCACTTTATAACTGGGCATCATTCCTTTTGTGATATATCACAAGATAAATATTTGCCTCGACTAGACTAAATTTGACTTGTTAGTCATTCTTTTCTGTGCAATTTGTACCACCCTCTCAAGGACCTACTGCTTTGGTAAGATCCGTCTAATGGAGTGGCATGTGAGACAAGCGGGATAATGACCAATTTGAGAATTCATCTGAGAGTTGTCCTGGGGTATGCTCCATCCCACCAATTTGTAACCACAGCCACTGATGAGAAAAGTGAGACTGTGAATGATAGATTTTTAGCTTGTTCTGACCCAAAGAAAGCAATGTGTCTTTTGAACTTGGAAAATATTAGTTACTGACTGGTTGCTATAACTGTAGAAACATACTAGCTTAAAAATAATATATTCTTATGAGTAGATTGATTTAAAGTGAATATAGCATTTATACAATTTCAGAAGCTAAGGTTATGCCCAAAGAGTGAACAGATTCCTGCTGAAAGAAACAGTCCTTAAGTATATTGGGCCAAAATCTTGTAGAGTTTTATAGGCAAGAACTAGCTCCTTTAATTGAGCATATTGGAAGTTAATTCCAATTAAAAAGCACTCGTGTAATGAATCAAATGCCTTTAAGCACCCTGGGTGTTGTATTCCGCACTAGTTGATGCTTCTGAACCGTCTTCAAGCACTGTCCCAAGTTGAGCATGCAGTAGAAACGAGATGTAATTAAGACATGGATTACTGTAGCTGAATCTGCCGCCTTCAGGAAAGGTTGCAATAGGTTCACCTGCATAAGCTGTACTCTTGACCACAGCTGCTCCGTCCAACAGCAAAGCCAGATCCAGGAGCACAGCCAGTCTGTGAACCTGATCCTTTAAGGGCACAGTCCTAACCTGATCCTTTAAGGGCACAATCATAACCATCACAGTTGTGCCAGCCAAACTTTGCTGGCCTAAGGGCCACCGTAAAGCATGCTTGGACCACTGTTGGAGTCAGAGAGGCCAGCACACAGAAGTGTGCCATCCTCTGAGAATGGTCCAAACGCAGTTTACGGTGGCCTTCTGACAGCCGAAGTTTGCTGGTCTAACTGTTCTAGCTTAACTCCAGGTTAAGATTGCTCTCTAAGAGTGCCATTCCATCAAGAACTGGTTGGATATGCAACCCAGAATCAACTTTCTACTATCTTAGTAGTAACTTTGTCTTACCTGATTATGTATCAGTTTATTAGCCTACATCCTATTGTTTACAGCTCCTACATGCTGGTCCAGAAGATCAGTAGTCTATTTGGTTGTGCCTGAAGTTACTTCTGACACTAGAAGTGATCTTGAAAGGCTCTTGAGAGGCTGTGAGCTTTTGTGAAGGGGTTGGGGGCACAGGTAGTACTTTCATCTGTCCTTGTTGAAGGTAAAGGCATTGCAAAAGCAAGCAGGATTCTAGACATGAATAATTAGCTAAAAAGATTCAGTTCTCTAGGGAAAAGTTTAGTTCCTTGGACTGTAGCCTACCCTACCAACATGAGACACTCTTGGCAACAGGTGTGTTGCACCTCATGAAAACTGGGAGGAATTGGAAGCATTGCAAATCTAATCAAGAGGACTTTAAACTAAATATAAAGAGGGATGAAAAGAAACACAGAACCAAGTATAAAGACAAATGCTAGAAACAAGATGCAAGAAACAAAGGAAGAAGCAGGCTTTAGATGGTAACCACAGACTACAAGACACTACATCATGGAAACTGGTAGGTGGTGATATCCGTGGTCTCTGATATCTCAGTAGTCCTCAGTAGGAAGGAAGTCCTCAGTATAGATACATTGTGTTTCAGAAATCCGTTCAGTTGTTTACATTGGAAATGTGATCTGATTCCCACTGTTAGGTTCCCAGGCTAATTCACAAAAGTTCATCTATAATGTAGCTGAAATACTGTACAATTGCAATGAAAAATAGTAGAAAACAATACTATTTTAATTAAACAAATAGGAACACAAAAAAATCAATAGCCCAATCCCAATGGGATTTGCCCATTCCACGATACAGCTGTACAAAAAGGCTGCTGCTGTATTGGTGCAAGCAAAGAGGTAGCTAGAGGTCTCCTCAAGGTAAGGGAACATTTATTCCCTTACCCTGTGAGCCCCAGCAGCCACTATGGGCCTATTTGGATCCGTGCCAGCTCACTTGCTGATGCAGAACCAAGTAGCCCCTTGCCGGGCTTTCAGTTCCAGGATGGGATAGGATCTGGCAGCAGCCTTTTCCACTGCCCCACTCACATTCAGTGCCTGAACCTCCCAACCTATCTGCCCTGGAACACCACTGTGTCACTAGGCAGTAGTTTTACCACTGATGGCTCCCGGGAACCTGCTGACCAGCGCAGAGGTTCAGCACTTGCTTGAACTCTGCACTGGCTCTTCTCTCCTTCTGGCCACCACAAAGTGCTTTACGGCACTTTTGTGATGGCTGTCTCTCAGCTGGCACTGTGGGAGAGCAGGATTGGGCTATAAGACGTTTTTAAAAAATTACCCTGAATTATTGCCCTGCTTACTGTATAGGAAGCAGATTTAATTAGAGGAGGAGAGGGAGACATCTCTGGAAATACTGAAGGGCATTTTCGATGTTTATATTACTGGTTCCTTTAGAGCAGCTTCTCTTAAACGTTTCTAGGGAAGTCATGATAGTTGCCTTTTTCTCAAGGTAAATTTGCAACAGAAGGGTGTCTCATACAATTCTGAACACTGAGGCAAATTTATGGATTTGGAGTCTTGCTCGTCCAACAGTACCTTGGGGGGGCCCGGGCCCGGGGCAGGCGTTATAGTGAACCTTTTGAGTGGGAGCATCTCCTCCAACACCTTTGCAGTGTCCTCTTTTGCAATATTTTTTGACTCCAGTTCCATAAGGCAGTGATTCTCAAACGTTTTTGACTGGTAGTTCCTTTGATCTATTGGGCCATTGGCCTCTGCTCCCCTTTGGGACTATAATCCTATACATTGATAGTGTATAGGTGGTAGGTATTTTGTGAGGATTCCACAGCTCCTCTGACCAGTTTCTGCAGCTCCCTGGGGTGCCACGGCTCACAGTTTGGCAACCATTGCCATAAGGTAGTCATTGAAGATCCTCTGCAAATGAATCTAACAACTATACATCACCCACCTCCTGTTCAAGATTGAGTTGCTTTTCCATGTCAACAATATTTTCAGTGACATGCCTCAAGAGTTTCAACCTTCTTAAAATCATTAACATTCTTTATTAAAGCATAACTGTTGTAACCTCTCCAGAAATCTTTGAGGGTTGTAGCTTCCTTCTTGGTAGCCCTAATGGCCTGACTAAAAGTTTTATTAGTGTAGGAAGTCTTAAATGACTCTTGTAACTTTTGTCCATTAGCTATATCAAGAAGGTTGTGTTAGGAGGAACCTTGATGTCAAGGTGAAACTTGCCTAGGAAAACAGGGTTCCCAGGTGTGTTGTCTAACAAGCAGTATTTTGAAGTGAAATCATTTTTGGTCCAACGTTTAATTTCAGGCACAACACAAATAATTAGTCTTCGAAAGCTACTAATGTTACTCATACTTTAGGATTTGACTGCCACAACAGGCAGATAAGCTTGTGTTACACTGTTTTGTGCTTTAGTGTTCTCAGTATAGTAAAGGGAGTAACTTCAGCTTAAAATTTCCCGAAGCATTCCCTCTGTGCAAAGAGTTAAGTGGGTCTTTCACAACTTTAAAGCCAGGCATAGTTCTATCTTCTCTAGAGGTGTAGGTTCTCTTAGGCATCTATTTCCAGAGATGTTCTGTCTCATCAACATGAAACTCTTGATGAGCACTGTACTTTTCCTCCTTAATTACAGCAGCAAATGTCTCCAGAAAATCAGCGGTTGCTTTTTTGTCAGCACTAGCAGCTTCCCCACTCACCTTAATGTTTGCTTGAGCATTAAACCTGTTAAACCACCATTGGCTTGCCAAAATTGGTTCACTAGTGCTTTCAACTAATTTCTTCTTCTAGTCTTCATAAAGCTATGAACTTTCTATTGCATCAATACAAGGTGAACAGGCACTTTTTGTTGATGTTGCCAGTCTTTTCTTCCTCCTCTGTGTTCTCTGTTCCTTGCTTTCTCTCTCTCTCTCTCTCTCACCTCAGGGAGAGTCTTCCCAACTCTGTAGCTTAGTGTTATGATTCCTTAGTAAAATCCTATGCTTTTGTTTTTATCAACACAGCTGTTGTGAAAATGGTAAAATGTTCTGCAGCATACACGTTAGCTCCATTAGTGAATATACAGGCATGCCAGGGTATCCACTGATTTAGTAGCCACGGTTTCAGTTTTCCACGATACCAAGGATACTGGGACACCTATTAAAAACATAAAAGGTAAAGGTTTCCCTATGACCAAATGGTCTGGTCGTGACAGACTGCAGTGGGTGGTACTCATCTCCATTTCTAAGGCTGTAGAGCCAGTGTTTGTCCAAGGACAAGCTTCCGTGGTCATGTGGCCGGCATGACTATACGCCGTAGTGCATGGAACACCGTTATCTATTAAGAAGATAGGGGAACATTAAACAAACCTCTTTTTTAATTTGTTGCAGCAAAACCACTGATGTTCCCCTATCTTTCGAAAGGTGTCCCTGGTATCCCAGGAGGGGGGGGAATCTGGAAAAGAACCCCAGCAGATACCAGGGCATGCCTGTACTGTGTAACAAAATTTGAACAATTTTGTGTTTATCTGAATATTTAGATGTAAGTTAGTTTTGGTGTGAGGATTTTAAAAATGCATCTATTTTTGCATACCATCAATGGTTTAGCCACAATTTATACTATGCCATTGTATGACATGACTTGTGTTACAATGCATTAGGTGAAAGGATAGATAAGAACATAATTTAATATTCTTAAAGTTTTGCTCATGCAAAAATGCTAAGTTAACCCCTGGAATCAGAGACTCTGAATTGTAAGGAACATTCAACATAACTGTTTGTTATACAGTGACATTTTTTAATGTGCCTTAAAATAGAATCAAAGGTAGGCCAGGCAAATTGGAAACCCTCATTGATGCTTGTATATTCTTTTACAATAAGACGGTATCTATTAGCATTGCTTTTTTCACATCGTGATCGTTTCATGAAACATAGACAGGTCTGCTTATTAACTGTCCAGAACTAATTTGAAACATGAAACAAAACATTTCTAATTGGCTGAACTAAGTGTTCTTTGGAAGAGGAAAGAAGGGACATTCTAAAGACCATGAGTATGGCCCTCTCACTCCACGAAGCAGGGCTGGACTTGAATGGAGGTTTCCTCCCATGCGGGAGGGCATCCCTTTCCCAATCCAACTCTAAGAGCACAGTCAACTTCTACTGAGCTCCTCAAGCTCAGTATTTTTACATAGAGGTTTTTCCTGCCCACTTCCTCCTCCTTCCTGCCCGGTGAACCCTGCTTTTCCTCCAAGGATTATTCCCCAGGCAGGTGGGCCCTTTCACAGGGAGGGGTGCCCGGAGCTTTCTCAGCAGAACCGGCTATTGATGAAGTGATGTTCAGACATGCTAAGCTACATCAGGAAGCCCCAGCCTTCTATGGGTTGAAGACAACACAGGTGGAGGAAAGGAGCAGCAAGGGCAGCACAAACAAGTGCCTCCCAACTGGGCATGCTGCTGCAGCTGATCCCTAGCCCTCGATGACCAGAGTCCCAGAACACATGTGCGTGGCTTCTCCCAAGCATGGGCAGCAGCGAGGCACCAGGGGTACCTGTCCTAGCAGTTCTGCCTGAGCCTCCAGAAGGAGAATGAATACGTGATCTGGTCCGCAGTTCCAGCCTGCACTAAGAGGACCTGGCAAGTAATTGGGCTCCAGGAATGGCGTACAAGTCAGAGGCGAGTGGGTGTTTGGCCTATAAGGACCAGGGGAATCAAAGACCAAAAAAAAAGGCCTCTAAATCCCAGTTGGATATGAGGCAGTTGAGGGGATCTTCAGGACCCAATGCCTCAACTTCGTAAGGCTCTGTAGGTCATGCCTCCCAAGAAGTGCAAATGCCGCAACACACCCAATCCCAATGCCTGGTCATCCTTTGACTATGGCCTTCGTGGTCTCCCTCCCCCAAATGGAGAAAGATTCTGGGCAAGGGGAAAGTTTCAAAGTGGGCCATTCATAAGAAGCTAAAGCTAAGACCAAGCATTTCTGTCAACTCAATTTCACATCTTCTTTTCTGGGTCTGACAGAAACGAGGGGGAACTCTCAGGAGATGGTGAGGGGGAGGAAGGGGAATAGTCCTGCAAAGGGGAAGGAGACATGGCATCCCTGTCCAAACTTGTTGGGGTTCTCTTCAAAGGGCTAAGCTTTTTGGGCAAGCTCTAGAACCTTTGCTCATTGATGACGGATGAGCAAGTCCAAGCAGGCACTTGGCCTGACACCAATGCCTGAGGCCACCCCACCCAAGGGCTCTTTAAGGAGAGGGGCAGATTCAAATATTTGTTCTCACAAGGACCAGCCAAACCTGACATGGTACCTTTTCCTGAGGCATTTCAGAGGGTCCTTGACACAGAATGGGCTAACACAGTACAGCTCAAATATTCCTCCAGGCTTATTAACAAGCTGTACTCTTTATCAGACAAGACTATGCAAGACACAAGGTCCTCTTGGTGGATGTGCCTGTAGCCGAAATATCTTTGGCTGCAATCCTTCCCTCAGAGGGGGAGGGTGGGCCCAAGGACACCCAAGTTCTTCCTAGTTTAGTTCTTCCATTATGCCGGACAGTCACAACAGATGTCAGTTTGGTTGGTTGGGGGGGAGCCCATCTGTAGGAAGAAGTGATGCAGGGCAGATGGTTCCTGGAGGAAACAAAACACAGTATCAACAAGAGTGAGTGTTGCCTTCATTTTGCCCTAGTTCTGTCCACCCCAAGGAAGAGGAGTGACACTCCTTGGATGTTTGCAGGGCCCTGTGTTTTTACACAGAGCAAACTAGGGAGGTGCACAAAGCAGATGCCCTATTTGTCAAATTCCAGGCCGGGGGTTGGGGGAAAGGGCATTGGGGCTTCCACTTCATCCCTCTTGAGATGACTAAAGGTGGCCATTATGATGGCTTACAGGGCTTCAGGGAAAGATCTGTCTGAAGAGTATAACAGCTCATTCTACAAGAGGGAAGGCAGCGCCGGCAGCATTCGAGAGAGCATGGGATCCCTTGCAGACATTTCCTGAGCAGCCACTTGGGCCCAAGCACTTTTGTCAAGCACTAGAGTTGACTCTGTGGCCTCAGCCGGTGTAGCGTTTAATAGAAGGGTCCCACAGAGGGTGGTGCAACACTGATGTAGCGCCTGAGTGGCCTGGCCTCTTAGTACTGCTTGGATATGTCCCATGTTGTTTAGAATGCCTCCCCTTCCTCTCCCAAGGAGAAAAAAGGAATTCTGTTACCTGAGAATGTCCTGTTCTTGGAAGAGAAAGGGGGCATTTGGCCCACCACTGTTACCGCTTCAGTGCCTCGCTCTCCTGGGTGATAGGAGGCATGTGGGGGAGGTAGAATAGGGCATGTGCAGGTTTGGGACTAGCTGCTCTTGAGACTCTTGACATCCCTTGGAATGCTGGAGTTGTTTCTCTGGCGCTCTCCTGTGTTCTTTCTTGTTTTTCAACCTTTCTGTGTTGCTAATTGAGAATTCACCCCATGAGACTCTCGTCTCTAGCTCTACAATCCAGATGCTCTCCTGCATGGGAAGAGACCTCAATTTAAGTCTGGCCTGCCTCGTGGTGGGAGAGGGGAATACCCATGTTATTTAGAATGCCCTCTTTCTCTTCTAAGAACAGGACATTCATAGGAAAGAGAATTTCTTTTCTTAATATTCTAAAACAAATGTATTTCAGTCTTAAGTAGCTGAACTGCAAATGACTAATGATACTGTTAAGTTCTTGGACATTCATTTTTCTGTTTGATATAATTTGAATTTCCTTTCCTGTTTTGCAGTCTAGTTCACATTTTGTGTTTGAACTGTATGCTGGCTCTTATCTGGAACTTGAGCATCTGTATTACCTTGCAGCAGGACTGCTGCTACTGATTTGAAAATCAGAAGTGACCCCTGTTTAATTTTATTTGTAGTACCAAAGGTAGTTAAGGCTTTTTTACTTTCTGATTCACTCTATTTTTGGAAAATGGCTGAGAAATAACTCAATTTATTGGTTCATTCTCAGGAAAGCTGCAGGCTCTGGCATCTTGACACAAGCAAAATAACCACACAGCCCTCCTCCTTTCCACTGTCCCATCTTCCCATATTTTCAGTTATGGCTATCCTAGGTGCTATGCGAGCTCTCTGAAATTGACTCGCGATCCACTTGATGTTTGACCCACCCACAGTTTGAGAAACACTCAAACTGGACCCATCAGTGGGTCAGAACTGGTTGTTATTGGGTCATAAAACTGACAAGCTAGCTGACAAGGAAAATATATTGATTACTATAAAAAGTGAAACTAGGCCACATGTATGCATTTACCCATAAGTAGATGAATGTGCCTGAGTCCACTTCAAATGGCAGGTTGCCAGAATGGTTCCAATCAAATGAACACAGGCCCTGGAAAAATACTCCCCCCCCCCAAGCTGGCAAGGAAAATGTATTGAGCCCATTGCAAAGCAAACTGAGCCACATATGCCTGCTCACTCATGAGTATGCAGTTGTGCTTCAGCTCCTATTGAGGGAATGTAGGGCCACTGGAATGGCCCTGAACATGCCGCACAACAAACTCTCCAGATGGTGGCCCCCCACAACAGTAAAAAGAATAAAAACAAAGGCTTGTGCAGCTGGTAAAACTTTTTTAGTCTTGTAAAGCTAGATGTGTCATGTTTGCTATTTTGAAAAGTGGATCCCAGTGCTATAATGTTTGAGAACCACTGCTTTATAATTAAAAACAGTGTCTTGGTAGTACAGACATTTCACTGACAAGGTGTCATTGAGTTAATTTGGCAGTTGAGCATGCCAGAGTTGCCTGGGAAACAGAGTTCCGCAAAAGATATGGCTATGGTATACTGTGTCATAGCAGAGGGTGTTGGACCTTTTCCAAAGCGAAGTGACACATGCACATTAGAACTAGTGCACAATGAATTATGCATGCCAATCCTTGAAAAATAATAAATATTCACGTGTATTTTCCTTCTTGAAATACTGCCTGATCTGCCAACTGAAGAAGAAGAGGCAGACTTGTACCATGCTCAAGCAGCATGTGGTGAATGCCAGCAACAGGTCTGGAAGAAAACCTTATGTTCTGCAAACTGATAATGGTGGTGAGTTCTTCCCACACATGTGATGATTCCTAAAAGGATATGTCACATGGATGCACTGTTCCTTATACTTCAGAACAGAATGGCATAGCAGAAATAAAGAATAGGTCTTTTCTGGAATTAGTCACATAAATACTGATGAATGCAAAATTCTGGCAGCATACTGTCTCTAGAATAGACTGCCTACTAAAGGTAAGGTGCAAATAACCCCTCATTTGAACTGTGGCATGGCAAAGCACCAAATATTAGAGCAGTGGTTCTCAAACCTTTTAGACTAGGACCCACTTTTTAGGATGGCACTTGTGTTGGGACCTACCAGAAGTGATGTCATTAACCTGGAAGTAATGTCATAGCCGGAAGTGACATAATCCAGTAGGAAGTGCCATCAGTGTGGTGTAATCAAATGACACTCCTAGAATGGAAACTGGCATTCTTGGACTGAAGCAATTGCACAACCATGAAATATCTCTGACAGAATAGAAAGCAAGATTAGGACAAAATATGGTGTAAAAGCACTGAACTAAACAAATTTTTAAAAAACCTTCACTTGAAAATTCAAACAGTCAAAACTCACAAAAAGAATTTAGCAAGAGTAATGTCTACGGTTTCCAAGATGGTTGCTCCCAGCTTTCTGTGACCCACCTGACGATCAACCAAGTGGGTCCCAACCCACAGTTTGAATAACACAGTATTAAGCAGCAAATATTGGAGGTGATTGGAGACGGCTTCCTGTTTCCAGTTGGTGTTCTGAGATGCAGAGAGGCAGCGCATGCTTCCTCATGTCTTGGAAGGCCTTCCAGATGTGACTAGTTTGCCAGAATAACCGAAAGTGCCTTCCAGTTACATTTTTGGGGGGTTATGTCAGCTATAACTGCCAAACTGTTAGGTATGTCCCACTAGTGGATTGCAGTCTGTTTGGTAGTGGGTTGTGGAACTGGCAAACCGATAGCTGACAAGGAAGAATGTATTGAGCCCCATGGAAAATGAAACTGAGTTGTACATGCACATTTGTTCATTAATCAATCAATCAATAGTATTTTTATACTAGACAATCGTTAATAGAAGATTGTGCCTCAGTACACTTTGAAGGCAGACTGCAAGGAATTCAACTCCACCAGAATGGTCCTGCTTCAATGAACATGGGTCCCAAAAAAACACTCGTGAAGGAACTACCCCCACCCAGTTGACAAAGAAAATGTGTTGAGCCTTATGCAAAACTACTAGCCATATGTGCACACTTACTTGTGCATATGCAAACATGCCCTGGCTCTTATTGAAGCCGGATGAAGGGAAACTCAAGCCTACCTGAATGGGACCAATTTGATACACATGGAGCTCAACAAATCTTCTAGAATGCACCCCCCCCCCCGCCCCGGGGGGGTAAAAAAGGAAAACAGGCTTCAGCAGCTGTTAAGATGAAACTTTAAGTCTGTAAAGCTAGGTGGGTCCCGATAGTGTCATTTTAAAAAGTGGGCACCAATGCTAAAAACTTTGGGAATTGGTGATATAGACCAATTGCTGCCTTGATGAAGTGGGAGAAAAAAAATAAAAGCAGGAAGTGAATTATGTGGACAGCTGTCTTCTACAGGACTGTTTGAATTTTCAACTTTAAGGACTTGGCTAGTAATCTATTTCAGATAAAAATGTAACTTAATATTGAACTCCTATCATACACATTACATGACATATTTATTATACAAAATGAATCTCCATCAAGAAGCATCACAAATCTGATTGGGTTTCTGAAAGATTAGCTTCTGAACCTTTGTTCAGAAGTCTAGGACAGTGTTTCTCAAAGTGTAGGTCTGGACCCACTTGGTGGGTTGTGACCTGATGTCAGGTGGGTCGTGGAAAGCTGGGAGCCACCATCTTGGAAGTTGCGAGACCTTACTCTTGCTATATTCCTTTTGTGAGCGTTGAATTTTCAAGTGAGGGTTTTTAAAATTTTCTTTTTAGTTCAGTGCTTTTACATCAGTGGTTCCAAACCATTTTTGCACCAGAACCCCCTTTCAGGTATGACAACTTGTGAGGACCCCCCCCCTTAAGACCTAGGGCTAGAAATGATGTCATTAAGCAGGAAGTGAAGTCATTATTTTTAATAAATCACACATTGAAAGAACTCCACATCCTTTTTAGAATGTTCTGAATACTTCGTATCTATGTGACATTTGAGTTTTTAGTTCAGTGATTGATTCAGCACTGAGAACAACATTGCACATAATGCATTGTGTCCTCTCCATGATGTTGCTTATCAATGTCCTCTTCTTTGTAAGCAGAAAAAACACCTAGGCTTGCACATGGATGGTGTGACATGCCCGCTCGGAAAGAGACCTGAAAAAGACTGCATCGCACACATGCATGCACCAAGACGGGTCCATAGCAAGGCTAAGTTTCCTTGCAGCCACAAGCATTGAGGCTGACAGTTTAATGGGGAAGCCTCTTTCCGAGCCAAAATGAAGCTTCCCAGATGGTGGTGACCAGCTTTATAATATGGCTGTCCCAAGCTCTTCACGACCCTTTGAAAATTGGTTCATGACCCCCTTGGGGTCTTGACCTCCAGGTTCGGAACCGCCGTTTCTCATATTTTGTACTAATCTTGCTTTTTGTCAGGGATATTTTATCGTTGCGCAATTGCTGCAGTCCAAGAATGCCAGTTTGCATTCCAGGAGTGTCATTTTATTATGTAACAATGATGGCAGTTCCTGTTTGGCAATGTCTTCCAGCTGTGGCATTACTTCTGGTGGGTCCTGACACAAGTGCTATTTTAGAAAGTGGGTCCCGGTCTAAAAAGATTGAGAACCACTGCTCTAGGACTGTTGGTTCCTGGTTGGGGCTGGTATAGGATTTAGGAATAGCCCTGGACTGCTTCCAGCTCTTCTCTTGTTTTCAAGACGCCTTTTACTGTCCCCCAGCTTTCTTTCCCCCAGCTTTGAGATGGTTAGATAGTGTCACCGAAGCAATGAATATGAAATTGGGCGAACTCAGGAAGCTAGTGGAGGACAGGGAGGCCTGGCGTGCTGTGGTCCATGGGGTCGCGAAGAGTCGGACACGACTTAGCGACTGAACAACAAGCTTTCTTCACTTTCCCTTGAACTCTTTCTTGCCTCTGTCATTGTTTTCATGCTGCTTCCCTCATTTTTCTGCCGCCATCACCTTCTTTCCAACCCTCAACGTTTCACTGTGTGTTTCTTCCTTTTGGATCCTGTTCTTTGCTTCCACCTCTCCTTTCTTCATCTCTCACGTTCCTTTTTCTCTTTACCTCCGTTTCTGCTTCCATCTTTGTCTTTCACGTTCCCTTCTTTACCCATCCCATCTGCCTGGCTCTGCGTTTATTTAATTCTTTAGTTTAACTTATAGAAATAATAAAAATAAACAATACATAGAAATTTGTAAGATACAGCAAGAGTGAAGCAATATTTCCTACTTACTTTTCTTACTACCAAGTCAAAATATCAAGACCAACAAAATGAATAGCCCTTCTTTTACTATCCAATGAATTCCCCCTATTCCAGTTACTTTAATCTATTTCCTTTCATTCTATGCACCAAATCCACGTATCATTAAATCATTGTTTACTTTCATATGCAAGAAGTCAATAAGTGGTTTCCAGTTGTTCATGAAAAGATTTACTGACTTCTTTAAGTTAAATAGTAAGTTTGTCCATTTCTGCAAAGTCCAAAATTTTTATCCACCATTCAACTGAATTTCTGTATTTTTCCAGTATTGTATATAAAGTATTCTTGCTGCACTTGTAACATATAAAAATAAAGTTTCATTTTTTTGTGCCAAGTTCATCTTTCATACCCAACAAAAAAGTTTTAGGCTTCATTTGCAAATTTGTGTTTAAGATCTGCATCTGTGTATATATTTGAATCCAATACTTTTTGCTTTATTACATGTCCACCACATGTAATTGCAGGACTATAAAAAGATATATAAAAGGATCCTTCCTGTCGCTTCCAGTATCTCACCAAAATCCCTCCCGAAAGGCTGCTAGGAAAACTTCACAATCAGGGAATAAGAGGGCAGGTCCTCTTATAGGTTAAGAATTGTTTGGGGAGCAAGAAGCAAAAGTGGGTGTCAATGGGCAATTTTCACAATTATGAGAGGTCAAAAGCGGAATGCCCCAAGGATCCATCTTGGGACCGGTATTTTTCAACTTGTTCATAAATTACCTGAAGACAGTGATAAGTAGTGAGGTGGCCAAGTTTGCAGATGACATTAAACTTTTCCGGGTGGTAAAAACCAGAAGGGATTGTGAAGAGCTGCAGAGGGCTCTCTCCAAACTGGGGGAATGGGCAGCAAACTGGCAGATACATTTCAATGTAGACAAGTGTAACGTGATGCACATTGGCACAAAAAATCAAAGGCACATATAGGCTAATGGATTCTGAGCTTTCTGTGACAGATCTTGGAGTGCTAGTGGACAACTTGATGAAAGTGTCGAACCAGTGTTTGGCAGCGGTGAAGGAGGCCAGTTCCATACTTAGGATAATGAAAAAAAGGGTTGAGAATACAACGGCCGGTATTATTATGCCACTGTACAAATTGATGTTTAAGGCCACATCTGGAGTATTTCATACAGTTCTGGTCACCACATCTGAAAAAAGATATAGGGGAACTAGAGAAGGCGCAGAAGAGAGTGACCAAAATGATTACTGGGCTGGGGCACCTTCCTTATGAGGAAAGGTTACAGCAGTTGGGGCTCTTCAGTCTAGAAAAAAGGGGGGGGACAGACGAACATGATTGAGATGTACAAAATTATGCATGGGCTTGATAGAGGGGTGTTTCTTTTTCCTGGTTTTTACCAGAACCAGGGGACATCTACTAAAATTGAGTGTCAGGAATGTGAGACAAGATAAAAGGAAATACTTTTTTTACCCAGCAGGTAATTAATTTGTGGAACTCTTTGCCAGAGGAGGTGGTGATGGCATCTGGCCTAGGTACCTTTAAAAGGGGACTGGACAGATTTCTGGAGGATAAGTCCATTGCAGGCTATGGCATGATAGTGTAACCTCCATACTTTCGAATTAACCTATCTCAGGATGCCAGATGCAGGGGAGTGGCAACAAGACGCTTGTTGTCTTGTGTGCTCCCTGAAGCATCTGGTGGGCCACTGTAAGAAACAGGAAGCTGGACTAGGTGAACCTTTGGCCTGATCCAGCAGGGCTTTTCTTATGTTCTTATCTATTTAACATATTTTCATGCATTTCACTAATTTACTTGGGAGTCATATACCACCTGTACATCATCTTGTAGGTATTTTATGTGGGTCACAAAGCACCTAGAGCAGCCATATTGAAAATATGGGAAGATGGGATACTGGAAAGGGAGAGGGTTGTGTGATTATTTTGCTTGTGTCAAGGTTGTGAATAGGCTTTTCCCCCTTCTGATTCACATTGCTTTTGGAAAATGGCTGAGAAATAACCCACCTTATTTCTTCATTCTCAGGGAAGCAGCAGGCTTTGGTGTCACAATGATGGCACTTCCGGCCATGACATCACTTCTGGTGGGTCTAGGACAGATTTTCATTCTAAAAAGTGGGTCCCAGTCAGCGGTGTCATCCTGGCGGAACGGCCCGGTATGCCGTTCCGCTAGTTCCGCGGTTGGGCCTGGGCCGCGCCGCCTCTCCTGAGGACGGGCGAGCTGCTCCTGGGCCCTCCCGCGCGTCCGAATCGCTCTGAAATGGAGCTATTCGAGGCGCAGGGAGGCACAGGGAGGCGTGGCTGGCCTCCGCCATAGGGGCGGTTCCAGTTCCTGGCGCGCCCGGATGACGTCTCTGGTCCCAGTGCTAAAATGTTTGATTGCTGAGGCTCAGGGACAGATAAGCCAAGAAGCTGCTCCAGCTAGCAATCTGGGCAACGCTTCCCATAGTAAGAGTTACTTTCCCTTCTACAAACCTTCATGCACCTCCGCCCCCACTTAATTGCTATCAGCTATTATAACTAAATAAATCCTTGATATTTAGGGGCAGTATGCATCTGAACACCAGATGCTGGTGAGAAATATTTATTTATTTATTTATTTGATTTCTACCCCGCCTTTCTGCCCGAAGGCACACAAGGCGGCTTACAACATTAAAAAGGCAATACAAGCCACAATATATACAATTAAAACATATTAAAAACAGTTAAAAATTTAAACAAGCTCCGTGGATCCCATAATTAAAAGAATGTAAAAAATGCCAGCCTGCCTGTCAACATTTAAAAGCCTGTTGGAATAAAAAAGACTTCAGCCCCCGCCGGAATGTTGCCAAAGAGGGAGCAGTTCTTAATTCTAAGGGGAGGGAATTCCAAAGTTAGGGGGCCACCACCAAGAAGGCCCTATTCTCGGCCGCCACCCCTCTCACCTCTCCCAGTGGCGGCACCGTCAAAAGGGTTAGGGTGACCTAAGAGTACCGTATGACCTAAGAGTACGGGTCGGATTATATGGAAGGAGGCGGTCCCTCAAATACCCCGGCCCCGAGCCATAAAGGGCTTTAACGGTCAAAACTAGCACTTTGAATTGGGCCCAGAACGGAACCGGCAGCCAGTGTAGTCGCCGAAGCAACGGCTCGACAGAGTCAAACGGATGTGCCCCAGCAACCACACGAGCAGCCATGTTCTGTACTAGTTGTAATTTCTGGACCGTCTTCAAAGGCAGCCCCACGTAGAGCGCATTGCAATAATCTAATGTCACTAGGGAATGGGTCACTGTGGCCAGGTCTGCGCAGCTCATGTATGGTCGCAGCTGGCGAATTAGCAGAAGCTGAGCAAAGGCTCCCCTGGCTACCGCTGCTACCTGGGAATCCAGGTGCAGCTGCAGCTATGGATCCAGGAGAACCCCTCAAAATATGAAGATTTTTGTCTTTATATCCTCTTCGTAAGTTTCCCAGGGAATGCATCTGGCCACTTCTGGAAACAAAATACTTTGGTCTGATTCTGTATGGCTCTTTATTCTTATCCTATTACCATTTGTTCTCAAATATGGCCTCCTTCCAATAGCTGAGCTGCCTGTTTGCACTGGTTAGTCATGTCTTGATTTTATGTGGGACAAAGGACACACAAAACGATTAGATTTTCAGAACTAAATTTCCACAAGCTGGGATATAGTAAGTGAACATTTGCATAGTGCACGTCTTATACTTACAACAGAATAAGTGGGCAGGCTTACAATAAATGTCTTAATGATATACTTATTTGTATATCATTAAGACATTTATTGTAAGCCTGCCCACTTATTCTGTTGTATGCTACAACATTTGCGCTTGGGGAACAAGTGGTGGATTGCGGTGTTTGAAAACCTAGGTGGACAAGTTGAAAAAAACATTGCCTTATTTCTGTTTGTTAGTCATAGCTGTTGGGAGCTTTACTATTGCCTATGCCAGATTTGTTCATCTTGCCTCAAAAGAAAATTCCTTTACTCTAGCAAGACACTTGTGGCAAGCAGTATGGGGTATTTTGGAAGATTGTCAGGAATTAGTTTCTAGCCTTTCCTTCAAGAATGATCCATGATTCTCCCTGACTGACTATGCATATTTTAACTCCTGCTAAATTGTAAGCATAAATTATGTGAGCATTTTTCCAGATTGACTCTCTTGAGTAATTGGATTGGTGGTGTAAAAAATCCAAAATAGCTGAATAACATCTCCCTGTATGGTTTTTTGCATTGGGCACACAAGAAAATGGCATGTTTGTATTACCATTAAAATACCTTTGTTTTAAGATTGTTTGAGTTACTATGGACACAACCATTATTCCTGTTTTAGTCCTGGAATGTTATTCCTTGAAAATGTATATTTATATAATATAACATTGCTTTGTGGTTGAAAGACTCATTGATAGTTGAAATCTGATGTGACTGGAATTCCTCTTGTGATTTTTATCATTTTATTCAACTATATTTAGCCATACTGTTCCTATTTTATTACCTTAAAAAATCAGTTATACAAATATGTGGTGCTGTTTCTTGGTTACGAAATATAACATTGCATGAAAGGAAGGGGCTTGCAGGAAGAATCCATTAATAAATTAGTTGCAAATTAGTTTGGAGAGCCATGTATAGCTGATAAATCCTCCTGATCATTGAGAACCTAAACTTAAAAAAAAACAGACCATGAAAGGAAAAAATAGAAAAACAATTTTTCTTGTATATGCCACTTTCTCTCTATTGCAAATGTATACACCTAGTGCATAAGCTTTGGCACACATATTTTTCATTTTAGAACCGCAATTTGCATTTATCAGAATTTAAATATTTGATTCCTGATAACTACATATCTCAGGATCACTTGTATGTTTTACTAGCTGTTTGTGACCCGGCGTTGCCCGGGGGCAGAAATTATCTCCAGGTTCTATTGGGAGGAGGAATGAGTGTGTTCTGCAGTGCACCCCCACCTCTGGGGGCGTATGGGGGGCCCTACCCCCACAGCATATCTGTCCAGATCGTAAGGAAGGCGTGTACCACGTGTGGTGCACATCGTTCCAGGCGTTCCAGAGTAATGGTGGAACATACACACAAATATGCACACCTCCCTCAAAAGCATGACATAGTGAGATCCATATATAGACATATAGAACCCGTCCCTGAAATAAAACAGTATTGATGACCTGGAACCCACAATGCACACTATCACTGTGAAATGAATGAGGAAACAGGGACACCATCAACTAAGAGAGCAACATGAAGGTCCCACTTACTGTCTGCAGGTCCTGTGGCAGGAATCCACCCTGATGTATGAGAAACAGGCAGAGGTGGCCTGTTAGCTCCCTGGAAATAGGCCCCTCTCAGATCCAACTGGCTGCTGGAACTCTGTGGATCCTGCTCTTTCCTCCCTGGCCCACTCAGGCCACAAAGCACTTTAGTTTCGCTTTCTGTTCTCCCTCTGTCTGGTAGCTGAGCTGCTCAGCCCTCCCACAGAACCTGCAGAATCGTCTGTGACCACAGGGTGGCAGCAGACCTGTAGCCCCATTCAATCCCCTTGGTTCCTGACGATCCGGCCCCCTCCCTGAAAAACGGGGGGCTGTAGGGGGGTCTGACCCCCGCAGTGATTCCTTCCAGGCTGCAAGGAACGTGTGTGCCAAGTTTCGTGGCCGTGGGTCAAGGCACGGAGACGTGTATAAGGAACATACATACATACACACAAACGTCCATTTTTATATATATAGATAAAACAATTGCTTCACTGTCAAAACACTCAAGATATGCAATATGCGAGAACAAAAATGTTGCTATATAATGGAAAATACTAAATTCAACATTAAGTTTAATCTGTTTTTGAAATGTGCAATTCTATATAAACTTATCTGGGAGTACCTTATATACTCATGCATAAGTCAACCTCATGAAATAAGTTGAGGGCAAGTTTCAAGCCAAAAATCATGAAATTTGCTATGACCCCTGGATATGTCAAAGGTAAAACTTGGGGGGTATATGCAGTTCTTTGAATTAGATAATTTATCTAACGACACCAGCTCCTGACAAATGACCTACCAGTAATTGTTATCTATTTATTGAAGACAAGTAAAAAAGTAAAATTGTAAGGTACATTTTCCAGAATACTAAAATGAGCCTTGAACCAGAAAGTGCATTTCTTGTTGTTATAACCTAAGAGATGTTTAAAGTTAGGGTTACCAGATACAAACTGGGACAGTGTGTCTAAACCTGTAACCATTGTATAGAAGAGGGAATTTGGGCAGGTACAGCTTTTGAAACCCTTCCATGATGAGCTGCACTTGCCCAAATTCCGTCTTCTATACAATGGTTAAAGGTATAGGCACTCTGTTCCAGTTTGTATATGTAACCCTATTTAAAGTGGTTCTAAATGTCTTCAGGAAATCCTTCAGAGTCTGATTCTTTATCTATATGGGTAGTCTAAAGTGGTTGATGGGGTGTTATGAGTTTTTATTCCAAATCAGTATTTCAATCAATTTTAAACCATTTTTATCAAGTGATATATATGTGTTTTATGGTTGTGGTTGTCTGCAGACATAAAAGGGCTCACCCCAGAAGAACAGAACTACTTGTAATGCAGTCCTATGTATGTCTACTCAGAAGTAGGTCCTATTGTGTTCAATGGTACTTAACTCCTAGGTAAGTGTGCATAGGACTGCAGCTAAACGTATAGGAACCATTTAAGATTTAATGCACAAACACACATAACCAAATTAAAATATTGAAAAGAAAGCAACTTGGAGCAACATAATTGAACATAGCATTGAATTGCTATGGGAAAGAATGGTTTTTAAGTGCAGGAATAAACAAAATAATACACCAAAATAGCAAGAAACCATTAAACTATTTGCTTACTCACTAGTAAACACAAATGTGTAGCTCAGTTTTGCTTTCCATAAGGTTCAATAAATTTCTCAGCTTAGAGGGACTTACTTTCCAAGTGTTTTGGGGGCCTGTGTTAATCAGATCGAGACCATTCTGGTGGCTTTGCATTCCTCTTGGCCTACCGTTTCCAATGCACCATGGCATGGCTGCCTACTCACAGGTAAACCCACAGTGTGGCTCAATTTCACTTTTCACAGGGTTCCATGCATTTTCTTGGGTAGGCTCTGAGCATGCTCAGAAGACTCTATAGGCAGTTAGGGCTTCATGGCTTACAAGCACAGTCAGAGAAGCACACGGAACTATTAGGGCCTTGCTCTGCTAAGCGACTCAATGCATTTATTGTATTATCCAATGTATAAGTTGAAGAGGTTGTCATATGTTTTTCAACTTATGAAAGGTAAAGGTTTCTCCCATGACTGAATGGTTTAGTTGTGACTGACTGTAGGGACGGTGCTCATCTCTGTTCTAAGCCAAAGAGCCGACGTCTGTTTGAGGACAAGCTTCTGCGGTCATGTGGCCAGCATGACTATATGCCAAGGCGCACGGAACACTGTTACCTTCCCACTGAAGTGGTACCTATTTATTATCTACTCGCATTTTTACATGCTTTTGAACTGCTAGGTTGGCAGGAGCTGGGACAAGCAACAGGAGCTTACTCTATTGCGTGGTCTCGAACTGCCAACCTTTCGGTTAGCAGGTCAGCGGTTTAACTCGCAGCGCCACCACGTCCCCTTTCGACTTATACATGAGTATATGTGGTAAGTCCCATTGCATTTAGTGGGATGGCTTCTAAGTTGGCATCCATAGAATTGTGTGACCTCCTTTTCTCTCCCTCTCTCTATGCAGCAGCTGAGCATTGTATGAAGCCTTGCCCTTCCTGCTGGGGCAAAAAGGTTTGCTACTAATGAGATAAAAGCATGTACATGATAAAACCAGTGATGGGAACTGGAGTCAGGGTGTGGTTTTTTTGCTGACTCATTTTCATTCAAGTCACGCATGCCAATGACTTGAGATTGGTCATTGACTTGAGAGGCCACTGACTCGGAAATGAATCAGCAGGAACTTGAGTCATTGAATGGACAAATTTCAGTGGGCAGCCAGAATGTGACACAGCTGGAACTGGGGTGGGGTAGGAGGAGGAGGAAGTGTTAAGAAAGCAGAAGATTTAGCCGAGAGGGTTAATGCCTCCGTTTGCCTGAAGATAACAGCTGAAGATCTGAAGGTCGTGAGCTCGAGACTACCGGAAGTCTCTGTGAGCGACAGACCTTGCAAACTGTGGCTGATTAAAAGCTGAGTTCCAGCTGCCTCGTGGGAGGAGGAGTGTGCTGAAGTCAGCTGGGTGTCTGGTGGGAGCAGGGAAGCCTCTTATCAGCCAGCAGAAGACAGACAGATGGCTAAGAAAGAAGGCTAAATCCAGCAAGAAAGATCTGTATGTGTGTAGTTCTTGAAAGATAGAACCTTTCTGTAAATTGTAAAAACCTTCAGGTTTCTGAATAAAAGTCTGCCTATGTAAACCGCCTTGAGTTACAGTCATTAGAGAAATCTAGTGATCTTAAGAAAGGCGGTATATAAATACATGTATTATTATTATTATTATTATTATTATTATTATTGGTCAGCACAGTCTAAGACTGCTTTTAGTTTTAACGTCATTGCATCAACGCCAGTGATGTCATGCAGGGGGAATGGGGGGGAACTCAGTTTCACTAGTTAAAATTAGGGCTGACTGCCCACTTCACTCTCCCTCCTCCCCCCTCCCAATTCCTCTGCAAAGAGCTTTTCTTCTTGGTTGGCCGGCACTCAGAGGGTTAAAGGGAGCGACTCCGCATTCCTAGGGGGGCGAAGGCAGTGATGTCATTCAGGGGGAATGGACCAGAACGGGCGTTCTGGATCCTTAACGGGCTCCATGGCTGGTTCCGGGTTCCTGACAAGTGCCAATCAAAAGTGAGTTCCTGTTCCTAAATCATTTGAATGACACCACTGATCAACGCTATAGCATTAGCTCCAATGCAGGGGTGCCAAGCGTCTACGCTAATGCACCAAGACCAGTGCTAAAGGCAGCATCGGTCTCGGTGCACCCAAGCTGCATCTTCCTTTTGCTAGCCAAAGCTGGCTGGTGCAGGGCAGGTGCCATGCTGGCGCAAAGGAGGGAGTGGGCAGGGGGAGTGTGTTTGTGGGTGGGGTGGCAGGCATGCCTGCCCGGGAGGGGGGGCAGGCTTCGGATTCAGCCATGGCCGAATCATAAACCCGTTGCCCGGGCCACATGGTCTCCTCAGATCTATGCCTGCTGTTTAGAAGGTGCAGATCTGAGGAGTCCATAGGGGAGGCACGTAAATGCCCTTGCTCCCGGAAGGCTCCAGCCTCTCCTATGCTGCGCTGGATATGGCACAGGCCCATCGGCCTTGCCATTCTAGCGCAGTATAGGATTGTGCTCTGTTTCTGTTTTGGGTAGTTGGCTGCATCAAGCATGAGGTGTGTGGAGGAAGAACATGAGACATGGTTGCCAGTGCAAGAGGGAGCGAGACGGGAGTGACTTCTCTTTTCCATCTCTGAAGGGACGGACAACCAATTGGATGAAATTGGACGTGGGAGGGAAGAGAAGGAAGAGCCCAAGGAGGGGGCAGGAGTTTTAACCTGTGGTTAGCCCACGGGAGTGGGTGGGTGGGTGGAGGCGATGCGGTTACTATAGCCACTGGGGAAAAAAAAAGACACAGACCTTCCTGCTTTATTCCAGCACATTTTGTCCCACCCTTGCTCCAAGTGCCCTCCTGCTTCCATGAGGTCCCATGCAAACCTTTGATTCTTCTACTTTTCTTCAGTGCTGGTGCAGTGCTAAGCTAGCTAACTTGCATCATTGAGCTGCTGCCTTAATGTGTGTGCGTTTGTAGCTCTCAACCTAGCCTCACAGAGAGAGTGTTTTTGCTGTTTTAAAGAAACCGCTCTTTCTCTCATTTGCGTTTTGCATTTTTCAGATTTTTTTCCTGGCTGCTATGATGTGTTGCTGGCAGGCAATGAGCAGCACAGTACACCCCATTCTAAGCTTTATTATTAGGCTAAAGAAAGAAGATCATTTAGTACAAAACTTTTAGAGTTTAGAAGTTAGTTGACTGGTGGTTTCCCCCCAGTTTATTTCAGTTATTATTATTAGCCTGAAGACAGGCGTGCTGAAGCCTGCAAGGCCCTGCCATCTGGGAGAATGCTGTGACGTTTGTCTAATCTCATCCCAGCTTCAGGGGATCGTTGTTCTGAAGCTGTGATGTTCGTCCCAGCAGTGCCCCCCCCCCAGAATTGATGTCAAAAAAGACTTGAGTCAAAGTGAATCGTGAATCACCACGGGTGTGTGCTAAGGGGGTGTGCTAAGACTCGTGCCTGAGGCGAGTCATGAGGGTGGAGACTTGTGACTCTGTTTGGATTCAAGATCAATGACTCATTCCCAACTCTGATACTAACTAGTGGGAAGTCTTTTGTTCACCTTCAAAAAGGAAGTTGAATTACATCTAGACTAGCAGATGAAATTCTGAAATAATGGTTGAGCACATGACTACCATGAGTATAGTTCTATTTTAATTTGAGAAACTTTCTGCCCAGTTTTACACAAACTGTAAGTATGATGGAGGCCACTTAAAATTGCATTGCAAAAGCAGCTGCTTCAGTCAGTGATCCGTAATAGTGTGAAGTAATCCTCTGTAATCTGTATTAGATGTCTAGGACTGGGAATGCATTGGCTATAGCAGCATTTATCAAACTGTGGGTCTGGACCCACTTGATGGACCCATTTGTGGAGGGACCTCCAGTGAAAACAGTGTGATAGGAAGATCAGATAACTAATTGCATTGTCCTATTCAAGAAGCAGATAGCTGCTAATTGCCTTGCAAACAGATGAAGCTCCTGCAGTTTCCAAGTTTGTGTAAACATAGGAAGATAAAAGTTTGAATGTCTTTTTTCCTGTCAATGACAGGTGGTAGGAGCAGTGAAAACAGGATCACAACCAAGCCTTGAGTCTGTTCAATAGGGCTGCTTCATTATGAGAAGTTGAGGGTTTTTTTTTTATTGCAAATAACTAAAATTAATTGTAAATACAATTTTTTTCTAGATCAGTTGTCCTCAAATATTTTAGTATTTGGACCCACTTTTTAGAATGACAATTTGTCCAGGATCCACCAGAAGGTCTGGCTAGATGTTCCATCATTGTGATGTTAGAGCCTGCTGCTTTCCTGAGGCTGCAGCAATCAGTTGAGATATTTCTCAGCCATTTACAGCCTTGACACAAGCAAAACAACCACACAGCCCTCCCCCTTTCCAGCAACCCATCTTCCCATATTTTCAATTTGACTGCCTTAGGTGCTTCACGAGCCATCTGACATTGGCTCATGACCCACTGGTGGGTCCCGACCCACAGTTTGGGTACCAAGGTTCTAAATCACTTTTTAGGTGGGTCTGAAGAGTGTCATTTTAAAAACTGGGCCTTGGTGCCAAAATATTTGGGAACCACTGAGATTCAGTAGGACCTCATTATCTGCGGGTTTGGCATATGCGGATATAATCATCCATGAGTGACAACCCCCCTGAGAAGACCCACCTGGACCCTTTGAACCGGAGGGTTGCTTCAAAATCTGCAGATTTCAACATGCATGGATTTCTTTAGTTGTATGGGTTCCTGGAATGGAATCCCTACGGATAATGAGGGCCTGCTGAGCTATTTTGTATCATAGTGTATCTTCTCTATTTTTCCTGATTAGATGCACTTCCTAATAGATTTCCCAATACATTTTAGTACATTATACATTTAAGTGAAATAACAGATTTGCTGTGTATGTTAGAAAGCTTACTGGGTTCTCTTCCCAGAAGAGGATAATATACAATGGTTTTTTTGCTGGAAATACAGCCAGCCTTCCAGAGCAGGGGTCTCCAAACGTTTTTGCCAGAGGGTGGCGAAATTAAAATTTATCTAAATTTTAGATCTGTTATCTAAATTTAGTACATTTAAAATGGATTAGAGATGGACTTTAGATGAATAAATAAATGGGATGAAAGTTCCAGGATTCCTCCCATCTCCAACACACACCACAGAAACATAGCACACATTTTAATGGATTCCCATTTAGTAACTCATCCCACAAGCAGCTTATTTAAATGTACTGGAGTAAATGTCAGAAACAGCAGATCACAGGAAACAGCCAGAACATGTTCTGAGAACCAAGGAGGCCTCTTTGACCCTCAGAAAAATCCTTCAGAGGATTCTGAATCCTTCAGACTAAAAATGACACTTCTGGGTCTTTGGGAAAACCAGAAGGTTTATAGCCTTCTGGAAGCATTCTGAGGGCCAGCGGGGCTGTACCGGTCTAACTGGCTCTCAGAACACTCTCTGCACACAAGCAGAGCACAGCTTGGAGGGTGCAACCTGTGCCAGCAAGGTCAGGAGGAGGGGAGCAGAGGCTTGCCACAGGCCGGACAGAGGCTCTTCAAGGGCTGCATCTGGCCCAGGTTTTGGAGACCCCAGTTCCAGAGGAATACAACTTTCTGATTTTGCAGATTGCTAATTACTGCTAACTTGTTTTTTAAATTAAAAAGTACTTCTTAGCATAATGTATTTTAGCAAGGGAAAAGTCTCTTTTGTGTTCTAGGCTACTAGGAATAAAAGTTGTAGGAGTCTTGGTTATGTGAGTACTGTACACTGCTCAAGCACTAATTTTATTTGGCTCATGTTTAAGTGATCACCAAATTTAATTAAAACGTTCCCTTAAAAAAAACACTTTGCCAAAAATAGTAAATGTTCACCAAGTTTTAGACCACCTAATAATCCTAAAGTGATAACCACATATTGAATTCTTGTCATTTTTGTAAAGTATTTGACAGTTAAAAAATGTTTTTGTCTCCCAAAAATAGTAAATTTTCGTAATATAACCCTAACCCCACGTTTAGGACATCTGCTAGCTAAATAATAGTATTGTCGTGTAAATTTCATGTTATACATTTGATGAACATTTACTAAATTTGGTATAACCATGGTTTGTTTTTGGACCACAGTGCTAGGGGTTCACAGTTTAATTTGGTAAGCATTTATTTTATCCCCATTTTTTTATTTTCCACATCTTCAGTTGGTATTTCTTCCTTATTGCCAAGACAACTCTGCAAATCGGAGTCTAAAAAATTTAATGGGAAAGGAGAAGGCTACTTTAGATAGATTCTACAGACATAATATTTATTACGAAAGAAGATGAAGACTTGTCAAAATGTGCTTATATTTTTTATCTTTGGGATGTTGCACTCATTGAAGTAATGAATACTTTTAGATTAACTTTCTTAATTTTTTTTTGTTAATACCAATTAATTGTTACCAATGTATTTTTGCCAGTGCTAGTATTTCCATTTATAGGAGTAGTATTATGTTTGCGCAATACTGCAAATTGTCACATTATGCACAGATGTTTTTGCTTTGCATTGTGTAAGCCATGCACATGCCATGTCTTTTCCTGCAGTAAATGAACTACTACCATAGACAGAGGGGGTTAATAATTTGCGTTGGGATTATATCTCTTGTCTTGAACTGATCTAATTTTTTTATTGATAATTTTTTAGATAATTTATAAATAAATTAGATAATTTGATCTAATTTTTTATTGATACGCTGCAGATAAGATTCTCTAGTCTACCCACAAGTGTTATAACTGTTTCTAGCAAGAATGGGATTTATTTTTTGGTATCCCATATTTGAACTAGTACAATCAAGCTGGATATATTACTGCTTGTTAGGAGTATTCAATCAGGACCAGAATGTATAAAGCAGTGAAATAAATACAGTGTGTTATTTCGGAAGCTGTGGACATCAGTGAAAAAAATTCTCTGCATTTCATGCATTCTTTAAGTATAGTTAAAACTTAATAATTTATGTCTAGATAATTATGACATGTGATCTAAAGAAATCTGTCATTTTTGTTCCAGGATGGATTAGATGCCTTGGTATATGACCTGGATTTTCCTGCCTTAAGGAAAAATAAGAACATAGATACCTTTTTGAACAAATGTAAGTATTTTGTGTGTATTGTTGATCTAGTTAACCTGTTCCATTATATAAAATTATAAAGCTAAGCTGGCATTGAAGTGCCACAGGAATCTGTAGAAAATTTGGCCTTCGAAAGGTTTTGTGCTTAGCGTAGGCAAATATTTGAGTAAAGGGGGCCGCAGTGCTGCACATGATGAGAACAATGTACATAAAACAATATTAATAATATTATAGTGCATGGTACTTAATATAAGATAGTCTTCTGCCCTGAGGAGCTTGCAATCTAAAACAGACACCAAGAAGAAGGAACTGGTGTGAGATAAGAGAGGATACTTCATTATTTCAGGTATATGTACTTTGGGTTAGTTGTAGTAGAGTAAATGGCTTATGGGATACTGTCATGGCTTCCAGAAAAGATGGATTTTCAGGAGGAATTTGAAACAAGGTTGTAGATGTCCTTTAAGAGATCTAGGAAGTACCGTATTTCCCCAAGTATAAGGCGCACCAAAGTATAAGACGCACCTTAATTTTGGGGCCAGAAATTTGAAAAAAAATGTTGCGTTACTGGTTGCATGATTGCATTTTATTTAAACTTGCACCTTTTAAGTGCTCAAGGAGGCATGCAAGAGGCAGTTAACTTCTACTGTATTTCATTTTTTTTGCTAGGTGGTTACTTTGTGGGCTTTTAAAAAATGCATCAACTCCTCAGCTCCTCCGGCTGGAGGGCTCTCCCCTGGCAGAGGCTGCAGAGGACTGCTTGCCTGCTCCCTTGCCTTCCCGGCTCCTCCGCTGCGAAAAGTTCTCCCTGCAGCGGCGGCTGCGGCAGCTGCTTCTGTAGTTTCCCAAGTCCCAGGACCGTCTCACGCGCCCTCTCTCTGCAGGCCAGGCGCTTGGACGCGGGAGAAATAGGGCTGGGAGGGAGCTGCGCGCCAAGCAGGCTCGGCTGCTGCGTCTGTGGCTCGGCGCGCAGCTCCCTCCCAAACCTGTTTCTCTCACGTCCAAGTGCCTGGGCCTGCAGAGAGAGGGCGCGCGAGACAGTCCCGGGACTTGAGAAACTACAGAAGCCACCGCCGCAGGGAGAACTTTTTGCAGCGGAGGAGCCGGGAAGGCAAGGGAGCAGGCAAGCAGTCCTCCGCAGCTTCTGCCAGGGGAGAGCCCTCCAGCCGGAGGAGCTGAGGGCGAAGGAGTCAAGCCACAGTCCCGCGATCACACCCCTTGTATAACACGCACCCAGTTTTTAGACCCCAAACCTTTGGAAAAAAGGTGCGTGTTATACATGGGGAAATACGGTAATTCAAGTCATCAGGGGTGGAGCCATTTGAGGGAGTGAGCAGTTTCAAGTGATGAATTAAGAGGAGTGAAGGTCATGAGAAAGAATTCCGTTTATGAAAGTAAGCAGAGGCAAGACCATGAACGGCTCTGAAAGTAAGAAGCAGTATTTGTCCAATGCCTGCCCTGGAGATCTAGCAGGATGGCTTATTGTTCCTTTCCTTGCATCTCTTTTCATCTACAAGAGAGCAAATAGATAAGAACAAATCTTGGAATAGTTTCTTGTGGTTAAAATAATAATGTTACGGAGCAGGGGTCTCCAAAGTTTTCAGTAGATGGGCCATATTGTATACTTTACATACTTTTGTAGGCTGTTTTATCTATATATATAAAAGAGAACGTGTGTTTGTACGTATGTTTGTCTGTGTGTGTGTACGTATGTTCCGCATAGGCTCTGCAACGCCTGGACCAACACCTCGACACGAAACATGGCACGCATAAACCTTGCGGCCTGACAACAAACACTGTGGGGGTCAGATCCCCCCTAGGGCCCCCGGGGGTGGGGGTGCGGGGCTGTCTGAAACGTAAATATGATTCCAAACGGCCGACATCGGTGTCGAATCCGTAGTATCCGGGGTCGCCAAGACGAGCGGCGATGCCCCCTACGCCGTTTGACTCCAGGTTCGGCCCTCCCTCGGCATGGGGAGGGGCGAGAAGGGTGGTTTGTTTGCAAAACAAACTGTCCACCATGCCCTCCTGGAACGCCTGGAGTGATTGACGCCAAACTTGGCAGGGGTGTGCCTTGCAGTCTGGCGATGAATACTGTGGGGGTCAGGCCCCCCTAGCGTCCCCGGGGGTGGGGGTATGCGGGGCCCCCCACATGAAAATGGTCGAAAATGGCCAAAATCGGCGTTGGATCCGTAGTTTCCGGGGTCCCCGAGACGAGTGGCGATGCTCCCGACGTTGTTGGAGTCAGGGTTTGGACCCCCCTCGGCGTGGGGTGCGAGAAGGGGTGCGAAACAAAACATCCGCCATGCCCCGCTGGAACGCCTGGACCGATTGGCACCAAACTCGGCATGCAGATGCCTGGTGGCCTGGTGACAAACACTGAGGGCCTCAGGGCCCCGTAGAGTCCCCAGGGTGGGGTTACGTAGGGGCCCCCCACGTGAAAATGGTAGAGAACGGCCTAAATTGGTGTCGGATCTGTAGTTTCTGGGGCTGTTGAGACAAGCAATGACACTACCGACGGTGTTGGAGTCTGGGTTCGGCCCCCCTCAACATGGGGGGGCGAGAAGGGGTGCGAAACAAAACGTCCGCCATGCCCTGCTGGAACACCTGGAGCGATTGTCATCAAACTCAGCATGTGCATGCCTTCCGGCCTGGCAACAAACACTGCGGGGGGCAGGCTCCCCTAGCGGCCCCGGGGATGGGGGACCGCAGGGGGCCCCACGTGAAAATGGTCAAAAATGGCCAAAATCAGTGTCGGATCCATAGTTTCTGGGGCCGCCAAGACGAACGGTGACGCTCCTGACGCCGTTTGAGTCCGGGTTTGTCCCCCATTGGCATGGGGGGCGAGATAGGGTATGAAACAAAATGTTCACCGTGACCCGCTGGAATGCCTGGAGCAATTGACGCCAGTATGCTTTATGGTTTGGGGACAAACATTTTGGGGGGTCAGACCCCCCTAGCGCCTCCAGGAGTGGGGGTGCACAGGAGGCCCCATGTGAAAATGGTCAAAAATGGCCGAAATCGGTGAGAAATCCGTAGTTTCCAGGGTCACTGAGACGAATGACACCGCTCCCAATCCTGTTTGTCCACGTTCGGACTTGGGATAATTTGTTACCCGGGCAACACCGGGTCAAAAAAGCTAGTATATTTATATAGGGCAAATGTGAGTGATGCATAACACTGTCTGTTTGATCTGCTGTGAAACCCATTTATTTGTTTATGCATATGCAAAAATGATGTAATTTCTTCATTGCAATGGCTTTATGGCATTGTTGAAAAGTCAACATGCGGCAACCCAATTTGTTTTATCAGCAGGGGTGAGGTTAACCTTGAATAATTATGGTTTGTGGGTCTTAAATATGGCTCATGTGACTGAAACAGAGGGTTAGCCAGGCTGACACCACATTGGCCATATTGAAAGGAGTGTGGCAGACAGAACTGCATGTGTTAAAACTGTCTAACTGCATGATTGGGAAAATATATATTTTAAGTTGCTGAGGGTCATATAAAATCTTGTGGCGGGCTGGGCGTGGCCCCCTGGCTATAATTTGGAGACCCGTCTTAAAGAGTTTCATGGTGGACTGGTGTGTAAGTTGCCTGTTGGTTAGCAGAAGATGTTAGCATCTGTTCCTCAAAGCTATGTTGACAGAAGCATTTTCATATCCAACCTGAGAAATTCAGTCACAGTCTCTAATCCCCTTCAGATAGATATTTTTTCTTGAGCATTGTTGAAGATAAAAAGGGGGAAAGGCTTGCAGGTCCTTTGCAGTGTGTGTTGCTTCAGATATAATAACTGTTGTACCCATTGTGGGTGAGATCCTGAAAGCATGATGGCATGTGCCTTGCTAGCATGCTCTTGCTTTCCCACCATTGACTTTTAGTCTACTTCTTTCTCTTGATAATCTGTTTTTATTTTTATTGAGGCCATCAGAATTTTTTGGCAGCCCAACCAATTTAACTTCCCTAATTTTTTCCCTGTTAAAAATAAACTTGAGCTAAAATAATTTATGTAATTTTACATATGAAGCTGCCTTGGTACTGAATCATACCATTTCTAGGTCACTTTTGTCTACACATTGATAGGCAGTGGCTGTCCAGGGCTTCAGGTGTCCTTCCCTGATGTATCTGGAGATCTCAGGGATTGAACATGGACCTTTTGCATATAAAACCATGTGCTCTGCTGCTGAGCTGAAGTTCTCATGATTTGGATGTTATTTTTTTTATCCGTTCTTCATAATCTGAAAAGTAAATACCCACATTTCTGTTACCATTTAGATACATTTTAATGCTATAGTTTTCCTCCTCTGTTAAAGAAAAACTGTACTTCAGATTTGTTGTTTCCTTTTATATTTATGTATCTTTTTCAGAATCTTCTATACTCACAAAGAAGTCTTGCAATAAATCTGCTGTTTGAGTAGTAACAGTGGCAATTTCATCTGCGTACATGCATAATTCTGGTTTTCCTATTACCATGGCTCAATGGTTGCGTGTATGTTTTGTACCCAGAATGACAGGTTGAATTCCTGGTTATCTCCAGATAGGACAGGGAAAGACCTACATTCAAAACCTACAGAGCCCTTATTAATTAGTGTTGACAGAAATGAGCTGGATGGTTTGACTTTGTATAAACCAGCTATCTGTGTACCTAACCTTTAAATTATAGAGCAGTGGTTCTCAAACTTTTCAGCACCAGGACCCACTTTTTAGAATGACGATCTGTTTGGGACCCACCAGAAGTGATGTCATGGCTGGAAGTGCCTTCATTGTGACGCCAAAGCTTGCTGCTTTCCTGAGAATGCAGCAATAACTTGGGTCATTTCTCATTTTGTCATTTACCAATAACACAGTGTATCAGAAAGTAAAAGGCATACTTGCAACTTTAACACAAGCAAAATAACTACACAGCCCTCTCCCTCACCAGCATCCCATCTTCCCACTAGTGAGTCCCGACCCATAGTTTGGGAACCATAGTTACAGAGTGTTTTCTTACTATATAATAATTGCACAGCTTTTTTGTTTAAATGATAACAGTGGGCATTTTTTTGCATATCAGAAAGTTTTATGTATCAATGTATCTTGCTTTCAGAAATGTATCATGTTGTTCCAACTAAGTGTTACTCCTGAAAACTTTCTTGAAGCTTTTTCAATTTTATATAATCACACACTTTCCCAGCATCAATTTGAGTTGTTGTTCAGTCGCTAAGTCGCGTCCGACTCTTCGCGACCCCATGGACCACAGCATGCCAGGCCTCCCTGTCC
>JAJKFI010000031.1:9533818-9545972 GCA_029204185.1 Lerista edwardsae
GCTTGCTGGCTCTTTAAGGCAAGCGGGAGCACGGAGAACGCGTTCTCCCTCTCCCTCTGTTCTCTGTGCTCCTACCGGCTTTTTAAGGTAAGCGGGAGCACATGCTCCCGCTTGCCTTAAAGAGCCAGCAAGCAGGGCAGCGCTCCCGCTTGTGTTCTCCGTGCTCCTGCTTGCCTTAAAGAGCCGGCAAGCGGGAGCGCTGCTGCCGGCTCTTTAAGGCAAGCGGGAGCACTGAGAATACAGCGCTGCCCAGCACCCCCCTTGTATAAGACGCACCCAGTTTTTAGTGCCCCCATTTTTTGAAAAAAGGTGCGTCTTATACTTGGGGAAATACGGTAAGTTGGCAGTTAATGAATTGACAGGCACACAAAGCGCTCAATGATATTTAAGCTATTTTTGAAGATGATTTGAAGAAGTTCTGGGAAGAAATAGATATATATGCCTGAAAATGTTTATATAATGCAACATAGCTGAGTCGAGATATATTCAGTGTGACTGTAGTTGGAAATCCTAGGATTTCATGAAGAGCGGATATATCGCCAGAACAGTGTTTCTCAAACTGTGGGGTGGGACCCACTAAGACAGGTCGTGAGCCAATTTTAGGTGGGTGGCAAAGCACCTAGGACAATCATCATTGAAAATACGGGAAGATGGGACACAGGACGGGGGAAGGCTGTATGGTTATTTTGCTCTTGTCAAGGCTGTAAATAGGCTTTTTTCTGATTCACTCTGCTATTGGAAGATGGCTGAGAAATAACCCAACTCATTGCTGCTTTCTCAGGAAAACAGCAGGCTCTGGCATCACAATGACCGCAGTTCTGGCCATGACATCACTTTGGTAGGTCCCAGACAGATTGTCACTCTAAAAAGTGGGTCCAGGTGCTAAAACGATTGAGAACCACTGCTCTAGAGAGATCTGGTGCAGAACTAACTTTGAAAAGCCCTTCCATATTCAAAATTTTTGGACCCAGTTTATGAATTAAGCCCATTCAAACTAAGAAATCTGGAAATGCTCTTCTCCTGCTTCACATAACATATGCCTGTGAACAAGGATTTTCAGCTCGTTGCAGTAAAAACTAAATCAGGTATTTCTCAGCCTGACTTTGCATTGTGCTTTATCCATCAACATAAAGCCAAGACCCAAAGAGCTTTGTGAAGAGCTTCACAAAGTGAAGCAGCATCTTGGTAGCTGTTGAAAAAACATGGTAATTTACATTTTATCACCTAAATTGGTGTTTTTAATTAACATGTACCAACGTCATGGATCATGGTAAAAAAATTGGGAAACATGTCTAAAGCAGGGTCCATGCTGTATACATGAGCTTAACTGCCGAAGAGCTACTGTGATCCCCCTCCCAATTTAACTGTAGAAAAAAAATTGCCAGAGCAAGGCAGCAGTGCAGGGGATCATTCCAAGAAGCAACACACACAGCTGCAGATCATTAATAAATACAGCTCCCATAGTCCTGGTTTCTCTTGCCACCCAGTGTACTATTTAACTAGAGAAAAAATCAGAGCAAGGCAGCAGGACAGTTCAAGGGGTGTGCTTTGGAGGGTGGGAGAATCTCTAAGAAAGTCCCCCACTCATAATCCTCTGGGGATGAGAGGAAGTCATCTTTCACTTTCTTTCCCCCCCCTTTGCACTTTTCATCATCAAAAGTGCACTTTTCACTTTTCACTGCTCCGCTTTTCACCATCATGGAGAAGCTGCTTCTCCTGCCACTCCCAACTGGCTAGTCATCAGTCCTGTTCTGATCAGCCACCTCATGAGAGCACATGCCAGCCAGGAACTTGTGAGCTCCCCGGCCGGCAGCTGAAAAGGATGGGGCTGGCCAGCTCTGTACTTTTGCCCTGCCCTTTCTGGCTGCTTGGCAGCAGCTGCGCAGCTGCAGCTGCTCTGAACCGAAAAGGGCTGTGAGATACAAGTAACCACCCTGCAAGCTATTGGTAGCTCACGAGCCCCATGTCACCTACCCCCAACCTAAAGTTATAATTGCTTTTCAATCTGTTAATGTTACACAGCTTAATGTCATAATTGCTTCGCTTCCAAATGGTTTGCAGATATTGCTGGTTTTCATATTGCTGTTTGCCAAAATATTCAGGAGTTGATATAATAATCACTGATTTCACAACCTTACAGCATAATCCTATGATGGCCTCTGCTAGTAGGCCAGGCATGCTATCACCAATGTGCCGTGAGGCACATTGGTGGCAGTGCAGAGGCTCTAGGCGCTACACAAAGGCCTGAGCCAGCATGCAGGCGGAATGGATGCAGGGGTGTGGTGAAACAGGGCGGGGGAGGGCAGGGAGGAGGGTAGATTTATGCCAGGTAGTGGAAGCGGATGTGGAGGCAGAAGCTATCTGTTATGTTCTTTACATTCACATTCTTTTATATTGATGATACCTGCTAATTTACCTGCATTCTAGAACATGATCCTTGCTGAACCTGCACTTGTAGTGCATAGTCCCCCTTCCCCAAGTACAAGAGCACCGATGATTTACAGCTTGTATAGTTTTCAGGGTAAGGTGAGAATTCTGTTGAAACAAAATAGTTAATTTGAAATTCTAATGTAAATATTTTGAACTTTTTTCATTGATACTATAGTTGCTTTCTACAAGCAGGAAACTGAAATGTTAAGCTTTTTTCTTCTTCATAATCTCATGCCAGTGTTGACCCACATGGATTAAAATAGTATGCTACCAAATTTGGCATTAAAATATTTGACCAGTGGAATTTGAAAAATTATTGTAGCTAATTGAATAATACCTTTATTCAACAATTACAAATGTCATGCTTTATATTGGATAGATTTGTCTTTTACAATACAATAAATAGCAAAGGGATCAAATATTGAAATCTCATTTCTTTTTAATTATTTTTAAACCTGAATATGCCGTAACTGTATAAGCCTTTTTTATGGTATGTGTGTATGCTGTATGTGATGTGTAGATTTTCTGTTTTGATGACTTTTGTTTCAGATATTTGTATATCAATTAACACCAACCTCTCTCCCAACTGGTTTTTGCAATGAAGTTGTTGTATTGTGTTTTGCATTTGTATGTTGTCATGGTAATGAAAGCAAGCTCACAGATATTAAGGAGATAATTGGAGGAGACAGAGAGTGATAGAGCTGGGAAAGGAGCTACTTCTTAAACAATTTGAATTAAAGAACAGCTGTTGCAAGAAATTACCAATAAATAAAATGGGATGTTGACCCAATATCTCTTATATGAAAGCTTATTTCTAAAGCCTTCCATTTGTGCATATGAAGATCAATGTTGCAGTTTTCTGTTATCTCTGTCACAGATAAAGACACAATAAACAAGATCAGAGATCTTCGAATGAAAGCGGAAGATTATGAAGTAGTGAAAGTAATTGGCAGAGGTGCATTTGGAGAAGTTCAATTGGTAAGATGGTAGTTTTTTTTACTATTTACATAGTGCTACTCTTTATTTTAAACTGGAAGTGTTAGAGAACACTATTAAATGATTATCATAAAAAGGAACATTCCTAAGTAAGTTCTGTTTTTAAATCTAGTGGGTCACGATAAATTGTCATTTTAAAAAGTGGGTCTCAGTGCAAACAGTTCCCTCAGTTTGGGAAGCACTGTGTATGTGCAGTTTTGATCCCCCCCCCGAAGTACATTACTTTATACCAGTGGCTCCCAACTTTTTTTGCACCAGGATCCACTTTTTTAGGTATGACAACCTCTTTGGGACCCTCTCTAAGACCTAGGGCAATGATGGCGAACCTCTGACACTTGTGTCAAAGGGTGATGTGCCTTGGAGTGATATGCCTTGGTGATATGTTTGGAGTGACATATCTGAGTTTTTTCTACTCATTTTTCATTTTTGTAATTATTTGATGTTTCTTTATAGAATACACAGTACTACAAATGATTGCACTGTATTTTTGGTTTAAATAAATGAATAAGGATAGTTTCTCTTTCGTTTGGGAGTGGGGGAGACACACCAACAGAATCAAGTTTAGCATTTTCTGAAGTTTTGACACACCAAGCCCAAAAGGTTCATCATCACTGACCTAAGGCAAAAAGTGATGTCATTAAGCAGGAAGTGACATTATTATGCTGACGGCCGGAAGTGATGAAATTAAACAAGGTTAGAGTTAGGGTTCAGAATTTTTTGTCTCTAAGCGGCGTTGGAGTTTTGCGTTCAGTGACTGATTCAGCCCTGGGAACGACATTGCACACAACACACTGTAGCTTCTGTGCTGATCGAGGTGGTAAAGCCAGAGTATTTACATTCCTCTTTCCCTGCATGCTAAGACTTATCCACTCAGAGAGAGACCCAGGAGGGACTTCACTGCACATGCACCCACTAAGACAAGCCCAAGGCTCGTTTTCTCCTCAACCAGAAGCATTGAAGAAGTGGCAGTTTAATAGGGAACCTTCTTCCATAGCCAGAAATTCCCAGTGTCCCCAACTGCTAAGTTTTGCACTGCTTTTGCAAAGGGACACCAGCAGGTGCAGAAAGGACCACCAGATAATTGCTCCAAGAACATCCGCTAACAGGTTGTCACTGTGTTCTCTCTCTCCCACCTTACATTCTCACTACTATGTTCTTAAACTGTGCCTTTCAAGATGGCAGCAGATGATTGTTCAATAGAAACTTTCAAGATGGTGGTGCCCATCTTTTCATGATACCAAGCTCTGTGATCCCTTGAAAATCAGTTTGCGACCCCTCTTGGGGGTCCCGACCCCCAGGTTGGGAGCCAATGCTTTACACTTCTTACATTGAAGCGCATCTGCCATTTTGCTGAGCTTTCTCCCACTCTGGAGAGATTGCTGTATTCCTTTTGTGAGTGTTAATGGCTTGAATGTTTAGGAGAGGATTTTTAAATTTGTTTTGAGTTCATTGCTTTTACACAATATTTTGTCATAATATTGTTTTCTGTCAGGCATGTTCCATGGTTGTGTAGTTGCTGCAGTCCAAGAATGCCAGTTTGCATTTCAGGAGTGCCTTTTATTATGTCACAAAGATGGCACTTCCTGCTTGATTATGACGACGACTATGTGTCACTTCCATAGTGACATATGTCATAGTGATGTCATCACATGTCATAGTGATGTCGGCCTATGACATCACTTCTGGTGGATCACAAGTGCCATTCTAAAAAGTTTGAGAATAAATGTCTTAATCCATAAGAGGATCTGCCCTCTTAATCCTTGACTGTGGAGTTTTCTCAGCAGCCTTTGGTGAGATACCATGTCCAAAGCCTTCTAAAAATCCCAGTATACATTATCCATGGGTTCACCCACATCCACATGTCTGTTAATCTTTTCAAAAAATTCTAAAGTGTTCATGGGGCAAGACTTACCGTTAACTTACAGACGTCTGCCAAGAAAAAAGAAAAGTAAAGTAGTAACAGGACATTTAACTGTTAACCAAAGTTAAATGTGATATATAATTAAGTTATTTTAAAAAGTAACAAGTAGATGTGTACAAATACTTCATATATTTCTGTATTTTAAACTATAAATAAAAATTAGCCATACCCCATCCAGCTGTCAAATAAAAAAATCTTATTTTTAGTTGTTTAATATGGTTGAAATAATAGAACTTAAAAGTTGAGTTAAAGTTAAAAGACAAACTAAAATTGAACGTAAAGAGTTACTATCCATTGAAAAGAGTTAAAAAGGGTTTTGACTTTTGTTGTTCCCATAGTTTTTATGAGGTCCCTATTTTGATTCCTTTTTCGGCCTGAAAGTATCGTACAGTCCTTAAAATAGACCTGAATATGGAGTATGAGCCCTGTACAAAGGATTGACTATCTAAAGGACTTCTAATATAAATTGATCACAAAACAGGAAATATTCTTCACCACCCCCTGCAGCTCCATTCCTTGATAGAAAAAACTGTTTGTTTATATATTTTGGAGTGCCCTAAAATTAGAAGAGCTTTCACCTTGGCTCGTTGCAACGCTATTCCATCTGCAGTTCTGTGGGGTAGGTTTAGTGGTATTCCCCCCCCCCCAAGACAGACTTTGCCCATGCCCCATGGGTGTCGTCGAATCAACTGAGCATCTTCTTTTTCATTGCCCCATCCACATTGAGGCTAGAGAGAAACTTTTAGCTCCTCTTCAGCAATTAAATCCCTCACTTGTGGGTCATGAATATTTGAAGTATCTTCTAGCTTCAACTGATTCTTTCATAATTAGCCAACTAGCTATGTTTATTTTTCATGTTGTGGTCTCCAATTCTAAGCGTGCCTCAAATCGTTTGAATTCTGTGTTTTGATGTTTATTTGTATTTATATTTTATTTGTAATTAAGGTTTATATGCCAATAAAGGTTTTTGATTTGATTTGATTTGATAGAAAAAACTGCAAACAGGGTCTGCATCTTATGTGAAAGTTACACCAATGCTTAAGGCCAAAATTGTGTATAGTTAAAACTCGCTTAAAGCCAACATATTGTCTCTTTAAGAACTAAAAGCGCAGTATAAGAGAGTTAGGAACTGAAGGAACAATAGCTTTATTCTCCCATTTCAGGCTTGCTTCAGAGCATAAGTAGAGTAAGTGGAATGGTGGCCATGTAGCCTATACTTATTTAAACTGTTTTTCTCAGTCTTTATGGGGGGAGGGGGGAGTGTGTAAACTAATTGAAGTATTATACAGTATTATGAATAGGGGCAGTCTAAAATGATATTTGCGAAATATCACGAAATAACACAAAATTGGCCATTAAAAACCACAAAACTTTATATCCCCCTTAATCAACGAAATAAGCCGAAATTCACCTTTTTAACTGCCTGCTGATCATTTGCAAGTGAATGCAGACTGTCTTTAGCACTTGCAGATAGTTTGCAAGGCTTTTTGCAAGTTTGCAGAGGAACAGTTTGTTTACATTTGTCAGCTTCCCTGCTAGCTTCTCCACCCAGCAGACCAATTAACATATTGCAATTAACTCTGTAAGAGCTGGCATTCCTGCAATGGTTGCAGGGTGTCTTGAGGTAAAGTCCTTCACATTACTATAAAGTTTTTAAGCGTGCTAATGATTACTGCTTCCTGCTATGCTTTTTTATGCATTGCAAAATCTGTACTTAAGTAGTACAGTAAAAAAAAACTTACGCAGTACTTTTTCTGCAGTTTGAATCTGTGTGTCTCCTCTGCTGTTTTTTCACATCATGCTGTGTTGTGCACACCAAAAATGATCCCTGTTCTGCATTCTAGGGAATCTCTGCAATTCTTTGTATTTTGCTATGTATCTCTACTGAACCCCACTGCAATAATGATACAGGCAGATTTGAAGGGGGGAGAGGGAGAAATAGAACCTGTACTGAGGGAAGAACCAGCAAAGAGCCAAGGCATTTTTTTTATATGCAGAACTGCCAGCTTGGGATGTGACTTTTGGGGGTGTGGGGTGGGGATGAATGTTAGGTTGCTTTTGGCTGCATAGCTGCCCCCAGCTTTGGAGTGCAGTTTCAGGTCCTTAACTACTTGCTAATTCTGGGAGGGGGGAGTGTGTGTGTGTGAGTGAGTGAGAGAGAGAGAGAGAGAGAGAGAGAGATACCTGTTTTATTCCTGTGGCTATGTCTGCTGACAGCCACAGGCATAAAACACATATATGCCATCTATATGGCCATGATTACATTTGATAAAGATGCTTTAAGATTGATTAAAATATTGATTTGGAATAAAAACACAACACCGCTTTCAGCCCATTTTTTTAGGATAACACCGCCATCCATGAAAAAATAAAACCATTTTAGACTGCCTCTAATTATGAATTATGTATATATGTATGTATATCCTATAAATATATACATACTATGTATCGAGTGTATACAAATTCATGCACATGTCAGTCTCTTGTAACATGCGGGTTGAACCTGATCAAGAAAAATCAGGAATGAGACCTTACTTGTGCTAGTACTGTAAGAATACCATGCAACCAGCTCTAAAAGAAACCCTCCAGTATGATTGAATGATGAAAAGTAATGTATAAAATGAATAAGGTGATGGGTAATTAATATTACTCAAATATTTGTTTTTGTTTTTAGTCATTGTTTAAGAAGAAAGTTAAATAAAAAGAACGATTAAATGAGGAAAACTCCAATAACTCTTTGTAACGCTTGATGATGTAAACTCCTGAACCCTTACAATCTTTTTTTTAAAGGAAGCATCTCTGCTCATGTAGGTTTGGTATTGTATGTTTCCGCTAAGCGCTATGGTTCGATGCCCGGTAAAGGTAAAGGTAAAGGTTTCCCCACAACCGAATGGTCTAGTCGTGAACGACTATAGGGGGCAGTGCTCATCTCCGTTTCAAAGCCTGTAGAGCCGGCATTTTTGTCCGATCATGTGGCCAGCATGACTCTACGCCGTAGCGCATGGAACGCCGTTACCTTCCCATCGAAGTGGTCCCTATTTATCTACTTGCATTTTAGGTGCTTTCGAACTGCTAGGTTGGCAGGAGCTGGGACAAGCAACGGGAGCTCACTCCCTCACGCAGTCTTGAACTCCCAACCTTGCGGTTGAAAGCCCAGCAACAGCGGATTAACTCGCTGCGCCACCACGTCCCACATCGATGCCCTGAGAGTCCACTAAATTTACCTGCGGTATCTTAAAAAAGGCCTCTACAATAGATGTTGTACACATATGAAAATTTTTGTTAACTATATAATGTGAAATTCTGGATATTGAGAGGTTATTGAAAATTTTAGGAAAGAATCAATGAACATGTCGAACTAGATGAATACAAAGTACCCACTGCCAGCCCTCAACCAAGTATGCCTTGTGCCAGGCACACTAAAGCAGCCCTGTCAGACCCTTCAGCACCTCCTGTGAAGGTATCTGATGCTTTATTCCTTTCCAAGGCCCAAGATGCAGGAAACTTCCAGACAGATAACAAGTTGTTGGTATGCAGTGATGAAGGAATCTGCAAAATCGGATGTACGGAAGGGCCTCTCATTCAGGGTCTATTATCGTTTGCTTGGCACAAAGCATTTCTAGTTCTCTTGCACTTATGATGTGGTATAGATTATGAATTCTTACTTACGCTTTCTTCATCTTACATTTTACTTTTAAAGGTAAGGCACAAGTCCTCACGAAAGGTCTATGCCATGAAACTTCTGAGCAAGTTCGAGATGATAAAAAGATCGGATTCTGCATTCTTTTGGGAAGAAAGGGACATAATGGCATTTGCAAATAGCCCCTGGGTGGTGCAGGTATATTGATTAATTGATTGAGATTTATAGGTAGCAAGGCTAGTAAGGATTGTGTAAAATATCCAGCAGCATGTTAGTAAGAAGTGATGTATTTATCAGTAACACGTGTTTGAGAGCCAGTTTACTGCTTTTAGCAGTTTTAAATCTAGGTAAGTTTTGCATTTGGTCTTTTAAAGTATTCAAATTTATCTGCAAGTTAACACTTTTAGAATAACAAGCTGGCAAAAAAGTAATAGATTTTATCTCAACATGTTTATCAGTATAATAATTATCATTTGTGTAATCCAGTTTGTAATTTTTGAAAATTGGAATATAAATCTTGTAAATAAAATTCTGTATCAATTGTTCAATATGTCTATGTAACTGTTGTATATAATCATGTATAAGTGGATGTCATGTATAAGTAGAGGGTAAGTTTTAAGCCAAAAATCATGGAATTTGCCATGCCCTGTGGATAAGTCAAACTTAAGGTATCAGCAATTCATTGAATTAGATAATTTTGTCTGATTTTGCTCAACACCAGATTCTGACAAATGATCTACCAATAATTGTTATCTAAGAACTGTACAATCTACCTGTTTATTAAAGTACAGGGAAAACAAAATAAAACAGCAACATAACAAGCAACTATCAAACCAGTTGTTCCCAAACCTTTTAGCACTGGGGCCCACTTTTGAAAATGACAGCCTATGGGGACCCACAAGAAGGGATGTCATTAAACAGAAGGGTTGTCTGAATGGGCAAAGCATGCTAGAATAATAAAACAAACACACAAAACTGTTCAAGGCTAGAACTGATTAAGTATACAGTTACCAGATACAAAGTGGGACAGAGTGCCTATACCTTTAACCCTATTGTACAGAAGCAGGAATTTGGGCAGGTGCAACTCATCATGGAAGGGTTTCAAAAGCTGTACCTGCCAAAATTCCCTCTTCTATACAAAGGTTATAGGCACTCTGTCCAGTTTGTATCTGGTAACCTAATAATAAGCAAAAAAAGAACCATAAGAGGAGCAACGGGCTGGGAAGCAGCAGTCTGCATGGTCCCATCAAACTTGTTTGAGAGCAGATGCTCTGACACAGAAGCTACTGGATGCAGCCATTGGAGCTGTGGAAAATTAATCAAGACACAAATGCTCAAGGCTTGGACTTGATTATGCATATCTGAATGGAGGAATTAAAAGAGCCCATTTCTTCCTCTCACACACACACACGCCCCAATAATTTGCACAGTAACTCAGCATCACAGCCCTCTGGAACAAAAGAGAGCACATGATCTGAATGCGCCTCCTGGGAAGAGCCTGCCTAATAGCTTTGAAATTGCAGAGCCCTGCTGAACTCAACTCACATGTTACAATAAATGCGAACGTGTAGTTCAGTTTTGCTTTCCATAAGGTTCCTCAGTTTAGAGGGAGGGACTTCCTTCTCGAGTGTTTTTTGGGGCCTACATTCATCGGATCAGGGCCATTCTGGCAGCGTTGCATTCCTCTCAGCCTGCCCTTTCCAATGCATCATGGCACAGCTGGCTACTCACGAGTAAACGCCCTGTGGCTCAGTTTCACTTTCCATAGGACTCCATTTTCCTGAGCTGCTTCTGAGCATTCTCAGAAAGCTCTGCAATTTAGTGGCTTAGCAGGAACCACGTGACAGGCAGGAGCACTCAGAAACCATCTTGAGAGTGAAGGCATTTACCGTATTCCCCTGAATATAAGCTCTCCAAAATATAAGTCGATGTCAGGTTTTTCTAGGCAGTTTCTAGGGAGAAATTTCTTGACCTATACATGATTATATACGGTAGCTAGCTTTCTGACTTTTTCCCCCACCTGCAACTTGAAGCCAAAAAGTTTCAATAGGGAAGACTAGCAGAGCAATATAAGATATTTAATTATGGGAAAATCTGTTTTGCCTTTTTGTGTTTACACTTTGAAGAGCTTAAAGTGTTTTTTCTTGTTGTTGTTTAATGGTTTGTTCTCCTGGTCTTGTTTAACATCTGTGAAAAAATCTAGCAAGGGCAATTTCTTAAATAGACTGAATAGGTGCTTTATTGGGCTGTGAAATCATATGCACATATATGGACATGTGTGGTGGCTATAAAAGCAGTTCCAGTTGCCAGATCCGGAAGTGCCCACACAGATTCTAAGTTTGGCTTATTGGGGAAAAAATCATATCTTGCTTTTCCCTTGCTAGGACAAAAGCCCAACGTGCGTTACAAGTTTCCATAAAAAACAATAAAGCGTGTTAATAAACAAAGGTAAAGGTTTCCCCACGACCGAATGATCTAGTTGTGATCGACTGTAGGGGGCGGTGCTCATCTCCATTTCTAAGCCTGTAGAGCCAGCGTTTGTCCGAAGACAGTTTCCGTGGTCATGTGGCCAGCATGACTATATGCTGTAGCGCACGGAATGCTGTTACCTTCCCACCGAAGTGGTCCCTATTTATCTACTTGCATTTTTAGATGCTTTCGAACTGCTAGGTAGGAGTTGGGACAAGCGATGGGAGCTCACTCTGTCATGCAGTCTTGAACTCCCAGCCTTCCGGTTAGAAAGCCCAGCAGCAGCAGTTTAACCCACTGCGCACCTCCCTTCTAAACAATTAGTAAGCCATTAATAAACAGTCAGGGTAGGCAGTTGAGACCAACAACTATAAAAATGGGATACAAAACCTGAATGTAGGACCACTTCACTCTGAAGCCAGTGTTTTTAAAGGTGGTATCAACAAATACCTGATCAGGATAGGCAAGTGCTTCTGTATGCTGGTTGGCCCAGTACTGTACTCTGATTTTTGGACTGTTGTTTTACTTACCTTGGTTAATGCCATTATCTTATATCGGACACTATTTTATGATAGTCTGTAATGTCACTGGCCGTGTGAATATTGTTGGGAAGATAATGCTTTGTTCTTGTTCAGTCGCTAAGTCATGGCTGACTCTTCGCGACCCCATGGACCACAGCATGCCAGGCCTCCCTGTCC
>JAJKFI010000031.1:9546372-9585834 GCA_029204185.1 Lerista edwardsae
GACTCTTCGCGACCCCATGGACCACAGCATGCCAGGCCTCCCTGTCCTCCACTAGCTTCTGGAGTTTGCCCAATTTCATGTTCATCGCTTTGGTGACACTATCTAACCATCTCATCCTCTGCTGCCTCCTTCTCCTTTTGCCTTCCATTTTCCCCAGCATGAGGGTCTTTTCTAAAGAGTCCTCTCTTCTCATGAGGTGGCCAAAGTATTGGAGCTTCAGCACCAGGATTTGTCCTTCCAGGGAGCAATCAGGCTTGACTTCCTGGAGGATTGACCAATTGGATCTCCTTGCAGTCCAGGGGACTCTCAAGAGTCTTCTCCAACACCATAATTCAAAAGCATCTATTCTTCGGCGCTCTGCCTTTCTTATGGTCCAGCTCTCACATCCATAATTGCTGCTGGGAAAACCATAGCTTTGACTATGCGAACCTTTGTTGGCAGGGTGATGTCTCGGCTTTTTATTAAGTTGTCTAGGTTCGCCATAGCTTTCCTCCCAAGAAGTAAACGTCTTTTCATTTCATGGCTGCAGTCACCATCTGCAGTGATCTTGGAGCCCAGGAAAGTAAAGTCTGTCACTGCTTCCATTTCTTCCCCTTCTATTTGCCAGGAAGTGATGGGAGTAGTTGCCATGATCTTAGTTTTTTTAATGTTGAGCTTCAAGCCAATTTTGGCACTTTCCTCCTTCACCCTCATCAGAAGATTCTTTAGGTCTTCTTAACTTTCTGGTCTGCATATCTGAGGTTGTTGATATTTGTCCCAGCAATCTTGATTCCAGCTTGTGAATCATCCAGCCCAGGCTTTCTCATGATGTACTCTGCATATAAGTTAAATAAGCAGGGTGACAGTATACAGCCTTGTCGTACTCCTTTCCCAATTTGAAACCAATCAGTTGTTCCATGTCCAGTTCTAACTGTTGCTTCCTGACCCGCATACAGGTTTCTCAGCAGACAGATCAGGTGGTCTGGTACTCCCATCTCTTCAAGAACTTGCCACAGTTTGTTGTGATCCACACAATCAAAGGCTTTAGCATAGTCAATGAAGCAGAAGTAGATGTTTTTCTGGAACTCGCTTGCTTTCTCCATGTTCCAGCGAATGTTGGCAATGTGATCTCTAGTTCCTTTGCCTCTTCGGAAACCAGCTTGTACGTCTGGTAGTTCTCGATTCACATATTGCTGAAGCCTAGCTTGTAGGATTTTGAGCTAGCATGTGAAATGAGTGCAATGGTGCAGTAGTTTGAACAATCTTTGGCATTGCCCTTCTTTGGGATTGGAATGTAAACTGATAGTTTCCAGTCTTGCGGCCACTGCTGGGTTTTCCAAATTTGCTGGCTTATGGAGTGCAGCACTTTGACAGCATTATCTTTTAAGATTTTGAGTAATTCAGCTGGAATGCTGTCACCTCCACTAGCTTTGTTGTTAGTAATGCTTTCTAAAGCCCACTTGACTTCACACTCCAGGATGTCAGGTTCGAGCTCAGTGACCGCCCCATTGTGGTTATCAGGAACATTTAGATTGGCCTTACATAGTTCCTCTGTGTATTCTTGCCACCTCTTCTTAATCTCATTTGCTTCTGTTAGGTCCTTGCCATTTGTCCTTTATTGTGCCTACCTTTGCACGAAATTGTCCTTTGACATCTCCAATTTTCTTGAAAAGATCTCTAGTCTTTCCCATTCTATTGTTTTCCTCTATTTCTTTGCATTGCTCATTTAGGAAGGCCTTCCTATCTCTCCTTTCTGTTCTCTGGAAATCTGCATTCAGTTGGGTATATCTTTCTCTTTCTCCCTTGCTTTTTGCTTCTCTTCTTTCCTCCGCTATTTGTAAAGCCTCTTCAGATAGCCACTTTGCCTTCTTGCATTTCTTTTTCTTTGGGATGGTTCTAGTTGCTGCCTCCTGTACAATGTTACGGACCTCCGTCCACAGTTCTTCAGGCACTCTGTCTACCAAATCTAAGCCCCTAAATCTATTTGTCATCTCCACAGTATATTCGTATGGGATCTGATTTAGGGATCTGATTTAGGTCAACCACTAGGAGGGCCTAGTGGTTTTCCCTACTTTTTTAAGTTTAAGCCTGAATTTTGCAATAAGAAGCTCATGATCTGAGCCACAGTCAGCTCCAGGTCTTGTTTTTACTGCCTGTATAGAACTTCTCCATCTTTGGCTGCAAAGAATGTAATCAATCTGATTTCGGTGTAGACCATCTGGTGAAGTCCTTGCGTACAGTCGCCGTTTGTGTTGCTGGAAAAGGGTGTTTGCGATGACTAATGTGTTCTCCTGACAAAAAACTCTGTCAATCTTTGCCCTGCTTCATTTTGTACTCCAAGACCAAACTTGCCTGTTATTCCTATTACCTCTTGACTCCCTACTTTAGCATCCCAATCCTCTATGATGAGAAGGACATCTTTTTGGGGTGTTAATTCTAGAAGGTGTTGTAGGTCTTCATAGAAACAGTCAATTTCTTCCTCTTCAGCATCCATGGTTGGGGCATAGACTTGGATTACTGTGATGTTGAAAGGTTTGCCTTTGATCCTAACTGAAATCATTCTATCATTGTTGAGGTTATACCCCAGTACTGCTGTTCCCACTCTCTTGTTCACTATGAAGCCTACCCCATTTCTTCTAAGGGATTCCTGCCCACAATAGTAGATGTAATAGTCATCTGAATTAAATTCTCCCATTCCTGTCCATTTTAGTTCACTAACTCCCATGATGTCGATATTCAGTCTTGACATTTCGCATTTGACCACAACTAGCTTACCTTGATTCATAGATCTGACGTTCCAGGTTCCTATGCAGTATTGTTCTTTGCAGCATTGTACTTTCCTTTCACTTCCAGACACATCCACAGCTGAGCTTCCTTTCGGTTTTGGCCCAGTAACTCTTTCTGGAGTTACTAGTACTTGTGTTCTGCTCTTCCCCAGTAGCATAATGGACACCTTCCGACCTGAGGGGCTCATCTTCCAGTGTCATATCGTTTAGCCTTTTTGTACTATAATCCATGGGGTTTTCTTGGCAAGAGTACTGGAGTGGGTTGCCATTTCTTTCTCCAGTGGACCACGTTTAGTCAGAACTCTCTACTGTGACCTGTCCATCTTGGGTAACCCTACATGGCATAGCTCACAGCTTCATTGAGCTACTCAAGCCCCTTCGCCACAACAAGGCAGTGATCCATGGAAGGGAAGATAATGCTTAGGCTTAAACAATTTCCTCTGATAATTACTGTAGTATTCCCTACGGAGGAGCCATAGTCTACAAATAGTGCTGGAATGTTACTAACCCCTACTGTACTAGTAAACGTATTTGAGTAGTGTGACTACACAAAGATAATGTTAGATAATGAACAGCTCTGCTTGTATTTTAATAAGTTCATTGTGTGGTGCTGTCAGTGTGTGGGGAGGAGTTTATTAAAACTTATTGGCATGGTATATATTTTCATATAAATAAAACTGCATTGTTCAAGCAGTCCCTAAGATAATGAGGGATTTCCCTTCACCTTCCAGACCCAACCGGAGAATCTTCTGAGGCCTGCCGAGGCCACAGACCACCATGTGTGGCCTTGGCAGGCCTTAGAATGGCTGTTTCAGCAAAAAAACCACAACTTCCGAGTCTTGGGGGAAAAAGGAAATTGTGTTTTTAATGCCTTATAAGGCATTATGAGACATGGGGAAGCCCTGAAGGGGATTAAAAATCCATGGATAATTAGGCCCAACCTATATTTTGATTTACATATGTTCTGGCTTCCAGACAAACCTCCAGATTGGAATTTGTACTTCTGAGCCCTACAGAAGCTATGTGCAAATGCACACTGACTCGACGGAGTTCAGAAATCTCTCCTGACACATTCAGAGCACAGCTCTGGTTGGGTGCAGAGTGTGGGGAAAATCTGTGGGTTTAATTACTGCAGATTTTTTTATCTGTGATGGTTCCAGGAACCAAACTCTCATGGATGAAAGGGCCCTGCCTGTGGCCAGCTCAAGTTGGCCCAGTGTTCTTAAACCTTTGCAAAAGCATTACAGTGAAGGGCCGTCACCTATGCTAAAGTGCTGATACAGCTGTTTGTAACTCAGCAACCCAGTATATGTGGTTAGTAAACTGGGTCATCTCTTTTAGTTTTGGTTGATGCATTTGTTATAGAGCACTACTAGTACTACTACTGTAACTAAGATGTGTAGTGCTGTTGAAAGTATTCCTGTAATGTTTAAATGCTAACAAAAATTATCTACATCAGTGAATTGTCTTTTTTTTCTAAAAGAAAAGCATATGAGTACTGTCTGTTTTTTGTCTGTTTCTTGTTATAGTTGTTTTACGCATTCCAAGATGACCGTTACCTTTACATGGTGATGGAATACATGCCTGGTGGGGACCTGGTGAATTTAATGAGCAACTATGATGTTCCTGAAAAGTGGGCAAGATTTTATACTGCAGAGGTTGTTCTTGCTCTTGATGCAATTCACTCCATGGGCTTTATTCACAGGTATATACAGTATGCTGTTTTTCTTGCATCAGAGATGCATAATATTCTAATCAGATTACATGTACTTTAAAATCTTTGTTTATGGTCATGTTTTGACTTACTAAAACTACTCATCTTGGGGGGAAAAAGGCAAAATGGAGGAGGTGATCTTCATAACATTTGTCTTACCTTGAATGTTTTTCTCCAAGAATGGTAAAATAGGAATTAGAACTTTATTTTAAGAACTGTCCAGTCCTTAGACTTTCAAACAAACTTTTGAAATGAGATGAAAGTACTTCCTGACTCTTTTAGCATATAACAAATTGAATAAAGTGTTGTCTAGATAATTTACTAAAGACCATTTGTCATGTGGTGGTATTATACATTCAGCTCCACTACTAGCTGTAAACCTGTGGTTGTGATGAAACATTTAGATGTTCACTTTACAGTGAATTTAAAGAGTATAGTAATCAAGTTTGGTGAATAATTCAGACATGTAAATTGTCCCTGTTTTTGGAGCAGAGAAACATCTCTTTAATTTCCTTAGAGTTAACTCAGGTGATCGAGTACCTATCAGTTTGTAAGTGAAATGGGGCTACCCAAGAATAAACTAGTGGCTTCTACATATGTAGAGGATTCCCCAGTATGCAAAATACAACCATGTGTAAAGAGAGAAAAAAGTTCTTAAGGTCCTAAAATGACATTGAGAGCTTCCAAAACCTTACAGAATGTAGAGGGCATAGCAGTAAGAAAATACAGTCTCATTGCATTGTCTGAAGAGGATAAAGTGGTCTCTTTGCTTGCTGCCTTTTGACTGGAGTGTTTTATGCCATCCAGTGCATCCAAATGAAGGATACACTAAAATCCTTCATTTTGACATATTTACTCTCACTTGCATCCCAGGGAGAAGGAGGGAACTGTGGAGAAAGCTCATGCAACTTCTGGTTCCTTTAGGCTTTCTTAGTCTGTCAGTTAAATACGGTTGAGAGCAGATGAGATGTGGAATGTTGAAAGTGGTAGGGGAAAAGGAATTGATCTACTCAAAATCCCATAATAGCTTACAATAAATATTCTAGAAGGTGTATGTAGAACGTATGCTGTGAAGTTCCCCTTGCTTTATTGGCAATCAATCAATCACTTCTTGTTTTTCAACAAGAAGTTCACAAAGTGGTTTACAGGCAAAACAATAAAGTTAAAGGGCTCACAATCTAAAAAGGCAAGGCAATGAAGAATCCATTTTCATTATTCCATAGTTCCTTTCCATGAAATCATTATGTAATTCAAAAGGACATAGATACTGACGATAGTTGCAAAACAAAATTAAAACAGTTAATAGCTTTTCCCACAAAAATTATATCACAGAACAAGATCATACCATTTGTGTAGGTGGTGTATCCAATGAATTACAGCACCAACACTTGGGTTCTTTAACGAACCCTTTACTACTGTTAAGATGTTGTAATGTCTATGAATTAATTGCAATTTAAGATCTATAGTTTTTGTAGGTTAAGCCATTTTTCATTGGTATATAAGATGGGGCAATCCAACTGTGTACTCCAGTTTTTGAAGACTTTGGATATTGTATTTATTAGCAACTCAAATGTTTATAAACAAATACTGTAGACTTTTTTCATTGATGCAAAAAGGAATTTCAGAAGCAGATAATGGTATTGGACCAAACTTGAATTTTAATTTATATCGTAAAGATAGTGGGATCTTGGTATCTGTGGATCCAGCATCTGCATATTTTACTCACCTCTGATGCCAGTAGATACTGGGTCCACATTGTAATTGTGATGCATTCTGGAGCAATGCTGGGAGGACCAAGAAGTGGGCCTTTCAGACCTAAAAATAGCTGTAGAGGATGGGAAACAACACAGTTTGACCTAGCAAATATAGGAAACACAATTTTGGTACTTTTCTTGTTGAAGGCATTTAAATGTGGATCCTGGTATCTGTGAGGGGTTCTGGAATGGAACCTGTATTGCCATTTAGTCAGTGGCAAATAGATAAAGAAACCCCTTACCTGAACTACATAGCAAAAATAAGGGGGGAGGGGAGAAGACAAGAAAGGACACTTTTTCTCACCCCCACACTTATACAGAAATAAAATGCTCGGGACTAGCATCTAGACGCAAACTTGACCATCTGATACAGGAGCATCAAACAAAAGACCCATGAGCTGGATACGGCCCTCTGAAGCTCTTTATCCAGCCCCCATGATAATTGGCCACTTCTGCCAAGCCTCTGGGAGGAAGAGATGGAAGGAGGCCTCAGAAGGGGAAAAACCGCTATGGGAGAACTGGCAGACCCAGAGGGGTCTCAGAGAGAGCCCAATTATCTCTCTGGTGCTGGGCCAATTATCATGCGGATCACCCTTTCAGCAGCACTGTCTCTATTGAGGCATCTGTCTCTGCTGAGCTGCTCATCTGCCTAATGAAATCACATCTACTTAATGAAGTCACTTCTGGCTCTAAGCACATGGCATGAATTCTATTTGGCCTGCTGTAAGAAACAAGTTTGACACCCCTGATCTAATGCCCTATAATTGAGCACCACAAGATCCTGACTTGGTTGTCCTAAGCCCCTGAGCAGAAGCACTTAAAGATGGGATGTATGCAGTATTTGGAGACTGTCCATATCTAGTGGATTTTGTATTCCAGGTAGATGTGAGGATATCATGTACATAATGGCAGGTGCAGAAATTGACGTAAAATAATTGTCAGTTATCAAAGGACAACTAAGGAGTGAAGGAGTGTAAGGAGTGAAAAAATAAGTGGGTTGTTTTGCAGTTTGTCTACGTTGCCACAGTGTTGAGATACAGAGACAGCGTTCCCACATTAGGAAGCTTAGAGATGCAATGCTGGCTCTCTCCAACCATGTTTGCAAATACTGTAGTGAGCCAGCCTTGGAACATATATGCTCCCTCCCAACAGTGTTTTCCTTCCCAAGACCAAATTCCCCCTTTCTCACTTAACATCTGTTTCAAGAACACACAGTTAATGGCTCATATTGTTGATAATGTTGAATAGATTAAAGGGTGAATCTTCTCCAGAGACAGGAAGAACTTTTGAGAGGGAGGATGAGCCGTAATGTTGGAGCTTTTATTTCAAAAGTTGGCTGCCAGCCATGGCTTCAATCCTACATGTTTTGTAACACAATGTCTAAATATGTTTTATAAACATAACCTATCTTGAAACATTTGCTTTATTCTTTTCAGAGATGTAAAGCCTGACAACATGCTGCTAGATAAATCTGGTCATTTAAAACTAGCAGATTTTGGTACCTGTATGAAGATGAATAAGGTTGGTATGTTTTTACATTCTGGATTAACTTCTGTGCTTTTGAAAACTGCTCTTTGGATGCTATTGTATGTTAAAATTATTGAGATTTTAAGTGACTTGTTACTTGATATTACTGTTAAGAATTTAAATGTGCATCTTGACACTTTTTCAAGCACATATGGAAGTGTTTTACTTCAAAATACTTTTTAAAGTACTGGGAGAGTCAAGGACACTGAGTGACATTTTAAATTACGCTTCTTTATAGGAAGGTATGGTACGATGTGATACAGCTGTCGGGACACCAGACTACATATCTCCGGAAGTATTAAAATCACAGGGAGGTGATGGTTACTATGGACGAGAGTGTGACTGGTGGTCAGTTGGTGTTTTCTTGTACGAAATGCTTGTGGGTGAGTGTCAGAATATTTAGTGTTTTGCATATTAGACTAACTATATGTACTACTGAATAAAACTTTCTAAATAGGTTTTTCTTGCAGTTTTTTTGTTTTACAAAAATGAGAAGTGCAGAAAGCTGTGCTATGTGTTTTTATTTTGTTATCACCATTTTCTCCCATGTCCTACATTTTCTCCTACAGAAAAAGTGGGGGTGCCCAACCGCATGTATTAAGGACTGCTTTAGCACTATGCCACTTGGCTGGAGAATATGCTAGTTCTGTCTGGTATAGATGTAAACATGTAGAACAGGTGGATGTGGCATTAAATGAAACAGCAAGATTGGTCAAGAGATATCTGAAACCGACCCCAATACAAAAGATGTATTACCTAGCTGGACTTCCCCCTCCTAAATTTTGTCTGGAAAACACAGAGCAGAAAGCGTGGGTTAAAGCGACGTCCCTAGAAACACACCCACTATATGGACATCAACTTCCACTGTCAAGATTGAGATTGAGGAATAGCTTCCTTAGGACTGCGCCCCCCCCCCCACAAAAAAACAGTCACTACAGACTGCTATTTAATTATGGAAAGTGAGCAAGGAGATGCCAAGTGAATGGGCACAAACATGTATGCCCACTACCAGGCCAAGAACAACCGTGGTCTGAATGGAAATCTTTAAATCGACTGTGTGCTGGGGTAAGAAGATCTAAGGATAATCTGAGGAAATGGGGATTCCATAAAAAAAGACATGCTATGTGAATGTGGAGAAGAACAAACCATCTTACATATATTACAGTGCACACGGTGCCCCTCAACATGTACAATGGAAGATCTTATGCTGGCAAGGGAGAACACTGTTGAAGTGGCCCAGTACTTGGTGAACGATATTTAGTTCTCCAGCCGAGTGGCATAGTGCTAAAGCAGTCCTTAATACATGCGGTTGGGCACCCCCATCTTGTGACTGTTTTTTTCCTCAGGATATTATTTCTGGCAAAAAAAACCTTCTGTTACTCCCAAGTATTTGGGGGTAGCACAATGTTCTAAGCCAGTTCCATTCCACTGTACCTGCAATGTTCAAGGGAGGAGGGACAATTTTTGTTAATTTCCCATTCTTCTATAGCTCCCTCTTACACCCAATCCACTCCTCAGGGCTCCTTCAGTTCAGGGAGAGCTGCCGGGATAGCAGCTACAGAGAAAGGGAAATATGCAAAAATGCCTTTCTCCAATTTGTGCTTATAGAGTTATGTGAATGGAAGGACTTGGAATACAACTCATAGTATTGGAGGCAACACACTTTAGCTTATGTTTCTCAGTCATTCTACTGTAGCTGAATCATCCCCTTACCTTCTCCTGGCATCATATTAAAGTTAGCTATCTGGTGTGCAACCATTTATTTTCCCTTTCTGTTTTTTTAGGAGATACACCTTTTTATGCTGATTCTTTGGTTGGAACGTACAGTAAAATTATGAATCATAAGAATTCTCTTAGTTTCCCTGATGATAATGATATTTCTAAAGATGCAAAAAATCTGATTTGTGGTTTCTTGACTGACAGGTAAAAATATTTTATACATTCAGAATCAAAGTGTAAGACTTGTGATAAGGATTTTTCCATGTTACACTTCAATATCTGGTGGTTACCAAAGTTTATGCATTTTATACATCCCATGTTCTAATAGCATGTTTAATCTTATTAAAATACCTTGCCTTCATAACAAAATGTAGTGTTGTGGCCATAATACAGTGTGTAACAGAGCTTTTAAGCACATCCCATAGCCTGTTTGAGGATTTAAGCTTGGAATCCTAGGTATGCTTTGAAAATAGTAAATGATTGGCTATGCAGCTGCTTAGAATATCTTTCTATATGCTTGTAAGATCAGTGTACGTATCTATGACAGAAAGGGAATGCAAGGGGCAGAACCCAGAGTACCTGGTGGTTAGCAATGCCCCTTGCTTCAGTTTCCCTCGCTGGCTGGCTGGAACTGGAGTTACTGAGAATTAGTAATATCTCTGCTGCCATTGCCCAAGGCTAGGAAGTCCAACTGAAAAGAGTCTGCCCTGGAAAAGGTCCTCTCCCAGATTAGCAAAAGGTTCTGAAAATCTGGGTTTTCCTTGACACAAAACAATAGCAGAACTCAAGATCCAGTTAGTGTAACATTCTGTTTCTTTAGCCAGTTACTTTTAGACCAGGAGGTAAATCAGCAAAAAATAAGGAGCTTATTAAAAGATAGACGGAAGAGAGCAACAAATGGAGGGTGGGTGAAAGTTGCAAAAAGTAGTTGTTATTATTATTATTATTATTATTATTATTTATTGAATTTATACCCCGCCTATTGCCCGAGGCACTCAAGGCGGCATTTACAACAATAAAAAATATAAAAACAACATTAAAAACAATTTAAACAATATTAAAATACAATAAAACAAAAAAATTAAACAACAAAGTTTAAAACAAGCCATGTGGATCATAAAATATAAAAGTATAACCAGCCAGCCAACCAGCCAACCTGTCAACAGTTAAAAAGCTTTTTGAAATAAAAAGATCTTCAACCCCCGCCGAAAAGTTAACAAAGAGGGGGCTGTTCTCAATTCGAAGGGGAGGGTATTCCAAAGTTGGGGGGCCACCACCGAAAAGGCCCTCTTCCTGGCCGCCGCCCCTCTCACTTCTCCTGGTGGCGGCACAGTCAAAAGGGCCCCCCCAGATGATCTCAGAGTACGGGTAGGATTATATGGAAGGAGGCGGTCCCTCAAATACCCCGGACCCGAGCCGTAAAGGGCTTTAAAAGTCAAAACTAGCACCTTGAATTGGGCCCGGAACAGAACCGGCAGCCAGTGTAGCCGCCGGAGCAACGGCTCGACGGAGTCAAACCGACGTGCCCCAGCAACCACCCGAGCCGCCGCGTTCTGTACTAGTTGTAATTTCCGGACCGTCTTCAAAGGCAGCCCCACGTAGAGCGCAGAAAGCAATTTACATAGCAAATCAATAAAGGGCTCAAAGATGCAGAAGAAACACTAGCACAACAGCCTCTGAAAAAGATGTTTTTCTGGGTGGAGAGTTGTTCTCCACCTGCTAAATATAAGAAGATTCGCAGAGTCTGTTTTTGCAGATTAGTATTCTGAAGCTCACTCAATTTAATTTTGGGATTTAAGGATAGTTTTAAGCAGTATCACTTGTAAAGATTGCTTGCAGCATCCCCCTCATTGCCACTGCACATACCCAAGTATAAGTCGATCTCATGTATAAGTTGAGGGCAAGCTCTAAGCAAAAAAATATTTGCTATGACTCATGCATAAGTCGAGGGTGAAACTTAGGGGGCGGGTATGAAATTATTTGAAAATGACTTACCAGTAATTGTTCTGAGGCAGTATCTGTTACTGCCAACCAAAAAAGGAGCTATTTCACATTCTTCTGAGGCAGCACAGAAATGGAGCTATTCTCCAAACAAGAAGGGAGAGAGAGATGAAGGTGCTTATTGGAGTTGTAGGTTTTATGAGGAATACAGCACAGCAACTCCATAGCAGCAGCCTTCATAACTACAATTCCCAAAAGCGCCTTCACCTCTCTGCCTATAACCCCCCCAGCTTTCTGCTTCTTAGCCCAGCCCCTACCCAAGCAGCTGTTAAAAGCTTTATTAACTGTATTGACCCATGTATAAGTTGATCCATGTTTTCAGGATCAATTTTCAGGCATACATTTTTAGACTTATACATGAGTATATACAGTAATTTTATAACTGAATTGATTGTTTACTGTTTGTTTTTTAATTTGTTTAAGACAAAGTATTTGGAGAAGAACTGGGACTGTTAATTTTTTTCCTTTGCTGGAAAATTGTGGTATTGATGGGGCTGGAGACTGACTTAAGAGCACCTGATATAGCTCAGTCTTAGGCCTGGCCGGCACACTGATTAGTGTGATTATTCTGCTCTGACCTCCTTAAAGGAGGACTGAGAAACCAAACATAACACACAATGACTTTCACGGAAGTCATTTCTGAGCTGCTCCTCTGTAAATAGCCACCCTGCCAAATAGATCTTGTTTCTCAAAACATTTTATTTATATAGTGTTACATATGTACATAGTTCTATATAGAATGAAAATAGTTTCCTCTCTGAAGGTTTACAGTCTTAATATTGACACAAGGAATGGAGATGGAAGCAGTGTAACCAGGGGACCATTTGCCGTGTTTACATATATGTAAATTTGGTCACATGAGGGAATTGGAACTAGGGTGTCTTTGAGTTGATGTAATACTGGAATTTTGATAACATGGATCTATATGATTTTAAAAAGTTTAGTTTTAAAAAAGTGTAAATGGGTTCCTATTTTTGTATCTTGTGTCTTGTACCAGTAAAATGAGTTTTTTATTGTCTTAAGTTTTCAAGACCACTTTTTATAATTTATTTCACAAAAAGAATACAATCTGTTTTAAACATCATTTTTTCAGGGAAGTTAGATTAGGCCGAAATGGTGTTGAAGAAATCAAGCGACATCCATTCTTCAAAAATGACCAGTGGGCTTGGGAGACTCTTAGGGATAGTAAGTATATAGCGATCTAGAAGCAACTTATACCTTGTTTGTGTAATATATAAGACTTAAATATGATAGCAAATGACTTTCTTGTAAAGTATTTTTTGCAATTCTCAAACTGTACATTTGAAAGAGGTGGTTTCCCCACACAAATAAAGACCTATTATTCCATATTCTTATTGACTGTGTTTCAAAGAGCTACTCTTAACCTTTCTTTTATTAATAGCAGATCCCCATGCCATGTCACAAATTGCCCCTTATTTTCCTTCTCAGTTTCAAAATTGCTTTTGCATTCAGTGTGGAGGACGACACTTGGGGAAACACATGCCCAGAGTGCCCTTGGATGTATAGAACTGGGCATTGTGTTTCTTTAGGGTCCTGTCTTTTTTTAGAAATGGTCACATTTATGTCCCATTAAAAAGGTAAAGGTTTCCCCATGACCGAATGGTCTAGTCGTGACTGACTGTAGGGGGCGGTGCTCATCTCCGTTTCAAAGCCTGTAGAGCCAGCGTTTTTGTCTGATCATGTGGCCAGCATGACTCTACGCTGTAGCACATGGAAAGCCATTACCTTCCCACCGAAGTGGTCCCTATTTATCTACTTGCATTTTTTAGGTGCTTTCGTACTGCTAGGTTGGCAGGAGCTGGGACAAGCAACGGGAGCTCACTCCGTCACGCAGTCTCGAACTCCCAACCTTGTGGCTGAAAGCCCAGCAACAGCGGATTAACTCGCTGCACCACCATGTCCCTTCCAGATTATAATGGGATTATATGTCCCATTATAATCAATCAAATTCAGCTTGATTGACTTGTCCTACTGATTTCAGTGGCACTTAGGCCTAAATTCAGAGGAAGTTTGCTTAAATCAGTAGGGTAATCTGGATAGGGCAAAAGTACCCTCTTGAATTGGTGTGCTGTCTGAACGTGTGTGTGTGTGTGTGTGTGTGTGTGTGTGTAATCTGCATATATGGACAGATCAAGAACCAGCCCCAGACATAGAATTGAGTGGTTGTGGCACTGTTGAAAGCCCAAATGACAGTAGATTTTCAACTCTGTGAAACTTGATTGGTTACCCCTTATGTTTCTGGTTGTGATTCAAGGCTCTGGTCATGACCTTTAGGGAGAACCTCTAGCTGATGCTGCCTCCTTCAGAGATGTGTTTAGAAGGCCCTCTCATAATCCATCAGAGGGGCATTCTCAGTAGTGGCTGCCCTGTGAGTTGTCACAAGCCTCCTTACCAATGTTTTGTTGTAATCTGAAGGCATATGGCTGGTTCTGTTGTTGCTTATGGTTCTATTGTTGCTTTTGAATATTGCTTGAATTTCTGCTTGTGAGCTGCACTGAACCTTTAGAGATAGGGCAGGTTATAAATGTTTAATATACAGTGAAGTATTTGCCTACTTAATGTGGTTTCTCTTGAAGGCCAATTTTTATAAGGTTATCTGTCATGTGTCGCTGAAAAGTAGTGATGATGATGATAATAATAATAATTGAATTTATATCCTGCCTTTCTGCCCCAAGATGGCTCACAGCATTAACATACAAACACTACAAAATAAAGGATAAAACAATGCAAAATAAAAGATTAAAATAATGAGATAAAACAAGATGACCTAAGAATATGGATTTCTTAGGATTATATGGAGGATTATATGGAGGGAGTAATCTAATCTGGTTGTCACTAGGGCATGGGTCACCATGGTGAGGTCTGAGCGACCCAGGTATAGTTGCAGCTGGCAAATCAACCAAAGCTGAACTAAGGCTGCCCTGGCCACAGCTGCCACCTGAGTCCAAGAGCAGCTGCGGATCCAGGAGAACCCCCAAGCTGAGGACCTGCTGGGAGTGCAACCCCATTCAGAGCAAGATGGTAGTCCAATACCTGAGTTGTGGCCTTGAGGACCAGGAGAACTTCTATCTTATCTGGATTCAGCTTGTTCACCCATATCCAGTCCCCAACTGCCTCCAGACAATAATCCAGGTCTTTAACAACCCCCTCGGAATCAGGAGAAAGGAGAAATAGCGTTGGGTGTCATTAGCATACTGATGGCACCCTATCCCAGTCCTCCAGATGACCTTTCCCAGCGGCTTCATGTAGATGTGGGGGGATAGCATCCCAAGTGGCACCCCAAGCCTAAGAAGACAGGATGCTGAACAAGCATCCTCCAGCACCACCTTCTGGTATCTGTCGGCCAGGAAGAGGCGGAACCACAGCAAAATGGTGCAAGCCCCAACTCAGCCTGCCAGACTGGAATGGATTCAGATAATCAGCTTCCTATAGGACCCTCTGAAGCTGGGACACCACTACCTGCTTGCCCAAGAACTGACTATTTGAGACTGGCTGAAAGTTGTTCAAATTAGTGGGATCCAGGGAAGGTTTCTTCAGGAAGGGACGAACAACACCCACTCCATCAGAGAAGAATTCACCACCCTCCCTGTCGACTCAGCCAGCCCTCCCCAGGCAGATCTAATTAGCCATGCTGGGCAAGGGTCAAGCGGGCAAGCAGCTGGCCTCATACTCCAGAGAATCCTGTCCACATCCTCCGGTTCTACAAGCTGAAAAGAATCCCAAATGTTAGGATAGACAGGTGCCACAGGGACATCATTAGGTATTCCTAATGTGGTGTCCAAGTCATGTGGAATCTGATCGACCTTCATTGCAAAGTGCTTTGCAAACTCATCACAGCAAGCCTCCGTGTTTTCCTCCCCACTGGTGGGTGGGGCTTTGGACCACACGGAATAGCTCAGCCAGGCGATTCTTGCAGATGCGATAGTGGCAGAGAAGTGTGCCCTCTTAGCTGCTGCTGCCACCACGACCACCATAGAGTAAGGTGTAATATGAGTTCTGGCCCATGTAAAGTCGGATTCTGCACATGTCTTTTGCTACTGTTGTTCTAGACATCCGCTGCCACTTCATTGTAAATAGGGAGAAGGTTGTGCAGTTTCATGTTATAACTCTAAGTTTTGCATTTCAAAATTTCTAATAGAAGTCTTATCTGTTGTGTGTGCGGCACAATGTAGAACAAAGCCTGTTAAATATCCTTATGTAGCATTACATTATTTCATACTTGTGCTTAATTGCAACTATAATTTTGAATGCATAAGTTTTAATAAACTGTTTAGTTTATCCTAGTCTTTTTTATTGGTAGCTGTAGCACCTGTTGTGCCTGATTTAAGTAGTGACATTGATACAAGTAACTTTGATGATTTGGAAGAAGATAAAGGAGAAGAAGAAACATTCCCTATACCAAAAGCATTTGTTGGCAACCAGCTACCTTTTGTTGGATTTACTTACTACAGCAACCACCAGTACGTATATATATATATATAAGTATATAAGTAGTAATCTTGTCAGTTCAATATTTAAAAATATATGTATTTTTCTTAAGAGTAGTGAAGAGCAGACTGATATATTTCTTAAGAGTAGTGAAGGAGCTGCCTCATAATATCAGTTCAGTAATGAGCAGCCATTTTGCATACCTCTTTCTGTGGGGTTTGAAGTTCTCTCATTTTGCTTCCCTGTGTCTGATTACAACCCTTCTTCCTGGTTTTGTTCTTGTTCTTTTTGCTAAAGAACAGGGTTAGGCTGTTTAACTACTTCTTTTTTGGGGGGTGGTGGTGTCATATTATTCTGTCTAGTTTGCTCATTAAATTGTATTGCCTGTTAATATTGCCCCTCCCTCCTCTGAGTCTCCGCTCCGATAGGCATAACAACAGCTAGAGCTGTGTGCTCAGTGAAGGAATAATAGGTTTTTTTAAAATTGAGATTTGCTTTGAGAATCTGCGGTGAGATTCTGTCTACTCTAATTATGAATTTTTATAAGCATCTCAAAATAATTAACTCTGACAGAGTCATGGTGCTGATTCTGAGGGAATAGTGAGGAGTGCTGCAGGTGAGCATCAGGCTGGATCCCTTTGACATAATTTTCCACAGGGGAACAAGGAAACAGTTTTCCAATTCTACAAGTGTTTGGCATCCCTCAGAACAATAGTGAGGGGGGGCAGGATGTCCCTTGTGCCACCCTCAGGGTCTGTGTGTGACATCACTAATGACCAAAATTGTTTTTAAAATCATGGTTTTTAGGAATAATACCATCATGTTGCATATCATTTGATGCATAATTTCATGCAGAATGCAGTGAAACAGATTGGAGTGTAATCAGTGGCATCACTAGAGATTGCGTCACTCGGAGCGGGAGGTCAGTGTGTCACCCCCCCATGATGCATGTCACCCCTCCTCCCAAACCTCACAGAATAAATTACAATACCATATGCACAAGCTAAATGCAGTGTTATTACTAGGGTTTGTGTTGACCCCCCCCCATCAACTTTATTTATTTATTTAACTATAGTACAGGGTAACCAACAAAAAACCCGTGGCCAATCTGATGACACTCACACAGTTAAAGTTCTAGTATTAGCTCTGATACATGAACATGAGAACTGCCTCATGATAATGATTTTTTAAAAAAAATATCGTGATTTTTACATAAAAAGTTATATTTTCAATTTTTATTTGTTTGGCCATAAGGTTGGCTAGAATGAGGATATTACTCTCTGGTTTTTTTCATTAAATTCTAGGTGAAATTCCACATCCAACAGTATATAACATGATGGCATTATTCCGTAAGACTGCGACTTTTAAAAAATTGTGGTTTTTCATTAAAAGTTATATTTTGGGGTTTTAGTTTTTTAGCTGTAATTTTTGATAGAATGAAGATGTTACATTCCTGTTTTTTTCATTGAATTCAGGGTGAAATTCCACACCCAAACGGTATATAGCATGATGGCATTATCTTTTAAAACCACAATTTTAGAAATTTTGGTCTCTGGTGGTGTCACCTGCCCCTGTGCATGTCACCTGGTGTGGGCTGCCCCCCCATGATGCCACTGAGTGTAAAATCTTCATTTTGTCAAAGGTTATGGCAAATAAATGAAAATACAACCATCTTATTTAACAAATTAGATTTCCTTAACTCAAAATGGACCAGTGAGATTGATTGTTCAAAGAGCTAATGAGATGTTATGACACAGAATGGAACCAATAAGGTGTTACTAATGTGACACACGGGAGGGGGGGTTACACCACTAGTGACCAAAATTGTGGAAATCGTGGTTTTTCAGAATAATACTGTTATATATTATCTGATGCATAATTTAAGGCCAAATGTAATGAAAGAAACTGTATTGAATTATCTGTTCTATCAAAGGTTGTTGCTAAATAACCAGAAAATATCTTATCTCTGTGCCCCCCCTGCACACATTAACATTATTTAAATGCTAATCCCAGCGAAAATGTTCTTCCTTTACAGGGTTGCTATAAGCATACAAGCTTATAGTGACATGCAAGCTGCCTCCTGGCAGCCTGAAAGATTGAAAAACTTAGGTTAACAGGAAGCGGAACTAAACCACTTATGTTAACCTTGATCTAGTCTTTTCAAGTGTTCAGGCTGTTGGGAGGCATCTTGAACATTAGTATAACATTTTATGCTTATAACAACCCTGTAAAGGAAGAACATTTTCATTGAAGTAAGCATTTAAATAATGTTAATGGGATTACGGGGGCCCATCTATATAATACATTCATCCATTTAGCCAGCTACAAGTAGGATAAAAGCCTAAATATTTTTCAGAACATTATATGACACATGTAAAACATAAAAGTTTGCATTTAAAAATTAGTGCATTTTTAAAAGTGCATTGCTGGCACCCTATCTGTGCATAGTGACAAAATTGGCAAAAAAATGAGCACGTTAAGAAAACAAGCAAATTAAGGTGCAGTACAGATAAAATATTGTTAGGTTTCCCAAGGTCCCTCAAACTGCAGCACAACACAGAGAAGCTGTCCAAATAAAATTGGCTCTCATCTGAAACAGCACAGGTCACAGGAGGAATCTCCAAAGAAAGATCCCCCCCCCAAAAAAAAAGATTCTGCAGGACAGAAACGCTCTGGAAGGGAATAGAAACAACCATGGACAAAGCAGCAAGCTCCTGAGGCAAGCACCTGCCAACCAGGGAGCAACTATAAATTACAAACCTGACAAGGAAAGAAAATTTCAAAGAGAGACCAAAGCAGGTCTAGTCTGAATTGCCTTGCTCTGGCTTCGTTTTTCTTCCCTTGTCAGGTATGTTATTGGCTGGTTTTGAGAGATCAGCTATAGGAGGGGAATTGGCTCCCTGCCAGTGCTTCCTTCTATTCGTTTTACAGGGTTTTTTTTTTTAAATAAGAGAGGGTAGCTGTAGCCATAGAAAGTCCAGAGGGGACTTACAGATTTGGCAGGAAGTGAGGGTAGGTCACCAAACAGCCCCTCAGAGATAGGCAAGGTCACAAATACTGAGGTAGTGATTAGCGAGGATTGACTGTATTCACTTTGCTTTGAAAACCCATTAATTTTGTCTTTCTGTTTCAGTTTTTAAAATATTGTTAAAAATTGTTTACAGATATTTATCCAACAGTACAGCGAACTCTAATGACAACAGAACAACTACCAGTGTAGATAAAAATTTGGTATGTCTTATCTTATTCCCTAAAAAATACTTTTATTTGTAACTTATCTTAAAGAATTCAGGGAATTTAAATTTTTTGTAGATTGGTCTTCTGTCTCTTAATGCAGTGTTTCTCAAATTGTGGATCAGGACCCACTTGGTGGGTTGCAATCTGACATCAGGTGGATTGTGGAAAGTTGGGAGCCACCATCTTGGAAGCTGCAGACCTTATTCTTGTTAAATTCTTTTTGTGAGTGTTAATAGTGTGACTTTTCAAGTTAGGGTTTTTAAATTTTATTTTGAGTTCATTGCGTTTACATAATATTTTGTCCTAATCTTGCTTTCTGTAAGGGATGTTTCATAGTTGTGCCATTGCCGCAGTTCAGGAATGCCAGTTTGCATTCAAGGAGTGTAATTTTATTATGTCACAGTGATCGCACTTCCTGCTTGATGGTGTCACTTATGGCAGGTCCTGACACAAGTGCCATTCTAAAAAGTGGGTCCTGGTCTAAAAGGTTTGAGAACCATTGTCTTAATGGATCATCATATTTTAGGTTATGTATTTACCTAAAGCAGAGAACCACACACTATGAAGGCTACATCGAGGACTGAGGATTTGGCAAATCACAAGAATTACTGTATATTTGTAAAAATCCCATTGAAAATATGGTGGTTTAGACTAGCCTACTCATTTAAGCCGCCTTGGGCATTTGCTTCAGCATGGGAAAGGTGGGGTCTAAATTCTTCAAATAATAAATAAATAAGAGTAATATTTGAAATATAAGGGAGCTCACAAATTAATAAACACTAGCATTCTTAAGAAAGAAAATACATTTTCAAAATGGGTTTATCCCTGCAGCCTAATAGCAATACACCAAGATGGAACAGCCTTGAAAGGTAACAAATGTGCCATCAATTTGCAGCACAAGTGATACAAATTTGTTTCAGTTCATTTGTTTACCGTTTAAAACTTCCAGTCCTAGGACTATATTGTAAGATATACCCAATCCTCATTATCTGCTAGGATTAGGTTTCTGGAAATCCTTGCAGTTAATGAATCATTGGTCCTATGGAATCAATGGGGTTAGGTACAAGTAGTACCTTATCTGCCATCAGAAGAATCCAGCAGAAACCCTCAGGAAGCCAGCACAGTGCCGCAATAAGTGCCAAAAGATCTCTGAATGCTGCAGAGAACTCTCAGAGGCTGCAGGGATCTTTGGAATGGCACTGCAACCCTTAAACATGGTTACAGATACTTCTGCTGGCCATTTTAAAGGGGCCAGTACTGATCGCATGTGTCATTCTGAAGGTCCCTGCAGACTTTGGAAGGTCTCTGCATAGTGGATAATGAGGACAGAGGCACAGATAATGAGGAAAGTAGCAATGCTGCCCTTTGCAGATAAGTGAGGTTGCATATAAAGAGGATTGACTGTACATCTTTCATTTGTGTGTTATGTGGGGAGAGCTGTTTTTGTTCATCTCTCTTCCCATCAATAGCTTCCTGCACCTTTTGGTGGGGAGGACAGGGGTCCTTCAGAAGCAGACATATTGAGTATTTTTTTGCAAAGAAAATCAGAACACTTTTAAATGACTGTTAATAAAGATATCATTTATCCAGTGTTGGGTTCCTGTAAAGCATATCTTTTCTATTGCCTTTTTTTATAAAGCTGGAGACTTTGCAGAAAACTGTCTATGAGCTTGAAGAACAGTTACATAATGAAATGCAACTGAAGGATGAAATGGAACAAAAATTCAGGTATGCCATTTTATTTTCAGAATTTTGTATAGTGGACCAATGGTAGCCATGGACTTTGCATCCATTGATTTAACCAATTGTGGATTGAAAAACATTTTTAAAAATTCCCCTAGTTTCCTTCCTTTCTTCCTCCCCCTGCCCCGGCTGCCAGCACTGCCCTTGAAGCTCAACATGTGTGACTGCAGGCTCTGGTTTGCCATTCTTCCCAATCTGCCCCTCACAGCACCTCCCCCAGCCTGGAGATGCTTCAACCAACCCCAAACCAGGCCAGTCATTTTCATTTGATTTTAGATTTTTAGGTAATGGGCAGCCCAATCCTAACCAGTGCTGGTTCAGCAGGGAGGTGGGGCCCAGGGTGTATTTCATGTTGGGAAGTAGGCTGGAGGTCTCAGAGTAAGGGAACACTTGTTCTCTTATTCCATGTTGAGCTTCAAAGCCCAGAAGGGGGAATAGGATATAGTGTTGGCCAGTGCCACCAATTCTGCCCCCTCCTGGTCCTAAATCACCCCCTCTCTGACCTCCCCTGCCTCATTATACCCCTCTCTGCCCCACTTCCATCTTCCACTGTCCCAGAGCTGCTTAACTGCTCCATCAGGTGTAAAATCCATATTCAGAGTAGGAGGGATGGCCTGGCCTTCCTATTGGTGCAGCCTACTCAGGTGCTGCAAAGCTGCTTTACAGCACATTTTTGATATCCTAGGCTGCCAGTGTAATATAAGAATAGAACCGCACATCAGTTAGCTTTTGTTTCTATTCACTATCCTTGAGGATTTCCAGGAATCTAACCCTAGTGGATAATGAGGACTTGAGATTTTGGTTCTGCCTGGGTCTCTGAGCAGTTGAATGTTAATCTAAAAGCAGAAAATAAAGGTCAGTTTTACTATTCTCTTATTTTTCATAGAACTTCAAACATTAAACTAGACAAGATAATGAAGGAGTTAGATGAAGAGGTAAGTATTTGTTACAATTGCCCTTTTTAACCCTCTTAAATATATTTACATATAATATTTTTACACTGAGCTAGGTAGTAGTAGTTGGGAGTGCACTTATTGTGTGTATTTTATAAAATGTAGAATTGCAAAAGGGGCTGATCAGCATTTCAACACTACTTTTGGTTTTCAGGGAAGAAATGGAAGTGATTTTTTTATGCCTTTAGAAGACATTCTGAGACCCTGGGAATCCCTGCTTCTTGGAAAGTGAGGCATGGGAAGCCTTATGACATGCTAGATCTGGTTTGCTTGCCAAGATGCATAGAGAGGCTTGTGCTAAAGCTTCTTCTGCTCATCTCATTCATTTTTGCAAGTGTAGAGCCTGAGCAGTACAGTCACAACTAATAGCAGGGAGAGTTTAAAGAGCATGTGTAAGTGTTTAGCCTCTCTGACTATTGTAATAACATCTAGGAACTTAATGATGGCATAAATGTCCTTATTTAGAACATTCATGTGATTGAATAATGGATTAGAAATTTTCTAAATAAAATAATTTGCACCAAATTGATTTTATCAGAAATTAGCATCATGCTAATGATTAGTCCCTATAGGGCTTTAATTTTGTACCAGTAGTCCTTGCCTACCAAAAATTAGTGATTTTTTTAAAATGAAAATTTAATGGCAATGTTCATAACTTACAGGGGAATCAGAGAAAAAACCTGGAATCAACTGTTGCTCAGGTTGAGAAGGAGAATATGCTACTGCAACATAGAATAAATGAATATCAAAGAAAAATTGAACAGGAGAATGAGAAACGCCGGAATGTGGAAAACGAAGGTGAGTGATGTTCTTCTTGTGCTTTTATTCTGTACCACTATAGAATTGAGACAATGTGTGAAAATATGTCTGGACCATGACTGTTTTTATATACTGTACGTGTTGGTATGGTTACTTGTTTTTTTCTAGTGGTGAGCTAATTATCTTAATTTTTTTCTTGGCTCTAGTGTCAACATTAAAAGATCAGTTGGAAGACTTAAAAAAAATTAGTCAGCACTCACATATTACAAATGAGAAAATAACTCAATTACAAAAGCAAGTAAGTCATTTTCTGTATCTTCATTTTGTTTCCTTTTCAAATAGTTCAGTATATATCCAAATGTAATATAGAGGGCATGTTAATTGTATGCTAACCTCTATCACTGTTGTCTTCTCTTATTGCGACAGCTTGAAGAGGCAAATGATTTACTGAGGACAGAGTCAGATACAGCGGCAAGATTGAGAAAAAGTCACACAGAAATGAGCAAATCAATAAGCCAATTTGAATCTCTAAATAGGGAACTTCAAGAAAGATACAGAGTTCTAGAGAGCACAAAATTACAAGTGGAAAAAGATTATTATCAACTGCAATCTGCATTGGAAGTAGAGCGAAGGGATAGGAGTCATGGATCAGAAATTATTGGAGAACTACAAGGTAAATCCCTTCTTTTTCATAGCAAGCTAACGTTTCCTAATTTAGATGTTAGAATTACCCTAAGTACTGCATGAAAACTTTGAAAACGTTCTTTCTTCTATAACAAGATTTTGATTTTTGGCTCCTAAGTTTCTAACAAGGTATTTGACCTTCAACCAGAGTACTGCAGATAAATGTTCTCACCTTACACCCAAACCCACAGATATCCCACCTTTCTCCCCGAATGGCATCCAAGGCAGCTCAAAACACATTACAATACGTATATTTACAATACGTATGAGCACCTTTAGGCAAATAAGGCGGGATACAAATCTCCTAAATAAATAAATATACAGGTTGGCCCTCCTTTTCCCTAGCTTTGGGATGCATGGAATGACCCAGTGCAGGTCAAGAATAAGCTTCTGGTCACATCAGGAGGGAGGTGTAGGGAGGTCACAGATGACCCCTTGTGCTACAGAAGACGTGTGGAAGCCTTCTGAGATGCACCTTTGGTTTTTTTTGCTAAACATCTGGTCATGTCTGGAAGTCCTATGATGGCTACGACTTGTACGGGTTTCAGTATCCTCAGAGAGTCCAGGAATGGATCCTCCACAGATACCGAGGGTCAACTAGAAATTTAAAATACATAAAACTATAAAATGCATAAATGCATCACTTTAAAGCCAACCAGTGGCAAGCAGCAGCTTTAAAAACCATCTGTCATATAAATGATAAAAAAAATCTGCTTGCAACATTCTTGCAAACCATGAGTGTACCCTTAAAATCCTACTTGGTTCTGAAGGCTTTTTGAAATAAGAAGGTTTTGAGGCCTTGGAGGAAGGCTTCTAAAGGAGGAGCAGTTCTGAACTCAAAGAGCAGGGAATTCCATACTAAGAAGGTGCCATTACCGAGAAGACCCTGTTTCTATCCGCCAACCCCCCCTAACCTTTCTCAGTGGCTGCACATTAAGAAGAGCCCTCTCACGTGAGACTTGAAGCAAGTGGACCAGATTATACTAAATGAATCAGTCTCTCAAATACTTTGGTCCCAAGCCATAAAGGACTTTAAAGGTCAAAGCCAAAACTTTTGAATTGGGTCCGGAACTGAGCCAGCAGCCAATACAGTTGCTGAAGCAACTGTCAAAGTCAAACTGCCAACATCTGACAACCACACCAGCTGCCACATTCTGCACTAGCTACAAGTGGGGACTATCTTCAAGGGCAGTCCCATATAATTTGTGTTACAGTAGTCTTGATGTCACCATGGCATGGATCACTGTGGCCAGATTTGACTGATGCAGTTTGGCGCACCAGCCAAAACTGGGCAAATCACCACTGGCCACAGTTTGGCACATGGGAATCTAGGAGCAACTGTGAGTCCAGGAGAACCCCCAAGCTGCAGGTCCTGCCATTGAGAGCAGGGTAATAGTCTAGTGCCCACATCATTGATTTCTGAATCAGGAGTACCTCTATCTTGTCCAGGTTTACTTTCAGTTTGTTAACTCTCATACAGATACCAACCATCTCCAGGCAGCACTCCAGGAACATAACAGCTACCATGGTTTCTGGTGGAAAGGGAGAAGAGAGATTATCCAACTCCAAATCCCTGAATGACCTCTTCCAACAGTTTCATTTACCATATATACTCAAGTATAAGTCGATATCATGGATAAGTCGAGGGCAAGTTTTAAGCCAAAAATCATGGAATTTGCCATGCCCCTTGGATAAATCGAGGGGAAAACTTAGAGGGGCGTCTGCAATTCTTTGAATTTTGTCTGATTTTACCCAACACCAGATTCTGACAAATGATCTACCAGTAATTGTTACCTGTCCAGTTTACGTATTTATTAAAATACAAGGAAAAAACAAAATAAAACAGCAACATAGCAAGCAACTATTAAACCAGTTGTTCCCAAACCTTTTAGCCCTGGGACCCACTTTTGAAAATGACAGCCTATGGGGACCAGAATGGATGTCATTAGAGACAAAGGGGAAGGCATGCTGGAATAATGCAACAAGGCACACAAGACAAGTTCTCTCTCTGCAATCTTATGCTCACGGTAGGCTAAGTAGCTTCCCTTCTGTCATCCAAAACCACTTGAGTTTTACACAAGGCACCACTAAACCCCACCACCCAAGAGAAGGCAAAATGCAGTCAGCTTGCCTGCTCAGCCACAAAGGTCCTCCTCCCTCCTCCAGTTGGTGACTCCAGGGGCATGGCAGCCCCACAATAATTCCCCACAGTCTCCAAGAGCAACCTTCGTTCCAGCCACAATCCCAGTCCCAACAGCCTCAGCTTTTCCCCCCTCCCCGTCCACAACCTTTCCCACCTCTCTACACCAACATCACTGCTCTTCCCAGGAGCTCATTTTATCCCCAGGGCCCTTATTATCCCCAGTTAGATGCAGCTGTGAACCAGCTGCAGGCAAAAGGTTCTGGGTTAACCCTGTAATTCCTGGCTGATTTGGACAAGGGGCCACTGCTGATACCATTCCCTATCTCCTTGGGGTCATCTTCCTCAATTTCTATAACGATTACCCCCTCCCCCTAAGTTAGTTTGTTATGTTCTTGCAAGGAAAAGACAGGGTGTGTGTTGCTTCCTCTTCCCTCAGATTCTCCTGTATGCCTTGAGAGAAGAGCAGCTTACCTGTCTGGGAGTAATACTTGGGAGTAATAAAAGAGCCTGTTTCTCCCCCCTCCAATAGTTTGCACAGTACCTCAGCAGCACAGCCTTCTGGAGCAAAAGAGAGCACATGGTCTTAAAGATCATCCTGAAAAGAGCTTGCCCAATAGCTTTCTGCCTGTTTTCCAAGCAGCCTGTTTACCTTTTGCACGTGAATGCAGAATCCTCACACGTAGAGGTTGAATAGCCCTGCTGAATTCAGCTCATGTGTTGCAGTAAACACTTACTTACTCATAAGTAAAAGCGACCCTGTAGCTCCGTTTCGCTTTCCATTAGGTTCATTACTTCTCAGCTTAGAGGGAGGGTCTTCCTTCTTGAGTGTTTTTGGGACCTACGTTCATTGAATCTGGACCGTTCTGGCAGCGTTGCATTCCTCTCAACCTGCACTTTCAAACGCACCATGGCCAGCAGCCTACTAAACACACAGTGTGGCTCAGTTTCACTTTCCATAGGACTCCATTTTCCTCAGATGCTTCTGAGCATGCTCATGGCTGAGCATGCTCAGAAGGCTCTGCAGCTCCCTGGCTTACAAATGTAGTGCTTGGAACAGCTCAACTATCCACCCATCATGTGACTTTAAGGTATTTACTGTGTTCCCCTGTATATAAGTTGGGGCCAGGTTTTTCTAGTCAATTTTTAGGCATAAATTTATCGACTTACAAATGATTATATACGGTAGATGTAAAATCCCATGGAAGACACCATTGAACCCTCCACACTCCAAAGGCTAGGGTGCCAAGCAGGTGTCCCCCAATATCATCATCTGGGCTCTATCGGCCTAGAAAGTGTGGAGCTACCAATCCCAAGTTTGACCAATCACCTGAGAGGTCCAGCAAGGATGTGTTCCCTTTATCTAGCCCTCATCATGGGTCATTCACTAAGGCTGCCTCTGTCCCAAGGCCCAGCCTGAAGCCAGATAGAAAGGGATCCAGATAATCTGCTTCTGGATTACCCTCTGGAGCTGAGACACCGCCACCATTTGACCGCCTTGCCCAGAAATGGGAGGTTCAAGACTGGCCGGTAATTATTCAACAAATTGGAATCCAGAAAGTGCTTTTTCAGAAAGGGGCGAATCACTGCCTGCTTTAATGCCATTTGTAGAACCCCATTCCTCAAAGATGAATTTACTACACACTGTGTGCCAGCCCCTCCCAAACAGATCTAATCAGCCATGCTGGGCATGGATCCAGCTGGCAGGCAGGTGGCCTCACACTCCAAAGGATCCTGTTCATATTTTCAGGTTCCACAAACTGAGAAGAATCCCACCAATCTGGGGCAACAGATGCCATCAGATGCTAGACATACCAGACAACATAGATCTTCTTCGACAGGCTCAGGGTTGTCATGGTGGATGAAATCCTGAGCTGCACCTACCTGTAGAGCCTCAGTATGAACTCTGAAGTCCCCAATACCAATAGGCGGGGGAACTCCAACACAACATCCAAGATCAACTTGGCTCAGAAGCTTCTCAGGGGCTTCTACCTCTCAGAGCGCAATCCTATACAAAGCCTGCCTAGTAAGGCTGATATAGCAGGGCAATATCCTAAGGCCCATTAGGAGGCAGCAGCAGCAATGTGCAGGACAAGGGGAGGTTTTCCCCTTACACTCGTGTAAGTCCCAGTCACACCTATGGGCCTGCCTGTATCTGCGCCAGCAAAATAGCAGGCACAGAGGAATATCGACAGGAACGGCCCGAATCAGGCCTGCCCTGGACAGGAACCAGCTTCAGGATATGGCACTATGGCCGTCCTGCATCATAATCGCGTCACAACCCCCGTCTGCCTACTCCGCCGCCCAGTTACACCCCCAGAATGCCTCTGGAACCCCCTTGCAGAGGCCCTGCACTGACTGAGTGATGCCGGCGCTTGACTGGTGAAGCCAACAATTGCAACGGTGCCCGAGCATCGGCACTGCCGCTTGCGCTGGCCGAGCTCTATAGCGCCGTTGCAGATGCGCTTTACGGCATGTTTGCAACTGCGTTCGGCCGGTGAAAGAGCGCAGCACAGCGCTAAGAGGGTATAGGATTGCGCTGCCCGTGGCTTTCTACATCGGTTATCGTGGTGTCTTCCTGGGGTGATTGGTCAAACAGTCTTTCAGTTACTTGGGCTCCGGTATGGAAAATGCCAGAACCTGGAATGGAAAATGTGCTAGAACTACATCAAATGGCAGTGATGTGAAATGCATCACACGATGAAGTCCCCAGTCACTTCTGGGTTGTAAGGCCAAATAGAGCCTAAAAATAGGCTTGATTTATAAAAATATAAGGAGGCCAGAAAGTCAGGAGGGTTTTTTCAAGTACATTTTTTTAGCACAGTGTTTCTGCCTGCTGCGCCAAGCATCCTGTCACTATTTTTAGGCTTGCACCACAGTCTTGTTGCTGGGAATTGCATGACGCCCAGAGGCTGGGTCATGATGCCCTCAAGTGTTGCAATGCACAGATTGGGAACCTTGGTCTAGACCAAGAGTCTCCAAACTATGGCCCGCGGGCCAGGTCTGCTCCCCCCAGAGTCTCTTGAACCTGCCCCCCAGAGACCCATGGCACACAGCAACCCTCCGGCCCACAGCAGACTTAAGGCCCGATCAAAGGTCAAGGCTTATGGAGCTCTTTAGAGGTCTCGTGGGAACTGCATGTTGCCCAAGAGCCTTGAAGCTCTGGCGCGAGCTCTGCAGAGCCCTTCAGGTTGTATGACCTGCAGAGCTCATGTGGGAGCTTCAGGGCATGCAACCAAGTGGATTTAAAAGCTGACTGCAGACACTGCAGAAGAACCACCACCATATGGAGAGGCTGCTGAGGAAGAGGCTGTGCTGCTGCTCCTACCCCTGACTCTGTTCTCCTCTCCTTATTGCTGGGAGTTTTGGCTGTTGGGTTGAAAAATCCCTGCTTTTCTTCTCCCCCTCTTCCCTCCAAGACCCCGCCCCCTCTCGTAGTCTTTTGGTGCTCTGAGCAGAAAGGAGAAAGAGATTGGCTCTGTGTGTGTGCGTGCACGTGAGTGTGCACATGTGCGTGTGGGACTTTTTCTTGGATCTGGTTGGAAGGCAAGAGGTGACTGTCATTCAAAGTTGCTGGGTGTGTGTGTGCGTTGGTGGCCATTTCAGAATCTACTTTATTTCTGTGGCGTGTGTATGTGTTGGAGTTGGTGAAATCCAGGAATGTTTCCTTCAGTCTGCTGGTCATGAAATACAGTACTTAGTTCTGTGCTTATTAGTAAGGTGCCTGGAAGGTGGGGGATAATCCTGGACAGTTTCCTGTGAACTGCTAGTTCTTATTTCTGTGCATTTTAGTCAATTTTGCCCTCTGCTCCCTTAATCCTTTTTTCAAAATCTGCACCCTCTCACCAACCCTCCCTTCCCCTCTTCTCGTAGAGTTGCAGGTTCCTGCATGTTCCTGCATGCCCTTCTCACAGGGGTGCAGCCTCACCTAACTTCTCCCTTTCCCCTCCAATTCTCACATACCGACTCAAGGTAGGTTTCAAATGGAGATCCCTCACTCTCATAACTTCTCTAAGGAATTTATAGAAAGGGATGACCCCATTTCATGTTATGCCTGCCATAGGTGCTTGTAATCAAGACTGCTGTATTTGCCACATTTCTCCTGACTAGTCTGCACCTTCTCTGACACCTTCTCCTCAGTGGATGACAGGTCAGGTAGGGAAATGCTGCTGCCGTTGCTGTTCTAGCAGCTGTGGATCATCTCAGGGGAAAAACCCTAGCCCAAGAAGCTGGCAAACGGAGAGAGGGGCTTCCCATTACTGGGCTGTGATAAATATGAGAAATGCATCATGCTGTCTTATTTATTTATTTATTTATTAATAGATTTTTACCCCGCCTTTTGTGTCCGAAGGCACCCAAGGCGGCATTACAAAATATATATTAAAAATACAACGTAACAATTAACATTAAAAACAGTTAAAACAGTATTAAACAACAATAGCAAACAAAATAAAAACACAAACAATTTAAAACAATTTAAAAAACAATTTAAAAAACAAAACAAAAACAAACCCCGTGGATCATAATAACCAGCCGGCCAACCTGTCAGCAGTTAAAAGCTTTTTGGAATAAAAAGGTCTTCAGGCCCCGCCGAAATGTAAACAAAGAGGGAGCAGTTCTCAATTCTAGGGGAAGGGTGTTCCAGAGTTGGGGGGCCACCAGCGAGAAGGTCTTAAAATCTTAAAATCTTCCTTTGCTTTGGACAGTATTAGGAGGAAATAAGGGTTTAAAAATCTAGATTTAATTGAGATGTTAAACTTTGTAAATAAGTATCCCTGGAATATTATTCTTCTAAATCAATTCAATTGATTTTAAACATTGTACCTTGCATATAAGCTGAACATTTGAGGTAGTTACCTTTATGTAAATGGTGTTGTAGGGCAAGAAGCTTGTGTGGATAAATACAGCTGATACTGCATGAGATCAGATGTTACGCTGTGAGGTGTAGTTAAATGCATAAGCAAGACTCATTCTCCTCTTGAAGTACAGAACAAATTATGGATTACATCCTTAGATTATTTTATTTTAAAATTTAGTTCGGATTACGTCTTTACAAGAGGAAATCAAAGGTGTAAAAAGCAATCTTGAAAGAGTGGAAGAAGAGAGAAAACAGGCACAAGACATGCTTAACCGTTCTGAAAAGGTAAGGTAACTATTGTAATGTGACACAAAGGATTATGTTAGGTCAAATCCTGGGGTGAGAAACAAGATTAAGATAAGGGAATTTAAGATTTGTTTTATTGATGAAACAAAATGAATATTAAAAGATTTATCAAGGATCTCTGTTAAGAAAGTAAGGTTTGAAGTGAGAGGTGTTCTGGAAGGCGCCAGGTGCAGCAAGGAATGAATGGGCAGTGATGTTGGAGCAATTTATCTTTTTGGAGGGTAGTTGAATTGGAGAATCAAAGATTCCAGGCAGAGAGCGAGCGATTAGGAAAGGCTGTGAAGAGCACCATACATCATCTGTATGTACTTCATAGCTCTAAATCATAAATATTAGCAGATTATATGTACTAGATGGAATTGTGTGTGTATTTTATGGTACTGAAATCATTTTACCTGAAAGTAATTAAATTCTTGTGGCATACTATACAACCATAAATGAATAGATGTGCAATTTATAAAAATGTGGAGGGGAAGACCTTCAGTGTCATGAAATCTGAAAGTCTGTTGGATTTAACCAACAATTTAAAATTGTTTGCTGTTCTAAATATGACCTTGATTTATAAAAAATATCTTGCAGGAAAAGAATAATTTAGAAATAGACCTAAACTACAAACTCAAAATGTTACAACAGCGCTTAGAGCAAGAAATAAATGAGCATAACATAAATAAAGCTCGTTTAACTGACAAACATCAGTCAATAGAAGAAGCCAAGTCAGTTGCAATGTGTGGTAAGTTCTCATTACTTGGAATGTACAAGATTAAAATATTGTTAGTGTTTGGGGTTTTATTTTTTCTTTTGGTAACAGTGGGTTAAGAGCACAACCCTAACCAACTTTCCAGCACCAAGATAAGGTCAATGCAGCCTCAGGAGACCCCAACTGTAGGATGCAGTAGGATGCTGACTACCCCCCAACTGTAGGATGCAGCACATGCCCTATTGGCACAGCTGTGTCAGTGCTGGAAAGTTGGTTAGGATGTGGACCTAGGTGTGTTACGTAAGGAAAGAATACCTACTAAATTATCATTGAAAGTTAGATGATATCTTCAGATATGACTTCTCTATCCATGAATTTGTTCAGATGGTATCTGAAGCAAGACAAAAGTAATGCCTACAGTATACAGGTGGAGCCTTTTTATCTGCGAGGGTTCTGTTCCAGGAACCCATGTGGATGCAAAAAAAAAAGAAGAAGAAGAAAAGGGATAAATGAAATCATGCTGTTAATTAGTATTCAGCCTTTTAAAAAGCTTCTCTTACCTATTATTATTTGATCAGATGTGGAAAAATAGTGAAGTACCTGAGATGGATGGTTTGAACTATATGAGGTTGCAGAAATGGATATTTTAACTGAAAGATTGAGAGATGGAAATTTGGATAGGACAGAAAGTAATTGGAAGCCCTTTTATTGGATTGAAAGCAAGAATAAGATTTAGATTTAAGGATGGAATAGAAGATAAATAAATTTAATATAAGATGATATATGATGTTAGAGATGTTAGTTATAATATGGAATGTAAGAAGACGATATTGTTGTGCTGTAACCCAGTGGCAACTGCCTTGTGTGTATTCCCCTTGTTTACCAATTCCCCGTTTCTTTTTTCCCCTCCCCTTTTTCTTAATAAAAATAATAAAATAGTAAAAAAAAAAGCTTCTCTTACCATGGCAAGGGACTACAGCCATTCTCCAGAGGCTTAGTAGTAGCCGCTAGCTAAGAACTCTTCCCTTCGCTGTGGAGCAAGGCAAAAATGCAAATGGAACTGATTAATCACACTTCCAAGGATGAAGGAGGAGGTCTTACCTCAGAGCTAATGAGATTGGCTGCATTTGTAAGAAAAGCTTTTTAAAATGCTTAACAGCACATGTTTGTTTAAAACCCATTTCATACAATGGGCTGAATAACATTCATGATGCCAGCTGAGGGCTGGAAGTGACATCATTAACCAGGAAGTGGCATCATTAAGCAGGTCATTACCAAAAATAAGCATTTTCTTCTCACTTAGGAACTCATTAACTGCAAATGACAGAACGGAAAGTATGCAGATCTTAATCATGTTTTCAAGATATGGGAGAGCCAAATTATCACTTAGGCCAGTGGTTCCAAACATTTTAGCACCAGGACCCATTTTTTAGAATGACACATGTCGGGAGTCACTGGAAGTGACATCATCAAGTAGGAAATGCCATTATTGTGACACAGTACAATGACATTTCTGAAATGCAAACTGGCATTCTTGGATTGGAGCAATTGCACAATCATGAAACATCCCTCACAAAAAGCAAGATTGGGACAAAATGGGTAAAAGCACTGGGTCAAAAACAAAACTTTAAAAATCCTCACTTGAAAATTCAAATTGTTAATATTCGCAAAAGGAACATAAAAAGAGTAAGATCTGCAGCTTCCAAGATGGCTGCTCCCAGCTTTCCAGGACCTATAGTTACACCTCAGCACAGTTCAGCAGCTGCTGAAGTAAAGGTATTGCTGGGAGAGTGTCTCGGATAAAGAGCTTCCGGGGGCCTCATCTGCCTCATAGGCCTTATGTTTTGACATCCTTGGTTTAGTCTAAATCTAAATCAATACTGCATTCAAACATAGTATGTATGCATTCTTGGCAATACTGTGATTGCTTGCACCATCAGTCTCGCCTCACCTGACGATTCTAAGTAGTTGACCAAATGAGTACCACTGAAAACTGGGAAGCTTTGTGCCAAATCAGTATGTAGAGAAGGCTCAAAGACTGCCATTGCAATTGTATGAAAAGATGGTATTTTTTGTTTTTATATAGAAATGGAAAAAAAGGTGAAAGAAGAGCGAGCAGCAAGAGAGAAGGCAGAAAACAGAATAGTCCAGATTGAAAAACAGTGTTCCATGCTTGATTTTGACCTGAAGCAGTCTCAGCAGAAGCTGGAACACCTTAATGAGCAGAAAGAGAGACTAGAAGAAGAGGTAAGAAGGGCAATTGCTTATTTCTTTGGCATGGAACTTTTTATTACTTTGGATGGTAGTATCCCAACTACACTACCATTCTGGATGAAATGGATTAGCTGAATCCCTTTTCAGTCTGGCTGCAGTCTGGGCTTTGCGCCTGAGATAGCTTAGTGGATGATTTGCGCTGTGGATTTTTCAGGAGGAGTGTATTCCTGCTGGACTTTCTTGACCTATTGGCAGTTCTTAGCACCATTGACCAAGGTGTCCTCCTAGGTCAGTTAGGCTGAGTTGGGGGCACTGTTTTCTTGTGATTCTGCTCCTTCTTGGCTATCAGATTCCAGAAGGGGGTACATAAGGGGGCAAATACCTGGTTGACACCCTGGCCTTTTGAAATGTGGGGTGCCACAAGGTTGCATTCTTTCCCTTTTGGCTCCTTCCATACCTTCCAGCCTGTCTCTGAGATAATCTCAGAGGGCCCTAACTGAACTAAGGGGGACATTAAGAGTGTCTTTTCTGTGGTGGTACCCTAGTTGTAGAATTCCCCCTCTACTTATTTGCATTTAGTAGCCTCCCTGAGGCAACATCCTTTCCAACAGGACTTGAAGACCTTCCTCTTTCAGATGTCTTTTTGAAATACTTTTTCTGGTAACCATTTTGTATTGTTTTAGTTCTACTAAAATAAGGTAAAAATTGATTAAAGAACAATATAAAAGAAAGTGAACATCAGACTGATAAATTCCTTTTGAATTGAAGTGCAGCATAAAATATTTGACCATGCATTCTGAATTCTGTATGTCATGTATACCAACTAAATTTCATAGTGCAAAGTACAGAGATTTCAAAATTAAAAATCCATAGAAAATGTACGAAGTTTGTGAAAAATATCCTATTTTAATGTGACAGTGAAGGAGGGGACTGTGTGTGAATTTTACTGTTAGAACTTTCAATGTATATTTCTTAGCTAAAATAGCTTACTGTGTGGCTAGGTCAAGAATCTAACACTCCAACTAGAGCATGAGACAAATAAGAGGGTAATGACACAGAATGAACTCAAGATGCATGCTATAGAGGCGGATAACTTAAAGGGCTCCGAGAAGCAACTGAAGCAAGAGATCAACACATTGTTGGAAGCAAAAAGATTAGCTGAATTTGAGTTGGCTCAGCTGGCTAAGTAAGTAATCTGAATTTAGAAACAACTGTATCACTCAGCATTCTAAATTTATTGCCGTGTATTTTTCTGTATGGAAGTATTTCAGGAGATGTCTGTATTCTTTACTACTCGCTGCTTATACGGGTTCACTCAGAATCCTCATTCTTGAATACGGAAGTAACAATATACATTCTTGTATACAGAATATACAAGATGTAGCAGGCAGAACACGATTCAAGTGTATTCAGCATTTTTTTAATGTTGAAAAATAATTGTCCCCTGAAGATTGGTTGTTAGTAGGGGTGTTTTTTGTTAGAAACACATAAAACACAAAACATACCTTTTGGGGTTAAAATATCTGAATAAAAACACAAAACACTGTATAAACCCCTGTAAACTGGGGAAGAGGCACTTTTTCAAGTGGTGTTCCTTTTATATTTAGCAGGGCAACAGTAACTGTTCCTGTTCACCTCTGCACAGTGTCTGATGATGTTCTGCATTTTTTTAGATTGTGAGCCTTTTTGGGACAGAGATCCATTTAACTTTATTATTATTTTTTGCCTGTAAACTGCTTTGTGAACTTAGTGTTGAAAAGCGGTATATAAATATTGTTGGTTGGTTGGTTTTGGTGTTAAATATATTTTCCAGAAATTAAAATAAATCACTTTTCCAATTAGAAATAATACAGTGGCTGTATGTGCTGACACTGTATCACCTATATCAAATACCTAGTACACTTAAAAGCATTTAAAATTAATAAAAATGAGAACTTGGAATGAGAACTTAATAAAAACAAATAATACTGCTTTCTGCCTTTCATATCATGAAATCTGTGAAACAAACACCATTTTCAAATACCTCTAGTCGTTAGCTTTATAGAAGCCACCCCTTTCTTCCAGGTTGAATATGCTTGCTATCTTCATTTTGTTTGATTGGGGGGATTTGAGCGCTTTTAAAGATGGGTATGAGAAGGGGAAAGAGCGGAGAGACTGTTGACTGGTGGCGCAATCCTACGCAGTGCTGGAATGGTGAGGCCGGCTGGCCAGCGGCATATCTGACACTGTTAGTGCCTCCCCGCGGCAAGGGAACATTCATGCCCTTACCTGAGGGGAGGCTCCCGCCACCCTGGTGTGCTCCTCGGATCTGCGCCTGCTAAATAGCAGGTGCAGATCCGAGGAGACCGCAAGGCCCAAATCGGGCTGTGTGGCCTCCCGGCCAGGCTAAGGATTCAGCCTTATGGCCGAATCTGGAGCCCGCCGACATCCCAGGCTGGCATGCCTGCTGGCATGCCCACATCCTGCCCTCCCTTCACCCAGAACCTCCCTCCCCCCGCCCACTCCCACCCCTGTCCCGTCATCATAGCACCTCTCTCACACCGGCCGGCTTCGGCCGATGGGAGGGAAACACTGCGCAGGTTCAACGGGACTGGCCCTGCCTGCAGCGCCGGTCCAGTTGCTATAGTGCCAACATGGGGGTGCCACTTGCTATGACGTAGCATCGGCATGACAGGCACGCTAGGATTGCGCTACCCATGGCTTTTCCATGGTTGGAAAAGCGTTGATTCTGTTGGAGTATCACCTATTGTGTTGACTGCATGTGTTTAGTTATATATACAATGCTCCTTGTCATTTTGTTTTCTTCTCTCAAAGGCAGTATAGAGGGAATGAAGGCCAGATGCGTGAACTACAGGATCAACTAGAAGCTGAACAGTATTTTTCTGTAAGCCACATTATGCAAGGAAATTTTTTTTAATGACAGTGTTGTTAAACTTTGCATAAATCTAGCATGTTCTCTGTTAGAGGAAGGTGGCAGTCCAAGACCCTTTGGGGAAAAGCCCCTCCGACATGCAAGAGGCAGGGTCAGTAGAATTGTAGTCTTCTCCTCTAGAGAGGGCTTCCCTCTGCCCTAGGCACTGTCTCTATAAGACATGGCCATGTTTTTGCTGCACACTTGAGCCCAGCAAATTTTCAAGATATATTTCTTGACCCTTTTTCTTCTTTCCTCTTTCCTTATGCTTTTCTGTGTCTCCTCTTTGTTCTTCTGGTTCTTTTCTTTCTCTAACCTCTCCTTTCTTTCCCCTGAGGAGCCAGTCAGGGCTGCTCAGGGGAAAAGTCCAGATTGGCCACGGCCCATCTGAGTCTTCTCAGTTGGTAGCAAGAAGCTGGTTATGCCATAGCGCAAAAGGGCTTTTTGCCCACGTTCGATGAGGAGAGTTGGGAGCTTCCTTTGGAAAGTGACAGGTGAGCGGGCTGCCTCCTCAGCATGCCACCACGCATTCAACACCGCTGCAGACCTCCTTTTCCTTTTCGCACCAAAAGCGCTCCTGAGGAGAATGCCAGCAGCTATTTTGGCTGGCGTTTTGTGCAAGTGGTACTGGAATGCGCAGGCCTCTCTCAAACTATGCCACCCAGCAGCAGGCTAGCTTGGTTAGAGAAGGACCCATGGGCTTGCTACAGAAGAGAAGGTAGCATCCAGGTAACCTCTGTAGCAGTGGACAAGTGGACCCCTTGGAAAGTTGTAAAACTTTGCATAAACCTAACATTTTCTAATCTTGTTTCGTATAAATAGATGTTTGTGCATGTAGTGTGTAAAAATGGGAAACATGGAAAGGATAGGAATGGGATGCATGCATGCATGCAAACAACTTTGTCTGCGGTTTCCATCACATTAAAGTAAGGAAGGGCACTGTGATGAGACGATTAGCCTGCTTGTTGACAGGAATCCAACCCAGACTATGTTATGGATAATTCAGGGAGGCAGAGAGGCTTTGTGCAATGAGGTGAACCATTCTCTGGTAGAGGAAGGATGCATTCCTGAGAATGGGTTAGCCCTCGTGTTGTTAGGACTATCAGGTCACATGGTCTTCTCTGAGTGGAGAGCTCTCATGCCCAGACCAGCCCTGCCTTGCTGGCTCAGTGGTCACAGATCACACTTGCTCCCTCTCTGAAATGAGTTTTCCTGTGAACTTCTCTTTTTACCTTACAAGAAGGTTTTCTCTTTTTACTTTACCTCTTCCCACTTCCTGCCTTTTTTGTAAGGGTCGAGTCCCTCATGGGTTGGAAGGGGATTGGCCATTAACTAGGAAGTGTGGTCAGTACTCTGTCCTATGGTAGACTCGCTTTTATATCCAAATGTATGAGACACATACATTAGTGATCCCCGATGTGGAACCATACCTGCGCTGTGATCCCTGCCTATGGCAAGTCACCACCAAAAGGTAGGCTTAACTTGCCTGACTTCTCAACCAAATTTCAGTTTCAATTGCTGTTGCTGAGAGAGGCACACTGTCATCACTATAAACTTGTGATCACACTTGCACAGTATACAACTGGAGTCACCAGTTGCATCTGGACACCAGAAGATTCCTTGGCTCTGGCTGCAGTGAATCAAGCAATGGCCTTCAGTGATTTCAACACTTTTTGGAGGGGAATAGCGCCCTTCACTCAGTATTCATTCGCTATTGTTGCCTTCTTTGGTTCCATTCAAACCACTTAAGAACATACCACAACAGTTCTCTCTCTCTCTATCCCATCCTGTTGCTCCTTATACTCCACCAGTCTTATGCCAGACAAAGTAGGATGCTGTTTGAGTGTGACGAGCTTCATATTTTATAAAAATGTACATTATAAGTGGAACGTAACATTCCACTGTTTTTATTGTACAAACTAAAACACGCTGTATCTGTGGGGGGATATATCCCTGCTGCTTCCGTGCATACTTGATACCATGGATAGCAGCAAACCCTATACATGCTGTGGCACATTGCTGCAAACAAAAAGAGATGGGAGGAGAATGCTAGACTCCTAGCTACTAGAAGAGCACTAAAGGAGGCAACAGTGAAAATACTAGCAGAGTCTAGAGTTATTCTGTCTGCTTCCATTGCTGACAACTTCTTGTTGGCGTTCTCCTCTAGTGGCTAAGAGTCATTCTCGCTGTCTGCTTCCTCTGCTTCCGGTTAGCATTCTCGCTGTCATCTCTAGTGTCTACAGGTGTAGTGTTCTTGATGTCAGCTTACTTTTTCAAAAAGCTCCCTCCACTGGCTGCTTCCTGCTTGCAAACAGAATGGTGAGTCATGAGTGCGATGGAGGGAATTTGAGAACTGTGCAGTATTGAAACCATAGAAACCATGTCAGGAGGGAATACTGTATTTGGAAACATATGTGCTCAAGCAAAGAATATGTAAATGATAAAATATACTATTTTTGAGCCCATTATGATGTCTTTTCTCAATGTTTCATTTACAGACACTTTACAAAACACAAGTTAAAGAACTTAAAGAAGAAATTGAGGAGAAGTATAAAGAAACTCAGAAAAAAATACAGGAATTACAAAGTGAAAAGTAAGTCTTTCTGCACTATATGGACACAATTATGGACACAGTAGCTACAACAGCAGTTCTTGGGTGCTGAGAGCAGTGGAGCCCTTGGCGGTGCTGCAAATGAACTTTACGGCGCATTTGTGACTTCTAGCTGGTGATCCTGAAGTATTGCCAGTGAAAAGGGCCATAGGAAGTCATCTACTAAGTCCAAGTATACGAGGGGAGGAGGGAAGTGCTTGAGCGCATCACTTGTTCCTGATTCAACAAACTATGGAATGTGATGTCTCAGCCGGGTCTGTGAATACGTAAATAATTATCATCTACAAAAAATTGTTAGTGGTAAAGCATTACACATGGTATATGTATACCAAATGTTTACATTACTCTTCAAGTGTAGCAGTATATGTGCAAACTGTTGTTTATTTGGAGTGTTTATAGCAGAGTTGGGGGCTTGTGGAC
>JAJKFI010000031.1:9591596-9693111 GCA_029204185.1 Lerista edwardsae
ATATATATATATATATATATATATATATATATATATATATATATACACACACACACACACACACACACACACACACACACACACACACACACACTTTCCAGGTATAAAACGGGGCAACAAAAGATAGATTACCTCACTAGAATACAAACCCCTTGATTCACTTTCTAAAAAGCTTGTAAAGTGAGCTTCGGTTTCGAGATGGCAAAATTCCATACAGATTCCATATTAAGAGTATGATTGACTGGCAAGGTGAAGCTTGTTCATGTGGTCAACTCTTGCTGGATCAAGGCACTCTGTGGTTAAAAGATCTCAAGTTGCAGGAGTGGGAGATACTGCTACCAGTCAGTATAGATAATGCTGGACTAGATGGACCATTGGTCTGGTTCAGTATAAGTCAGTTTTGTAAATAAACTTTAAATTTACTTTGGACCAGGTTATATTGTTAGTCTTTATGTTGCTTAGGATCATTCATATTGGTGAAATGGTGTAGGCCCATAAACTATATTGACGAAACAGTAGCAACCATTGTTGGAACCCACAGATTTATTTCTTAACTGTAGTAGTGTTTTGTAAAATGTTAACTTCCTACAGACGTTTCAAATGTTAGTGGTTAAAAATAATGTTCAGGGAGCAAATAGTATATAAAATACAGAAAAAAATTACAAAAAATATAACAATTCATCCTCTGCTGCAGTATCAGTGAAACAAAGAGGCAGTGAGAGTGTATGGGGTCCAACGGGGTATTCCATTATAAGAAATTATTTTTTCCCTAAATTGTGGAAAATAAAACTCTACTGTGCTTGCTTTCACTATTACAGCTTAATTGTATAAGGAGCTTTAATTTCTTTTGCATTTATTTTCATTTGATATGTTACAGGCTGTCAATAAACTGGCTGAGATAATGAATCGAAAAGATTTTAAACTTGATAGAAAGAAAGTAAATATGCAAGATTTCAAGAAAAAAGAGAAGGAAAACAGAAAGTTACAACTGGAACTTAACCAAGAAAAGGAGAAATTTAATCAGATGGTAATAAAATACCAGAAAGAACTTAATGAAATGCAAGCGGTAAGATTTGTTTGTTTTACAGTGGTTCTTATTGATTCTGTAATACATTCACGGTTGGTATTCTCTTTAAAAGGTGACTGTCCCTTATTGGGTATCCTGGTGTTCAATATTTAGGTAAAAATTAAGCCCGCCACACTGAACGTTTTTGCTTCAGGATCAGTTTTCATAAAAAAAACTGAACTATAATTCCCTCTTGTGAGACTTAAGGTGCAATCCTAACTGGAACAGGCAGGCCAAGTTGTCTGTGTTGTATCCAGTGCAAGGTAGGTGCCGGCTGGAGTGCAACTCAGAGTATGGGAACATGTTTCCTCTTACCACATATTGTTCCCCAGCCACCCTTATGAGGCTACCCTGATCTACATCTGTGATTTAACATGCACAAATCCAAGCAGCCCATGTAGCGTTGGTTAGTCCGGGGGTTAGGATCCTGTCTGCACTGCTGTAGCCTGTCCCAACCCCCTCCTGAGCCTAATCCACCTCCTGGTCCGTCCCTACCCAAAAATGTCCCATCCCCACCTCCATTCTGTCCTCCTGCTACCCTTTCCACCCTCTGTACTGGCCTGCCCAGGCCAACACAAAGTCATCATTTCTGGGTCAGGATCCAGTGCCAGCTAGCCAGTGTACTTCCATCTTCTGGCCTAGCTGACTCCCAAGTAGCTTCAAGCCTGCTTTACTGCACATTCACAACATTTGGAAGGCAGTGTAAGAAACCTGAGCTGGTTTAAGGACTGGTCAGGATTGTGCTGTAAATCTGTGGCCGTCAGTGAAAAAGCACTTACTCTGGCTCTAACATCATCATGTACTTGGATTTCCAGAAGAATGAATTCTTTCTCCCACCTCTGAATATTTTGGCATGATTCTTAGTAAAGCCATCAACTCTGCATTCTCTATACTGAACAGCCCAAGGCTCTTCCTGCTTCCCCTCTGCTTAGGTACATGCAGCCTTCCAATGGCGTCACTAGGGAAGTTTTGGAGTGCAGACTGTACCTCAGGGGGTGACACCAGTACTGTCCAAAATTGTGAAAATCTTGGTATTTTCAAATAATACCATGTTATATATCATTTGATGTGTAATTTAATGCAGAATGCATTGCCACTAACTATTAAAAGTTAAATATTATATCAAAAGTTATAGCCAAATAAAAGGAAAACAACTGCTTTATGTAACTAAAACTGGATCTCCTTAACTCAAAACTGACCAATGAGACTGATAGTTCCAAGAGCCAATAAGGTGTTATGGCTCAGACAAAATCACCTTTCCTGGCTTGGGTTGATTGATTATTCTGAGCATTTAAATGAGACATTTTGCATGTTACAATGGGTCCTGTACAGTGGATCCTTGTCACCCGGAAGTTCCACTCAAAAGCCGTGTGTGTCCATGTCCGTGTCCTGGAATGGAACATCTGAAGATGCCTGACACAACCAATATTTGAATATGCCCTGTTTTCCTTCAGGTTTCTGATAATGGTTTTGCAAATAGCATTTTGTTTCACTATGTTGAAGTTGAATTTTATACTCAATATATAAATAGTGCTTCCCTGGAAGAGGAAGGGCATTGCTAATGGTTTGGGAAGCCCTAATGCCAGTTGCAAAGAAGGGTTGACAGTCTAGCTGCCACACCTCCACACATGGGTGACCATTTCTCCAGTTCAGCCCTATCTCGCTGAGAGATAGGACGTTGACAGTTGAGCTCTCAGCCCACAGCCTACTTTTTACCTTATTTAAGGTTCTACTCTGCATTTTTCTTTTATTTTTGGCTTCGTTTGTTCTTTGTTCGTCACATCTGCTCATTTTTAGGTTGAATAGATGTGTCTCACTTTTTTTTTAAATTACTCGTGCAACAGCCTTGTCAGTACTCATATACAGTATTACAGAGGTATTGAGGCTAGAAGGCTTATCAAGTCTCCTTGTCAGTTCATGGGTGTAGGCGAAATTTGAATTGAGAAATCCTGATTCATATATAGTTCAGTCTCTTAACCACTAAGGCTTTCAGTAAAATTGAATTACCAAATTCACACAAATACTGGAAGACAGTTTTCTTATTACTATTTTCAAACATTTTTATTGAATTAAGCAACTTGTGGAAGAGTCTACATTTAGGAACGAACTTCAGATGCAGTTTGATAGTAAAGAGAGTGATATAGAACAACTGAACAGCAAAATTATGGACCTACAACAACGCATGGACTCAACTAGTATTGTCAGCCAGCCAGATGAAACGGATGGAAACATTACGGGTAAGAGGCATGGATCTCTGTGTATCTGTCTTTTTGTCAGACTGTACTTTGTTTTTAGGCACAATGCCTTTTTTAAGCGCTACTTACAGTAAAACAAACGTACTTGTAATGGGTGTGCGGGATCCCCCTGGTTATACATATGAGTGAAACCATGCATATGGGGGCCTACCTGTACAACTGTTCATTTGTTCATCTACACATCACTCACCCCTTCTGGTCAGACTGAAATGTGTCTCTCTTTACTATCTTGGAACTGTTTGCCTTTAGATCCAGGATACCAGGAGACTGCTGATATGGCATCATTTGGAAACCTGTGGTTAGAATTTATCTGTGATTCTATCAGAATGGGAACCCACTGTAATAAACAATTATGCAAATGCTATTTCTTTAAGCATAGATTTTAACAACTTTTATAAAGTGGGTTCAGATGTGACGCAAAACCATGAATAAACTATAGTTTAGAATTGCTAATAGTAAACCTTTGGCTTCTGTACTTCCTCTTGCTCATCTCCATGTGCTTGGAGTGAAAATCAGCAGTTTCAATTTGTAGTTCAGAATTGTACAGTGTGATAGGATATGTGGAAGAAGGATGAATTAAACAGCCAGGTCACCTCCCCTCCTTCTGTGGTTCTTTAAACAATGCCACTAGCATTCTAAAATTCCACTCTCTTTTATATTATGTAATACCTTTTTAATGGTACTAGGGGAGGAATTTGCAAAAATGCCCCCAACCCATTTCTATCCCTTTATGGACTCCTTTTACTGGCACCATATACTGAAAACCTTTTCCCAGTAACTTGATAAGATGCAGGCATAGGAGCAATTACACAGCTTGCTTTATTGCTTAGGTGTTCCACTGCTTATAAAGTTACCCCAATACCACCTTTGAAGAATTATTAGACATAGTGATTAGTTCAGTTTACTAAGTACATGAACCTCCCATGTATACATTTGATTTACATGTTGTTGGAAGAGCTTGCTTGATTGCCTCCTTCATATCAAGCATAATTTACTCTCACAAATTATTCCTGCATGCTTTCCATGTTGGCCCGTTTCTGTTTTCCCCATCAGCCACCCCCAGTTCACATCTCAGTGCCCAAGACATATGTTTCATTGAGCCACCATATTGGAAACAGTATCCCTGATGTTAAATAGTAATGTGTCCAAAGAATGTCTTTAGGCAGTTCTAAACTGCCTTGGGGAGCAATGCCTCAGAAGCTGCTAGCTCTTCTGCCCAAAAGAAAAATGCCCTTGTCTGCATAGAGCTGGGGCATGCAGGGCAAAAGCTGAAGACTCAAGTTCTTTTTATTTATGTTAAAGATTATGGTCTCGACCCTTTCTTGCAAGGATCTTTGAGCCCTCACTCTCTCAGATGGCTGAAGAGGAAAAAAAGCCGCCACAGGCACGTTGACCCCCAACATCTGAGAGTTTCCTTTGGTGAAGAATAACGCTTACCAGCCACAGTGTGTGTGTGTGTGTGTGTGTGTGTGTGTGTGTGTGTGTGTGTGGACTGTAGTGTATTCCACTCGGCTTCCACACCCTCTGGAAAGAATATCACAGCCATCTTAGCTTATTCCTGTGGAGAAGGCAACTTAGGGCAACAATCCTAACCAACTTCCCAGTGCTGACATAGCTGTGCCAATGGGGCATGCTGCCTTCTACAGTGGAATAGTAGTCACAGAGGCCTCCTTGAGGTAAGGAAATGTTTGTTCCCTCACCTCAGAGCTGCATTGCCCTTACCCCAGTGTTGGAAAGTTGGTTAGGATTGTGCCCTTAGAAAAAAAAGCATGCTTAGACACAGAGTGCCAACTTCTCAGAGGTCAAGGGGAAGTGAAGAGCCTCCACAGCCTTTTCCAGGAGCCCAGGGAACATAGCCACAGGAACAGCCTGCATTATCAGGTGTGCTGTCTAAACCCTCACCACAAAACTCCATATCCTCCGTAGAGGAATCCATTGGGAGAAGAGGATCAAAGCTCAAAGTGTGCTTTTGGCTTGATATTTAGAAGTTATGGGACTTTTAGCTTTGGGTTTAGCCTTATCCTGTAGGTCTGAGCTGGAATTTAGTGAAGGGTCCCTGGTCCAAACATGGAAAGGCTGGGTAGAGCTTTCTCAGGAACTTTACCCTGGGCCATTCTTGTGCCTGGTGTCCTTCCCTGCTATAGTGGGTAGGGAATGGGGCCTCTATGCCTGGCTTCTGCCATTCAGCCACAACCCTTTGTCAAGGAGCTGATCTTCTGAAAGATTGGGCAAGGCTGAGGGAGTAATAGCCACAATGCCACTGGTTGGGGGGGGGGTGTCTGCCTGCCAAGGATTGTCCCCACTTCAGAAAACACTGCCCCAGTGCCATACTGGGTCTAATGGATGCTGGGTCAGTTGTTGCTGGGCTTGTGACGTTCTCCCTCTACCGACTCCACCCAGTACGCATAGGCATAGTACGCTTCTCTAGGGTGATAGGGAAGGCCGTAGGTAGGGTACATTCAGCAAGGTCTCTATGAGGACGGGTGCCAAGTGCACAGACCTGCCAGACCTTACCAGGCCAGCCAGTATGGGTGGTCATGACAAGGTGGTTCAGGGAGCTCTGTGATTCTCCCACAGCTTGCCATCACTGCTGTGACCTGTGCATGGTGAAGCCGAGCCCTCCTGGGCAGCATGAGGCAGTGGAACATGCACTCTACCCAACTCCACCATGGCATAGTGTGAGAAAATAAGGCTGTTGTGAGGGTACCTTGGCTAGATCCTTATGAGGGAAGGCGCTGAGTGCATGGGCACACAGACCCTACCAAGCCACAGTTGGTGTGGATGATCAAGTCGGGGTGGGTCAGGGAGTTCTGTGGCTCTTCCACAGCTTTGTCACTGCTGTTGGGATTGGTGCAGTCAAAGCTGAACCCTCCTGGGCTCTTGCACTGGCAGGAGTGGCCACTGGTGAGATGGCATTTTCTGCAAAAAAAAAACCTGAGGGCTTTGAGTCTGCTGTTACTGGGTGCCCTCCTCTCCATTTGTCACTGCTATCAGGCGCCCCTTCCAGGCTTAAGTGGGCATATAAGCCAGAGGCCTCTTGTGCAGTAGAACAAGGAAAAAGGGGCCTGCCAGTCCTAAGTCAGCATGTAGGCCTCGAGCCTCCCTCAGGCCATAGCACATGAAAAAAGACCTGCTAGGCTTAGGTCAGCATGTGGGCCTCAGCCTCCCTCATGCAGTGGTACAAGGAGAAAAGGCAGCCCAAGTCAGTATGTAGGCCTCAAGCCTCCTTTGTACAGTAGCACAGGGGAAAAGTCTTCCAGGCCTAGGTTGGCATGTAGGCTTTAGGACTCCATTGTGCAGTAGCACAGGAGAAAAGTGCTGAAAAACGTTTGCCTGTGTGAGGGCCAAGTCCTTGATTAGGAAGGCAAAAGCAGAAAAAATGGTGAAGAGGAGAAAATGTAAAAAAAAAACCAACACCATACTGAGCTACAGAGCTCAGAGGATTAGCGTCCTGCCCTAGTAGAGGTAGAGCAGGTGTGGGGAAGTGGGAAGCCCTCCCTGGAAGAAGAGATTTAATTTACATTTGGTCCTGTCTCCTGGTACTGGGAGTGGCTTACTCAAGAGCCAGAAATGATCCCTTCCTCTACCAGAGAAGAATGGTTTATTCTAACACATTCTCAAACCTTTTTAGACTGGGATCTGAACTAAAACACTGAACTAAAAACAAAATTCAAAACCCCTCATTTGAAAATTCAAACTATTGACACTCAAGAAAGGAATATAGCAAGGGTAAGGTCTGCAGCTTCCAAAATGGCTGCTCCTAGTTTTCTGCGATCCGCCTAACATCAGGTCGTGACCCAGAATATGAGAAACACTGTTCTAACAGTTCGCGTACATGGCGAGTTGCTCTCCTTTTTCATTCTTCCACCAAGTTTTTAATCTTCACAGCTTCCTCTGCAGTAGATTAGAATCGGTTGCCCTCAATCCTGCCTGCTTCTTCCCTTCTCTTGAGGACATAGTACAAAAGCTTGGATAAATTTATTTTATAACTTTTGTATTAAGTGTGATGCAAAAAAGAGCTCAATCAATATGTTTCTGAGAGTTGCACCTTATAGGTTGAAGAGCTTGCATATGGCTCACAAGCCACAGTTTGGCCACCCAGTATATAACAATTCATCCAGATATGAGCTTTATGTATTATTAATTTTGATTGGGATCAGTGTGTGCGTGCCATATCATTCTTTTCCATTCTTCAGCAGAACCATTTTTCTCAATTAGGGATGTGTGTTGTATTTTTTCCAATTAACATTCCAAAGACTAGTTTGCAGTAAGTGTAATCTGTTTTGTAAACATCAGTACAGTGGGCCCTCATTATCCACAGGGGTTCCATTCTAGGAACCCCCACAGATAACAGTGGAAATTAAAATCCACAGTTGTCCAGGGCCCCCACCCTTTGACCCTAACTGGAGGGATTCTGAAGCCCACAAAGCCTGATGCATGCAGCCTCTGGCTAAAACTGGAAGTTGCCTTTAAATGGGTCTGGGCGGCTTTTTGAGGTCGCGGATGGCCTGTGCAGGTCCCAGAAAGCCTCATGGACCATTTAAAGGCAACTTCTGATTTTAGCCAAAACCCGGAAGTTGCCTTTAATAGGCTCCAGGCTTCATTCTCCTGGCGGTTGCACGCTACTGCTGCAGGCTTCAGAATGCCTCCAGTCCGGTTCAGAGGGCTTGTGGTCAGAATTGGCTCAGCATTCGTGGATGCTGAAATTTGCAGATGTTGGGCCAGCGGATAACAGATAGTTTGTTGCCTTTTCATGTCATTTAAAAACTGAATAAATTGCTTCTCTCTTATTCTTCATATCTAGCTGATTCTTCCTGCATACCTTATTTATTTATCTTCTATTCTTATCTTCTGTGAGTAATGGGACATGTGGGTACTTTCTGCTTGCTCTCCTGCTTACTTCCCTGTGAACTGTGGCTTTCAGTTGCTATATCTTTGTTCTAAGTGTTCCTTCTACTTCTCCTGAAGTGTTTAAATGAGATTTATATTACATCTCATTGTGTGTGCAACATGATTTTTTTGCCTGGCTGCTTCAAAACATTTTCTTTGAAATAGTCTTAGATGTTACCCTTGCTGTTATCCTGCAATAGTTATTCTCATAGTAAATTAATTTATGATTAAGCATGAATAAATGCTTCAGTCCTGTTCTTATTTAGCAGTATCTTTCATTCCTGCATTACCAATCTATTTGGTAATTGCTAATGGTTGCATGGAAGTATGGTGCATTTTGTGTATTTTTTTGAGAGAAAGCATTATCTAATATGTGGGGCGTGTTTTTAACAGAGTCAAGAATGGAAGGCTGGCTTTCAATACCAAACAAAGGAAATATAAAACGTCATGGATGGAAGAAGCAGGTATCTTTAGAATTCTGCTTTCCCTTGAAACATAAGTCAATACAAATATTAATCATACAGCTTATGTTCAAAACAAAGATGTAGAAAGTGTTTTGTGCGAACTGTGAAGACTTCATAAAGGATTGAATGTTGCTTAGTGGTAGTAAAATTGTTGTCAGAAATCAAACTAAAGTTGCAATCCTAGAAGTCCCTTGGCCTGACGCAAGCTGCTTGTGTCGTGAACATGCCATAAAGCATGTTCATATCAGCACAAGTTGTCCTGGGCCAATGCAGGCAGCTGTGTCGGCCCAGTTGCACTGAGGAGACGCCTGAGTAAGTCGCCCCTGCAACTTATAGGAGGTTCAGCCAGTGCAAGAGGGTTTCTTCCCCCCTTTCTAGGGGGGAAGGTGGGAGGGAGAAGGAATGGTGAGGGAGAGGGTGGAGGGAGGGCGTTCCTTCAGGTGGGGTGGCCCAGGGAGGGGGGAGGAGTCAGGCAGTTATGCCAGACCCAACCCCCCATTCCTGGGCTACGCAGCCCTCATTTGGGCCACTGCAGCCTGCTCGGACTTGTGCCTGCTATTTTGCAGGTGTGTTCCGAGCAGCCCTATTGGGCTGCCTGCAGCTTACCATGGGGCAAGAGGACGTTCGTCCCCTTGCTCCGCGCTAAGCTGCTGCTGCTGCCGCCTCCTCCTTGGGTTGGGATCCAGAGCAAGCCAGTTGGTTTGCCTGCTCCAACCCAAATTAGGACTGGGCTGCCCAACAATTTGCTTATTGTCAAGCAAAACTTGAATAAAGTTAATCTGTTAGGGCAAATGTTAAAAGTATTTCCACATTATAATATATAGATAACAAAAAAATCAGATTTTAGAGGCTAGACTGAATGGAAAACAGTAAATGTAATTGGTTTTTATCTTCAGGTTTGATACCTCAACACTTTATTTCAGATGATTGACTTCATAAGGAGCAATAAAAGATTAATGTTGTTTTTTATAGTAGTAATATAAATAGTAAATATATATTAACAATGTTTTGTTTTTATTTTAGTATGTTGTGATAAGCAGCAAAAAGATTTTGTTCTATAATGATGAACAGGACAAAGAACAATCTAATCCATCCATGGTATTAGATATAGAGTAAGTTCTTCTAATACACGTCCAACCTTTTTAATACACTGATTTGACTCAACACTGATGGCTACTGCAGATAAAAAGGACCTTGCTGATCTCTGGAGAAGGGGAAAAACATGTCCAGATTTTAAAAACTGCTTTTCTAGTGAGTTAGTCAAGGAATTGGACTATTAGAACTGCTATTGTCTGGGAGGAGGAATAGGGGGGCCATTCGAGACCTCTGGGGGAATGCCCCTCCTATTCCAGGAGGCAGGGCTGGTAACAACGTTTGAGGCGTCTCCCTGTAGGGGGCATCTCGTTCCAGTCCAGCCCTGCCTCCTTAAGGGACAGGACGGTTTGGTGCTGAGCTCTGTAGAGCCCAGCATTTTTTTGAGTGAGGCTTTTTTCTTCTGTTTTTCCTTTCCTCCCTGTGCATCTGCTTCCTTCCTTCTCCCCAGTGTGTCTGTGTTTTCCCTTCATTGGAGGATCGTCGGGAAGGAGATAGACCCGGCTGGGCCTACCCCGCCGGGTCTAAGGAGGCAGAGGATGCTTGCCCTGCAGCGCGCCAAGCGCGAGGGCTAATTTGAGCACCAGGAGGAGCGGAGCGCAGAGACCTCGAGCGGCCTTCGGCCTGGGGTCTCACACTCCTCCTGGCTGTGCAAAGACGCATCCGCGCCCACCCGGGAGGGCAGCGGCGTGTCTCTTCTCCTCTTCTTTTGCCACGTGAGGCAGCAAGGGAGCAGGCGGTAGCACGGACTGTGAACAAGCACGCATCGCCGGATTCTGAGTGGCCTGAGGCCCGGGATCCCTTATCTCTTGCCAAACGTGTCCGTGACCGGGAGGTCAGCGGCGCATTCTGGGTGAGAGGCAAGCTGGAACAAAGCGGCAGGCTCCTGAACGCAATGGAGCGACTGGCCCAGCTGCCCACCGCATCTAGAGCCGATTTCCCACCATTTTTTCCAGGCGCTATTCCCTGTAATCGGAGGCCGTGGCAGAAAGAACAGGCGTCGGGGGGGGGCTCCCCCAGTCAGGTATGAGGTGAAGTGGGGTCCTCACCGGGTCAGGCCCCAACCCCTTTTACCCAGGAACAGTTTAATAAGATGTTCAGGGTGGCCATGGAGGCAGTGGGGTCCAAGGGGGGGCCACCCCTGGGGACAAGGCAAAGGGGGGGGGGGTTGCGAGCCAAAGGGAAAGAAGGCAAAGCGCAAGCATTCCCCCAGTCCACCCAGCCTGTCTTACTCTGATCTGACTCCGTCCTCCCAATCAGAGGAGAAGCGTTCAGCCAAGAGGGCCAAGAAACGTCAAAAGCCTAATATAAGCATACTAGACAACACAAGACGGCCCGCAAGAGAAAGCACAGAGAAGCCTTCTCCTCGAGCGAATCGGAACAGTCCCTGTCTCCCTCAGAAAGTTCTAGCAAAAAGGACGGAGAACTATCTGAGGATACTGAACAGGAGGAACAGGAGCAAAAGGTTGACGGCCTGTTCCCGGCAGATCTGTTTCCCCGTATGGTCTCCAAGGCGGTTAAGGCACTCAAGTTGCAAGTGCCTCAAGACCAAACCTCTCGGCCCTCCTCGAGCACTCTTTTTCCCAGGGGCTCACCCAAACCCATGGCGGACCCCTTCCCAGACGAATTCAAGGAAGCCCTGGAATCTGAGTAGAAGAACCCAGGCTCCACCAGGCACACCTCCAGGGTGGTCAATAAGTTTTACTCTCTGCCAGAACAAGTGATGTCACTCCTGCAGGTCCCTTCCGTGGACCTCCAGTGGCAGCCCTCTCATCCTCAGCTGTCATTCCCTAGGAGGGGGAGGGGGCCCCCAAGAATCCTTGCAACAAGCGGATCGAGACTGCCATGAGGAGAGACTTCCAGTTTTCTGGAGGAGCCTTTCAGGCCTCAGCGGCCAACTTGGTGATGGCCCGATCTTTGGACTGAGCAACTGGCAAAGGAACTAAAGCTGCCCAGCAAAATTAAAAGCACCCTCAGGAAAATTTCCCTAGCTACAGCTTTCTCGGCAGACGCCTCCATTGATGTGCTTCAGCTGAATGCGAGGGCCATGGCAACCAACGTTGTGGCCAGGAGGAATGTGTGGCTCTGCAACGTCAAGCGTTGGAGCCAGTCCTCATTGAAAACAAGGAGAAGAGGAAGATCCTACCATCATCTAAGAAGGAGGCACCCAGGACTAAGACACAGTCCTTTCGGACCTACAAGACCGACAACTGACCCAGAGACCATGACAAGTCCAGGCCTAAGTGGACCAAGGCCGTTTCCAGCCAAAGGGACGTCATACCGGATCGGGATCAGGCCCCTCCAAGCCAAACAAGGACAACAGGAATGCATGACGCCTGCCCAACGCGTCATCAACAAGTATCAGAGGTTGTTTATCTGGTTTTGCCCCTCAATGGTGCGTGATCTCCTCGGACGCTTGGGTCATAGAGACTGTTTCACGGGGCTATGCCCTCGAGTTCACCCACAAACCACGGGACCGATTTTGGAAGGTGCCAGTCTCCAGGGACCCACAGAAACATTTTCTAAAGTGTCAAGCCATCCAGCACCTCCTCGACATAAGGGCGATAGAGCCAGTTCCCAAGAGCCAGAGAGGAACCGGTTCTATTCCTAATTCCAAAGAAGAACGGGGACTGGAAAGCAATTTTATACCTGAAGTGGCTCAATCGCTTCATGAAGAGGAAGAAGTTCAGGATGGAGACCTGGCGGTCCATCACAGCAGCGCTGGAGAAGGGAGATCTGATGGCATCCCTGGACCTTTCCGAAGCATATCTACACGTTCCAATCTGCCAGAGCCACCGGTGTTTTCTACACTTCGCCTACAGGAAGGAACATTACCAATATCGGGCCCTTCCTTTCGGCCTGTTGGCCACCCCGAGGGTTTTCACAAAGCTTTTGATTGCCCCAGTGGCCTTCCTGAGACAACAAGGATTCAAGTTTTTCCTTACCTAGACAACATCTTGGTGAAGTCCCCTTTGGTGCAACAGGCCCAGGAGGATGTCCGCAAGACTGTCTCAGGGACCTGGGATTCATCATCAACTTGGAGAAGAGTTCTCTGACCCCGACTCACAGCATAGAGCACCTGGGTCTGCAGATTGATACCCAGATTTTCAGAGTGGCAATCTCATCAGACCACAGAGCAACACTCACCAAAGTGCTCCAGAAGACTCTCGGAGCCCAAAGTCGGGATCTGATGGACCTGGCATCCCTCCTAGGTATGTTGGTATGATGCCAGGACCTGGTTGACTGGGCCCGTTTCCACATGAGATCTCTTCAGTGGACTCTAATGCCCTTTCAGAGGCTCATAGAACGACAACGTCACCACGAGCTGACAATCTCACGGGAGCTGAAGAAAGATGTATCTTGGTGGCTGCGCGAGGAGCGCTTGGCCACGGGCATGAGTCTGACTTTGCCCCAACACCTGGTCCTCACCACCGACACCAGCCAATTGGGGTGGGGGGCCCACATGGAGGGGGCGCTGGCCCAGGGAATCTGGTCCCCAGCAGAAACTCAACCCAGTATAAATCTACTGGAACTTCGAGCAGTCCGGCTAGCCCTGATAGAGTTCCAGCACTTGATTCAAGGAGCCCACATTCTAGTGCGCACAGACAACATCTCAGCGAAAAGTATACATCAACCCAGTCCTAGACCTCTTTGCCTCTCAAGACAACAGTCAACTGGAAAGGTTTTTTGCGAGATTCCTGGAACCTCTAGCAGAAGGAGTGGACCCGCTGTGGCCTCAGGGGCTTCTCTATGCCTTCCCGCCAATCGCCATTCCCCAACTACTGTGCAAGCTCAGGTCCCTCAAGCTCAGGTCCCTACTGTGCAAGCTCAGGGGCTCAAATGATTCTGATCGCACCACGTTGGCCGTGGCAACTGTGGTTCCCGGACCTAGTCAGGCTGTTGGTCACGGAACCTTGAGCCCTTCCCACTCGGGTAGAGCTCCTCAGGCAGGGGCCCCTGGTTCATCCTCGACCCCACTTTTATCATCTCACTGTGTGGAGGTTGAAAGGGAGGCCCTAAGCAAGCAGGGGTATTCGGCTGGGGTGTTGAGGACCCTCTTAGCATCCAGAAGGGTATCCACCAGGAGGGTCTATAACTTAACATGGAGAAAGTACTCTTTTTGGTGCAGAGAAAAGGGGTACTCGGAGTTGAAGCCTAGGATCAAACAGATCCTTGAGTTCCTTCAAGATGGGCTGGAGAAGGGTCTGGCAACTAATACCCTTAAGTGGCAGGTGGCCATGCTGAACAGCATCCTGGGGGCCAGGAAGAGTAGGGGTATTTCCTCCCATCCCCATGTCAAGAGATTTTTGAAGGGTGTAGCACTCCTGAACCCTCCAACGGTCCACCGTTTCCCGTCCTGGGATCTCAATCTGGTCTTAAATGCCATGACGGGTCCAACCTTTAAACCTTTGGCTACAGTATCTATGCGGATGCTTACGCTTAAGGTACTCTTTCTGGTGGCAGTCACTTCAGCTCGGTGGGTGTCAGAGTTGGGGTCCCTGTCCACCAATTCCAACCTTTGCATTTTCCATAAGGACGGTGTGGTTTTGCGGCCTGACCCGGCCTTTATGCCCAAGATCAACTTGGTGTTTCATAGATCTCAGGAGTTAGTGGTGCCCTCCTTCTGTCCTAATCCCATCCACAGGAAGGAGAAGGTGTGGCACACGTTGGATGTCCGGAGGGCTCTCCATTTTTATACGGAGAGGACCAGATCCCTTCGGAAATCAGAAGCTCTTTTCATTAATTTCAGGGGTGCCTTTGCAGGCTAGAGAGCTTCGGTAACTGCCTTATCTCGCTGGATCAGGGAGGCCATCCCTACTCCTTGGTGGGGAAGGAAGTTCCTGAGGGTATCAAGGCCCATTCTGCAAGGGGAGTGGCTGCGTCTGCAGCCTTTGACGGGGCCAGTTCCCTGGTGGAGAATTGCAGAGCAGCCACCTGGTCCTTGGTTCATACCTTCACGAGGCACTACAAGGTGGACCTGGCAGCATCCACGGAGGCCAGCTTCGGCAGGCGAATGCTGCAGAAAGTGGTGGGAGTTTAGGCGTTCTCTTTGCCTGGTCCCACTCTCTCAGATACTGCTCTGGTAAATCTCAGAGGTCTTGAATGCCCCCCCCCATTCCTCCTCCCAGAGAAAAGTGGAATTTCTTACCTGAGAATTCCTGTTCTGGGATGAGGAAAGGGGGGACATTCGACCTACCTCTCACCAGGCTCAGGTTTGTTGGTTTTGGGAGAATCATAGGGGATGGGATGACGATCTTCCTCCTCCTTTCTGTTCTGTTGCTGGTTCTGTTTCAGCCCCGGTTAGGGGAGGCCTGTTTCCTGTTTGTGTCAGTGTTTTTTCGGGGGGGGGGGGGGTTCCAGCTTGTCAGTCCGAACTCGGGACGGGATGCCCCCTACAGGGAGACGCCTCAAAAGTTGTTACCGGCCCTGCCTCCTGGAATAGGAGGGGCATTCTCCCAGAGGTCTCAAATGGCCCCCCTTTCTTCGTCCCAGAACAGGGATTCTCAGGTAAGAAATTCTGCTTTTTTCAGCTCACTCCAAGACTCTCTCAACTGACGAATGGAATCACTTTTGCATTCCATTCTTCAGTGAGAGACGGTGAAGAGAGGGGTTCACTTTTCTAGGAGTGAGCTGAAAATAGTCATTCTAATTCACTGCCTGACTTGTGTTTCATTTTGTTTTATGTGCTCTTATTTAACATGGCTTTTGGTATCAGCGGAGAGTCCAGAACCAAACCCCAGCAGATAAGAGCCGCCTTGGGTGCCTTCGGGCAGAAAGGCAGGGCATAAATAAAACAAACAAACAAACAAACACACACACACATAAATAAATGAGACACACCTGTACTAGTTTGAGATGACTACAAAATTATTATATACCACTTTTCAACAAAAAGTTCATAAAGCGGTTATATCACAATTGCCTCCCAAGTCCTGTGTGTTGATTAACTGACACTTCTATCAATGTTTTGCATTTTAGCTCATGAAATCTAACAGGTATTAAGATAATTTGCGAGAGTTAAACAACAGTGCCACTTTGCAGCCATCTTTGTCAATAATGTGATCCAAAGCATAACATTTTTGGCATCCATCATATGGCATAAAAGTATATTTTAGTAGTTTTGTCTGGCTAGATGGGTTAATATTCATATTAACGTTTCACTTTAGTATGTTAAATCCCTTTAGGGTGGATTGACTGCACACATTTGGTATGTTTGTGTAGCACACAAGGTTTCCTGCAGCAAACAAGTATGAACAACAAATGTACATTCATATACACAAGTGCACACTTGATTCTGTTGAACTGTATTACTGTTTAATTCACTTGTCCACACTTTCTGTTTCTGTTTGCTGCAGGAATCACTAGTATTACACTGATATCCTTGGCAGATACAAATATTCAATTAGATGTGGAGTTGATGTGAGGGGAATTGGAGTGAGATAGGCAAATTAACTCTACCATACCATATCTTCTTAATAATATAATACTTTTTAAATGAGTGCAATGTTCATTTAATTTCAGGAAATTATTTCATGTTCGATCAGTAACACAGGGAGATGTATATAGAGCAGAAACTGAAGAAATACCCAAAATATTCCAGGTAATAACTATTTTTGAGGCAATGATTTTCAGATAGTTTCTTAAAGCAATTGTCAACTTCAGTTTTTAAGAGTATAAAAATATGGCTGTATACATTTTCTTTTTTAGATTTTATATGCCAATGAGGGGGAATGCAGAAAAGAGTTGGAAGCAGAACCAGTCCAGCCAGCGGAGAAGACAAATTTTTTTAATCACAAAGGTCATGAATTTATCCCTACATTATACCATTTTCCAGCCAATTGTGAAGCCTGTGCCAAGCCCCTCTGGCATGTCTTTAAGCCACCCCCTGCAGTAGAATGTCGCCAATGCCATGTTAAGTGCCATAAAGATCACTTGGATAAAAAGGAAGAATTAATTGCACCATGTAAAGGTAAGACACAGTAATGCAGCAATTTTCAACTGTGTGCCATGGCAGGTGTGCCACAGGAGTTTGGGGGAATGTCATTTATTAATAGAGCCTTGGGGGGATGTGATCCCCCTACCAGCAATATAGTGTGCCTTGTCAGTTGTAAAAAAACTGATGATGTGCCCTGACCATTTTAGTGACTTTTCAGTGTGCTGTGAGATGAAAAAGGTTGTAAATTGCTAGAGTAATGCTTTGAGCTGAATTATCTAGTGGATTTCTGGGAAAAACCAATAGTATCAATTTCACATAGCTAAAATAATTGACCCATTAATGCTTCAGTCACACAGAAGCAAACTTTGTATAGAGACCTGGAACATGCATTAAAAATTTCATTTGTGCAACTGAGCAGTAGGAGAAAACATTTGTCTGCAAAAATTCAGGCTTTTTTAAAAAAAATCTTCAGCCAATGCATGATGCTGTTCAACATCTCTCCTTTGAAACTTAAAGTTATCTCAGTAGTACTATTATAATATGGTTGATATATATTTTTATTCTTATTACAACTATCTACTGAAAAAGACAGTTGATTTTAAAGAAATTATTTAATGCATGTAAAAAATAGTTAAGAAAAAAGCATACTTTATACATGTGTTGTAGCAGGCATCCTCTAAGAGCACAATCCTAATTAACTTTTTTTCAGATTCCCAGAGAGTTTGAGATTCGAAAACTTACAGGGCTCCTTTAGGTAAAGGTTGGGATCCACTGTATTAGAATTTATTAATCAGGGCCATATTTTTTCTCCATCAAAATGTTTTGAATCTATTCATCATAACAGATTGTAACCCAGATTTTATATATATCTGAATGCCTTTTTTAGAAACTAGCTGCCCAAAGTAATGTAAGAAAACAGCAGTATAACATAAACAGAATGCTACCAATCACAAGGCATTGTTTAAAAACTTTTTTGTGCTGCTTTTTATTTATAGTATTTTATTCAACCTTTCAATACAGAATTCTCTTTTTAATACTCTCAGTACACAACTACTAATGATGTTTTCTATAATGCTTTGATTTTAGTTAATTTTTTTTCTTTCATTAATAGTGAGCTATGATGTAACCACGGCAAGAGATATGTTGCTGTTGGCTTCCTGTCAAGAAGATCAAAAGAAATGGGTTTCTCATTTAGTAACTAAGATTCCCAAGACACCACCAACCAGTTTTGTTCGTGCCTCCCCCAGAACTCTTTCCACAAGGTCCGCTGCAAATCAGTCTTTCAGAAAAGTTAAGAATGCTTCTGGAAAAGCTAGGTGAGATGCGAACAGACATGTTTTAATACTTTTTTAATAGAAGATATCCATGTATAAAATAAGCATATCTAAATCATGCTGTATTGACAAGGCATAGTTCATATTGATTTTGTTATATCTATTTCCTAGATAAACTTAAATAAGTTTATCTAGGAAAGTGAAAAACTTCTATCTAGAGATGTAGAAAGATTTATTTAAGCAATTCCAGTTTGAATGCAATTTGACCAAAATGCTCTTCACAGGACTCTCTTTTTAAATGTGTGTGTGTGTGTGTGTGTGTGTGTGTGTGTAAGTGTAAGTGTAAGTGAGACACTTAATAAACCCTAACCTTCCACTTCCTCCATTGTAGGTTACTTTAACTTGGTACCCCATTATCACATTAAAGGGATGGTGCTGAAAAATAGATTTGTACTATTCTTTCCCTTCAAAAGCATCTGCTTTTTCAGAATGAGCAGGTAAAGAAGGCAGCCCTGCTTTAATACAGGCAGCCCTCATTATTTGTGGGGATTCCATTACTGGAACTGCCGTAGATACTCAAATCCCTCCAAACTTAACCAGAGCTGGAGGATGTTCCAGGTACATTTTTTTGCCTGGAACAGGCATCCTCAGGGTTGGGAAGGCTATGTGCGGCCTCCTGGGCCCTTGGAACACATGCCAGACGTGTTTGGAGGGGCCAGGTCTCACACACCCACACCAATGGGTTCGGAGCCTATGAATGATCAAATTCATAGTTACCAAATCCACTGATAACAAGGGTCCACTGTATGCATACAATGGTGTTACAATTTTAAACCTCTTTAATAAGAGAAATTATGCTCAAAACCCAATAGGAACAGGAAGTGCTTCAGTAAATATTTATATACCCATAGGAATGTCTTGCTACCAGGTTCATCAGGGTTATTATGCCCTTTGTTGCTAACTTCTAAACTAAAAATATTTGATTATTAAAAGAAGTTTGGTCACCTCTATTATATAATAGAATATCAGTGCTTTATGTTCTTCCTTCATAGAAATCATGTGTATTGTGTCAAAAGTTTTAAACAAGTATCTTGATAATAAGTCTGAATATTGACATAGTCAATATGCTTATCAATTTTAATAGGTTTATTATTCCTGACAATTCAGTATGGTTAATAATTGTTCTGAGGCAGTAATAGCAAACAGAGCCATTTCACCTTGTTCTGAGCCAGCCCAGGAATGAAGCTGTTTTCTAAACAAGAAGTAGGGGTGAAGGCGTTTATGGGAGTTGTAGGCTTTGTGCGGAATACCATACAGCACTTTCATAGCAGCCCTCGTAGCTACTACAATTGACCTATGTTTTCAGGATAAATTTTCAGGCATAATTTTTTTTTACATATACACGAGTATATAGTGTAATTTGCTTGCTGTGCAGGTCTTGTTAAATCCTCCTTGCCCATTTTTCTACCTACATTATGTCATCTTTGCTATATTAATAGTGGCTTTCATCTTAAGTGATCAGCTTGAAAACATCTTTCTGGTAGGAGCAAAGGCACTTGTTTCTGTCAGTCTTCTTAGTTCTGACATATTGAAGCTTTTTCATGTGTACATGATACAAGTTTTTGCATCTTTCAGTTAATGTTTCCTTTTTACGGTGTTCTGAATGGCAAATGTCTATATACGAGCGTGATTGCTACTTGTTACTCTGTTGTTACTCTACTGAAAGTATTAATCAAGTATTAATTACTGAAAGTAGTAATCATGATTAAGTATACATGATTTGCTAGACACAGTGACATAGCTAGGTCAATTTTCTCCCGGGGCCCATAAATTTTTGACACCCCCACAGCTTGCTTGTTTGCAAGCTTGCAGTTAATTAATTTAATTAATTAAATTTTATATCACTATTCCTCCATGGAGCTCAAGATAGTGTGCATGGTTCCTCCATTTCTTTTGTCCTCACAACTACCCTGTAAGGGAGGTGAGTCTAAGAGATAACAGTCATGAAATGAATAATAATAATGGCCAGAAAATAAATGCAGTGAATATTTCTCCACAAGCAATGGATGAGCACCTGTAACCTTCCTTGCTATTGCTCCCCTGCCATACTGCATCTGCATCTGGAGGTTTAATGTAGCCATCATGGTTAATAACCACTGGTATACTATAATCCACCATTAATATTTAGAATCCACTTTAAAAGTCATCTAAGCCAATGACTAACGCATCCAAACTTCCCACCAGGGACATCACTAGGGTTGGTGTCACTTGGTGAGGTAACGTATGGTGTCACCCCCATTAACTGTATTAATTTATTTAACTATTTGAACAGTACTGGTCATCCAGAAAATCAGTAACCAACAAAACAGCATATTCCTAACAGGAGTACATGTTGTTGTTGTTTTTAAAGCCAATTGGCACATTCCTTTTTCCCCCACAAAGAGAAATCCTGCCCCAGAGGTAGCTATGCTACTGGCTAGACAGCATCTTAATAACAAGATAAAGGGCACATGCTAAAGCTGTGAGCAAAACCATGTTTCAGAAATAAAGATGTAACAAGTAAATCATATTGCTGTATTTAACTAACAGAGTAAATAACAGGCAAAATGTTAAAGGTGTGTCTGAATTGTAACTTTTTTGGGGGGTTGTCCTTATCTGTTTTTCTTCACGTCCAGAGTTCCAGTTTGTGTGCTGATTTTCTGAACATACATATATGAACTGGCCAGAGAATTATATATTTTCACTTTTGTCATTTCATATTTCTTGATTCTATCATCATGGTCTTTAAAGCAATTTCAAGCCGACTTAGTATTTTTCTAGTGATAAATGATCACTGGGGATGGCTTTGCTGATTAGCCATAGATGAGGTCTTCATCAGTTCTGACATAATCTAATAGTGATGTTTGTGGTGTAGTAACTTGCTTGTTTTATGTTTCAAGTTTAGTCTCTAGATTTCTGTGAATTCAGCCTAAATGAAGGGAAAGTTACCAGCAATATATATGAAGTTTGGCTTTTTCTATAATTTATTCCAACTAAGTTGAGGGAGAATATTTATCTTTTTCTTCGGCTGGCATTTATAAATATGCATTTTGAAAGCTTGAAATATGCAAAGAAAAACATTTAATAGAAAATAAATTACGAAGTTGTGAATAAAAATGCCTTTAACTTTGAGGACTTGCCCTTAAATTTGTATTCACTGAATCTAGTTAAACAGAACTAGAATGTATGTTTGGAATTAAGGTTGCTGGAATGGTTTTATTGGTTATTGCTGCAGCTGAACTTCCCAGGATATAGTAGGCTGTCTATGTTGTTGATTTAACTGGCTTGGTATTTTGATGTTCCTGGCACTATGGTAATACGGATTTATGAAGTTATAAACTACTTTGAGCACATGGCATGGTGGCAATCAAATAAATTAAATTTTAAGAGGCTAATTAATACGTTTTAATTCCTCCTTGGGGCTGTATCTTTTCTTGAGGATTATTTTTAATTTCAGATATTTGTTTAGTAAATGGATTTTTTAAAAAATCAAGCCTTATTTCAAAACTTGAAATAAATATTTTGTCAGATTACTCTAAATTAATATGAAATTACATGACAGCATAGAGCATTTATAAACTATATCCTTATTGTCAGAAAGGCTCATATTTTAACATTTTACTTTGTACTTTATGTAGTACAAAAGCTGACTTGGGGAGCCAGTTCCTTTTAAGGATTTGATTAGGAAGACATTCAGTTATATGTTTAGATCTTGCATCTGTGAATCTTATTGCTCAAGCCCTGAACATATCACAATTAAATTTCTTAGTATGAATTATGGCCATGTTTCTATTCAAGGAAAAAACTAGATTTTCGTCCTCTTGCTAAAAGCAAGTAGTTTCTTTTTCTCATTCATCAATTGTGGTTTTGAATCAGGTCCTGCCTTTTCTTCAGTACTAACATTCAGATCAATTCTCTTAGAGAACTATTTTTTCACACAGTGTGTGCGCTCAGCACACAAAGTTGCCGTGAAATGTTAACTTCTAAATTTTAATAGGTCAAAGAACTTTGGATCTGTGGGAGACATTACCCATTCAGAAAATTCGAGTTACTGGTGAGTAGCTTTTGCTTTTAAACCAACTGGCACCTATGACGGTAGTAAGAAAGCAGAGTTGCTTGCTTTCTGTACTTGAAGGACCTTTATTAGAATAAGAAGTGTTAGTTCAAGATATCATTTTGAAGATATCTGTTGCTTTCTCTTTCTTTGATCCATTGCGGATTATTTGCTTGCACTCTTCCTTAGCTTCTCTTTATACTGTTTGTAATAAAACAGTATGCATAATGCTCCAAAAATCTTCATTCTTCTGTACAGAATATTCCATTGTGATGAAATTCATTCTTGAGGATGAATTAGAGAACATTTCTCTAATATACTTTCCAGCCTTTCTGTACTCTTACATTGAAGGTGTGTTTACCCACAACACAGTCCTAGCTGAGAAAAGTTAAATTTTCACCAAAATGAAATACTGAGGACATTGCTATTATTTAGTGGAACTCTCTGTGGCAATTTCACAATGTTTTAAAATTGGTTTTGTGGTGCCTTGCTAGTCTGTGGAGAAAGAACAAAGGAAATAATGTTCATCAGTTCATACAAAAAAGCTCATATCTGTTTTGTTTGGATGCTCTTATCCTACCCTTACTTCAGGAAGGTCAAAGTAACTAACATCTAACGCCTAGGCATTCTGCTATTCAGGCACCAGACTGTCTTAGCTTTAACAATTCACAACATCATATGTCTTGGGCCCTTTATTGGATCCAATTTTGGATACAACTATATTCCATCCTCCTGATCTTGACGTTAATTAGGCTTGCAACATATTGACTGAATGATAGAGCAGGATTTTTTTAGTTTAATAATTTATATGATTTATATCCTGCCTTTCTCTCTGCTTATCATGAAAAAATGATATCTCATGGTCTAGTGAACATAATGGGACTTGAGTAAGCATCCATAGGTTTGTGCTCTAAGCCTTGCACCCTACCTGCCTTATTGGGACCTTCTTAATGGGGTTCCTATTAAGTTACATATGAGGTGCTTTGAATGCTCTAAAGCACTATACGTATATTAACAGTTATGTACATGTTTTGCAAAAGTATCCATTCTATGTCACCATCTTACATGTTGCTAATATTATTGTAAGATACTTGCAAACTTTCTATGTAATCCTCCTGTCCCACTCAACAAACAGGCTATTGAGCTGTACAAAATACATTTTCATCATTTGCACTCTCTCAGGGGAACACCCTTCATTTGCTGCCTTTTTCATATACCTTTCCTTCCTCTGTTTGGATGGGGCCTGGAACTACAATTTTTATGAAATTCTTCAGGATCTGTGAAGATGTAAAAGTTTTTTTGATTTTTATCTACCTTGAGACGCACAAAATAGACTTCTGCTGTTGTACCACCTCCAAAGAAGGCCTTTGGAGAAGCTGCACTGAAGTGGTATTGCTTCTGGTTCAGGTGACTGGGACAACCATCGCTAACTCAAATGCCTTCTTCCTTAAAATGAGCATTGGAAAATGGTGCATCCTTCTTTTTAGTGCAGGGCAGTTCTATGAGTCAGTGATAACTCATTGATTTCTCTTTTGCAGTTGAAACTTCATCATGCTTTACTACAGAAAGTACCTTTCCCGTATGTAGTAGAAACTCTTGACATGGCTTGTGGAAGTACACAAAATCAGAGTGAAATCAATGCCAAGGATGTGTTTCAAAATACCAGATTGATCAATTGTCTGGAGGTTTCTCACTACACTTTGAACTATTGATCAGTTATTGAATTCTCATGAACATCTAAACATCTTAGTATCCTTGTTCCAAAACTTCCTTTGCCTCCATGATGTTTCATTATAATGTTAAAGTCTTCTCAAAATAGTAGGATGACTTATCTTGGTTTCCATATAAGCTCCCTAAGACAATACTAGAAAGAAATAGCCAGAAATAATTTATTTCAAAGTGCTGAAACAAGGAAACTTGCTGAGGACACCCAGAATGAATTCTTTTTTGTTAACTGCTCCTTCCTCTTTTTTAGGGGTTTAGTTCCTAGATTTTGATCCAAAAAGCTTTACATTGTGTAAAAAAAAAGGGGGGGGGGAGGAAGAAAAACTCCTTAGTTTGTATAGGCCTTGTTCCTCTGAACATAAATTACCTGATTACTGACATAAGATCATTTACGTTTTAAGTTAATAGCTTTATTCCTTACTTGTAACAGAAACCTCAACAGCTTGTAATGCTTGTTGCAAGCATTATGATCCCATCATTCTTGCTTGGCTCAAATTTAATCCAAGCTGGATAATTCAATGCCTTCTGTTTTCCCAGGCAGTCCCCAAATTGTCTTCCCTCCTTATCTACATAGAATTGCCAAATTCCCTTACCATCTCTGTTCAACAAATCTTGCTACTCCCTCTGTAGTCCTGGCAAGAGGGAAGGCCTTTCTCTCTCTCCCCCTTCCAATACCTTGTGTTTTGCAGGCAGAGAGGAAAAGGAAAGTGTTTCAAGGCTTATGGGTGGAAGGGGAAAGGAGGTTGAAAAGAGGAAGTTTCAGACTCTGTGCCAATTACTTGTTCTCAGGCATGCAATCAACTGAGCAAATTACTTAATTTGAAGGAACTTTTTTTTTTTTTTTTGAGCTTAGTTCCTCCTAAACTGGGGGAATTATGGTCACCTCATAACTATTAGGGCGCAATCCTACCCAGCGCTGGAATGGCAAAGCCGGCCAGCCAGCACCATATCCAGAGCTGGATTGGGGAGGTTGGAGCCTCCCCACGGCAAAGGAATGTTTGTACCTTTACCATAGGGAACGCTTCAGCCTCCCCTATGCGCTCCTCGGATCTGCGCCTGCTAAACAGCAGGTGCAAATCTGAGGAGACCACATGGCCTCCTGGGCGGGCTTAAGATTCGCCCTCCCCCTCCCATAATCTCCCCCCCCCGCCAATCCCCATCCCGGAACGGAGCCTCCCTTGCGCCGACCATCTTCAGTCAGCGCAAGGGAGGCTCGCTGTTGGCCTGAGAGCACTAGTGTCGATGCGGGGATGCCGCTTAGTGCCCCTGCATCAGCGCTAGTGACGTAGTGTCGAAGCAACGAGATTGTGTCGACGCTACGGGACAGCTGGGATTGCACTGTTAATTGTGTAATCTATTTCATCAGTTTCCAAATGGACAGGGAGATTAGGATCAAACAAGCTGCTACTTGGAGAGGAGCACTGCTGCTCAATAACCATTATAGCCCACACCTCTTGGCATTTATAAATCCTGGTCTTTATGGCTGCAGAAGGTGGTTCAGAAGGCGATCATCACTCCCCCCCTCCAACTATACTGTAATAAAAATAATAAAAACAGAGTCTTGAGCATCAGGTAAATGAAACTTTTTTTAGACTCATAAAACTAGGTCCCAATAGAGTGTCATTTTAAAAGGTAGGTCCTAAAAAAGTGTGGAAACCACTGATCTATTTATTCCACAATATAGTACTTTTGTTGGGGCCAACTAATGCTCATGTTGTAGTACTTAAGCTAAGTTCAGATAGTCAGTTTCATGATTTTGAAGATGTTCTGGTTAAGACAAACTGAAATTCTCTAGTTCTGCCTCCCAACTTTTTCAAGTGTTGTACAGTATACTGAAGTGAGACTGGTGGCACTGTTGGAGCACTAAGATCTTTGCTGGTACTGATAAATATATGACTTCTCTAGATCTGATCATCCATTTCCTCATTTTAGTAAATAATCACCTTTGTACACACCTCATTAATTCTTGGTTATGATACTGCCAGTACTGCTTTATCTGAAAGGTAATTATTCCCTGGAGTAGAAAAAGGGCATTCCTTACAGGATGGGAAAGCACTTGAGCCCCTGCCGAGATCGGCTCGGCTGACTAAGTCTTCATGTGCAGGGGACTGACCATTAGCTTCAGTTTGACCTTACCTCGCCAAGAGTTAGGACATCAGCTGAGTGAGTTCTGACTTATTGAGCTGAAGAGGAAGAAAACTTATTTTTTTAAGAACTCTGTGTGTGTGTGTGTGTGTGTGTGTGTGTGTGTGAAAACATCTGTTTATATTAAACATCATTTATGAAGCAGCCCATAGATTTGCCTTAAGGGGGCACCCATAAAGACAAGATTAATATACAGTCAATCATCTTTATATGCGAATTAGGTTATCTGGGAGGGGCATAATTCCTACTTACCTCATTATCTGCATCTCTGATCACTAGGCAGAGACCTTCAAGACTGTGCAGGAATCATCAGAATGGCACGTGAAGTGTGGACCCTGTTAAAACAGCTGGCGGAAGCATCTTGCCAGCCATGTTTAAGGGGCCTGTGATGGCTGCAGGTACCATTCTGCAGGTCCTTGAAGCCTCTTGAAGGTCTTTGCGGTATTCAGAGATCTTTTGGCACTTCTTGCTGCACTCTGCAGGCTTCCTGGGGGGTCTTCTGATGGCAGATAAGGTACCCCTTGCACCTAACACCATTGATCCCATAGGATCAATGGTTCATTGTCCGTGAATTCCGTGGGAGTTTCCAAGAACCTAACCCTAGCAGAAAACTAGGACTGACTATATACTGTATATATTGTAAATGCCCCCCTTTGATCATTGGAATGGCCAAGTTATTCAGGGTCTATATATCGAGAGCAAAAATGTTTTGTTCTGAGTTGACCAGCAGACACATTCATCAATATGTAAGTTTGATACAACTTCAGAGTTCAAGAACTGATCCCAGCAATTGTAAAATTAATATTGCAAACGTTTTGAACAAATTGGGGCAAAAAAAAAGCACCATTGTTATTTCACAAAATTTTGGATAATGCATGAACTTGTGATAGTAAGTTTTACTATTTGTATGCTTAAAGCAGAGCATGCAAGAATGTCTAAAGGATTCTATAAGCAAACAAAAAAAGTACAGCATTTCTTAAGTGACCAGAACTAAAGTATCACATTCCTACTGTTGGTAAGTTATCCCTTGCTAACTGAGCAAGAGGCACTTTTTTCAAGTAGTGCTCTTTTTATATTTAGCAGGGCGAGAGTCCCTGTCCCTCTTCATCCCAGCACAGTGTCTTTTGTAGTGGCTGTTGCTGGTGGTATTTTGCATTTGTTTTAAGGTTGTGAGCCTTTTTGGGACAGGGAACCAAATAAATAATAACTTCATTATTATTATTTGCCGTAAACTGCTTTGTAAACTTTGTGTTTAAAAGCGGTATATAAATACTGTTGATTGATTAACAATCTGGAACTATCAGAAAATTTTATTAATTCAGTTTTCAATCATTATGACAAAGTTGTCATTTTGCAGTAAGTAGAGAATTTTTTCTTTGAAGTACCAATTTTCTGAGTACGACCTTGCACTTCTGCAGTATGCATAAATGAACAATATGCAGGAGAATCACCCCTGCAACAGGGAAGGGACTTGTCCAGTTGCTAGTGCCTCCCAATCGCTTTTCTAATCTGCACATTTCTTGCCTGAACCACACATTTTTTGAAGGGCCAGACCAATGCACATACATTTTTCCTAGTGCACTGCTGCCCCACATCTGGCAGGGTTAGGTCAGTCCAGACAGAACAATGTCATGTGGTCCCTATGGAAGTGGGGCCAAATACTACCAGTGGAATTAGTGGCACATTGAAAGCCTTGCTGAACATGTGTACATTTTGACTCTGTTGCCAGCTATGATGCCAGCTGTGACTGCCCAGTGAAGGTATACATAATATACGTATGTGATCATTGCTTATGACTGTTTCATCTTATGATCCTTTGTATGCAAAATATCAGATGTGAAGTTGCTCTAAAATGCCTCTGAAGTCAAGTCAGTTCAGTTGTTTAAAATACTGTTGACCTATTGAGTTATGGGTTCTAATAAAAAGTTCAAAGTTAGCTATGCAATTCTAATGTATTTTTCCCTTTTATTTCAGTTAACAGTGTATACGGAAGTCCATGGAATCTAGCAGATGCAGCCTGAGAAAGTTGGGCTTTTTTTCACCATACAGAGCAGTGAGACTAGTTGTTCTTTCCAATACAACTATCATAGGCTTCAAGGCTAAGACTGCTATTACTCTCTCCTCCTTGCTTTGGCACAAAAAGCACGCTGAGGGTGTCTTATTGCGGGTTTGCCTTAAGGTAGATTAGATTAATTATTACTATGTAATGCAAGTAAAAGCAAATAAAGCTTAGCTAGATATAAGGTAAAAGCTGCCTTTTTGGATTTTTTAAAAATGCCTGTCAATTATAAATGTACTACAGTGAGCATTTCTCATATCAATGAGAATAAAAGGACTATTTGCCCTGAGGGATTGGTATTTATACAAGAATGAGCACATATGAATAGGGAAAGAAAGTATCTCAGACTGAAAAGAAAATAATTTTCTTTGAAGACTCGAAGTTGTGCTAAAGAAAATGGCAAAACATGCTTGAAAACAAAGCTGTATATCGTCACTTGAACTTCTGTGCCTTTTCTGCATTGTTATTACTAATCATTCATCATGAGACAGCTTAAAGTGTTAAATATTTTGCTTTTCAAAATACTGATTCTGCATATTTGTAAAGGGGGAGAAATGAGTAATTACATTTAATCTATGCATTGTTGCCAAGCCATACAGAATTTTACTTCTAGAGGCATTAGAAACTAACAGTTAAAACCACCAAGTTTGGAAGCCTATTTTGGTACATCACGTCTCTATCATTTGTATAACATATTGCATTAACAATTTGAAGTTCAAATTAACAGTAAGTTAACACATACACACAATATATATATGCACTGTTTGAAATGTAAATTATTGTTAGAACACTTTTAATGGATGTTGCCCTTTTAGTGCCTTAATCCGAAAACTGTGTTACTGCCATGCCAATAACTGTAGAAATTACAGATATCCACTTACGTATGTCATTGGTTTTATTGATCAAAGTGTTGTGGATGCTAGCTCCATTTTGCAAGAATACAATTCTGGATGAAACCACCTGGTACCAAGAGAGATTTTTCATCCTGATACAAAACTTGTACCATGAACACACAACTCCTGTGACACTTCAACATTCTGGATAATGCAAAAATTGAAGTGCGAATACATTTTTAGCTCTTGCTTTGTAGCAGGAATATTGTGGTATGAACAGTATGGTTTATTTTATTTTTTAACCAAATACCTCTTCAATAATTTATAATGGCTTTGCAGTTGTGTATTCAATAAGAAGCACTGGAAAACTTATTCGTCTTTGTGACGATTTGCATGTTTCAAGTGGTGTTGAAAGCCGCACCAATGGATATGTAATAAGCATATCTGTTAATACAGTAATGATGCGTGCTCATTTAATACAAAATAAAACTAATTTATGGAAGAACTATTTTGAAAATGACTGTGGTATTTTTCTCCAGAATAAAGTGCACTTCTTAGGAAGTTTTGGAAATTTATGCTTTAAAAACAGATGAACAATTTTCAACATATATAAATCTGATACAAACTTGATACTTTTTTATTACATTTTTATGTCATACTACATTTTAGTACAGGGTAAAGTGTAATAAAATTCTCATAGGATTTTGAAGAATGTATTTTAATATGTGATTTGTTCAGTCCCATTTACTTAAAGTGGCACATAATGATTTTCATCAAAAGAAAATTATACAAGGTACACAGCTCTTGAAAGAGAATCTTACATGTGTATTTAATTTATAATTAAATCATCATTAATTGTAAAAATCCAAGTTGATACTGCACTCTTATTGAAATGATGTTGCTCTATCCTTATACACAAACAACATGGACTCTAACCAGAAGATTAGACAGTGACAGCCAGAGAGGATTGACAATGAGTACCGTAAAATGTTAGGAGCCAGGCTGTAGCAGAGGAATCACAATACAAGGCCAGAATTGTTCTGATATGATTTTGTGGAAGTGGGCTGAATGGGAAGGACTTGGAGGGAAGGACTTGGAGAAAGGCGGAAGTGGTTTAACAAAGTGTTCTGGGAATGGGGAACAGAATACGAGAAGGCACACAGCAGCAAGTGGGAGGAGGAGACAAAAAGGAGAGACAGAATTGAGTTTGTGATAGGGAGTGAGAAGTGGGATCAGGAAAAAGATGTAAGGAGGGGTAGGACAGAGAAGGACTTGAAGCTCAGAGCATTACAGGGAGTCAACATAAGGACTCAAGAGATGCTTAGCAATGGCAAAGGGAAGAAGGCAAAAGGTTAATGTTTTTGGTGGGCATTTGCTTACTCATGTAAAAGGTGAAGGGCTTTTAAATTGTATTTTCCAGATTAGAATTTGTAGTTGTACACTGTTTCCATGAAGACAAAGTAAAAGTGCAATCCTGTGCATGTCTACTCAGAAGTGCCATCGTATTCACTGAGGCTTACATCCAGAAAAGTGTAAACAGGATTGCAGGCTAAATGTACTGTATATTTACTAATGGTTGTAATCAGTATCTGTAACTACAATCTTCTTGCCCTTGATCTGAAATGGTGCTAAAGGAGATGAGGGGAGCCTTGAAGAATGATAGAAACAAATTTTTAACCACATACTTGTGTCTAGCAACATCAGAACTAGTAAAGAATTCAGTAGAATGTGGGGAGGATTAGTAATGCAGAACAATACTGGCCCATACAAAGTCGCATGGCTTGCTTCATCATAAGCTTTCATCTGCTACATTCTGGAGAATTACGCCTAATCCTAAATTTAGGGTGCCCCATTTGTTTCATTTCCAGGGCCTATTTTGTTATATTCAGGAGTACATTCCGATGATGGGTGTTGACCTGTAGAACTATGATTCCTGCCTAGTTCTAGATTTGGCTGTCAGGCCTTTTCTTCATGCAATGGTGGTATGTGTTTAATGCTCCAGTTTAAGTTATGTATGATAGCAGGATTTGTGCTGTATTGTTAGTTTTCACCTTGTTGGTTTGTTCTCTGGTGTTCTTCAGCCTGTGTGTTTGTGTATATATATATATATATTTCTACCATCTTGTCAGACCACCTCATCATCATTTGGAGTAGCCGTTGCCTGTAAAACATTATGCTGCAATAAACCAATGAGTCTTTAAAATGGCACAGAAGGTGTGTTTTCTGCTTTAGGATGCTACGGCTGCTGCTTTGGTGTGTTCAGTGGCCAGTACTGTACAATAAACATCTACAGTATCTACTTTTGAGCTCTGTGAGGAAAGCTATAATATGGGCATTTACAGGGGTGGGCGTGTACAAAATTACAGGTATTGGTAAACATTCACTGGCTCTGAAGCTGTGTTCAGTAAAGATGTCTAGGTTTCTCCCCAGTCTCTGTGCTGACGGAAGACAATTCAGCCATCATCAAGCTGAAGAGATTGTGGTTTTGTTTTGCCTGAATTCCTTAAACTTGGAGAGAGATCTGGTATACCTTAAAAATAAAACACTCACCCTTCATTGCTTAGGACAAAGGAATTCTAGGAAATTTGAGGCTGGGGGACAGAGGGATACACATCTACTATTTGCAGATGGTTGAGACGCTACAGAAGAAGTCTAATAGGCCTGGTCCCAGGTGGCCTACTCTGAAATTACAGCACACATTCTCCAAGGATTGATCACATCAGCAACATACAGGAGTTGCCTACAGTCAATTGAAACTACATACCCTCAGTTGAAACAACTACCAGGAATTTGGTTCACTCCTTCACATATTTTATGATACATATTTGTTTGCCTTGACAAGCAGTCCTTGCCAGACAATATCCTTCAGATGGTGGTACAGAATGCTGTAGTGTAATTTCAGCCCTCTAAATTCACTGCTTTGCTATAATGTTCATTTCAGACAAGACCAACCCACCTGAGATAAGAGAACAGATTAATTTGAGCATATCTGTGAATTTCCCTGCTTTCTATTTCTGGAATGGTTTACTCAGCCCACCCTTATTAATGGATGGTGCATAGGCTGCAGAGGGCTTCTATCTTTTATTGGAGAGCCTGCTACCACAGTTGTGGACATAAGCACTTTGGGTCTTGTGAGAATATTCTGTTCTACTCCAGCTCCCATCACTGCTTTCGCTATTATCTCCTCTCTGCTGCTAGGTCCTGCTTCAAAACTGTCTGGGCACAGAGGAACTTGAGAGTACAAAGAGATTCCTGCTCCCAACATCCACTGAACAGCTTATTTTGAAGAAACACCTGGGCAGCAGAAGAGGTGGGGAAGTGAAAGCAGTGACACTGATCGTACCTTTGTACGATTTCAAAATTGGGCAGAGGCTATCAATATAACTTTTGCCCTTCTGACTCATCTCCCTTCAATGTTAATCTGGGCTCAAGACTTATGTTTTCTATTTTTCATTATTTATTGCTTACTGTATGTCTGTATGTCTGTATGCCAATGTTGGACAAAACTCTTGAGAGTCCCCTGGACTGCAAGGAGATCCAATCAGTCAATCCTACAGGAAGTCAAGCCTGATTGCTCCCTGGAAGGACAAATCCTGAAGCTGAAGCTCCAGTACTTTGGCCACCTCATGAGAAGAAAGGACTCTTTAGAAAATACCCTCATGCTGGGAAAGATTGAAGGCAAAAGGAGAAGGAGGTGGCAGAGGATGAGATGGTTAGATAGTGTCACCAAAGCGATAAACATGAAATTGGGCAAATTCCAGAAGCTAGTGGAGGACAGGGAGGCCTGGTGTGCTGTGGTCCATGGGGTTGTGAAGAGTCGGATACGACTTAGCTACTGAACAACAAATGCCAATATAGGTACCATATCGTCATTGGGCAGAGAGAATCTTAGGACTGCCAGGATTCCTGGCCTGTTTTGAACAAACATCAAGCAATGGAGGAAGTAAGGATATGGTGATCCTCTTCCTGACTACTCTCTTTAGAAGAGCAATCAGAAACAGAGTTGCACTGGTCTCTATTTCCTTCAGTTCTGCTGCTGCAGTTTGCAGTGGTGATACTGGAGGAGGCCACTTTTTTGCACCTTAGTCTTCAGAAATAATGAGGTAGTGGCTGGGTGGGCTATGGGGGGCACTGGACAGATCTGGGGTGTCAGCCCATCCTTTTGCCCTGCATCATGGGTAGGTGTGATGAAAGAAAGATTTCTCAATACACAACCATTTTTCCACTAATGAACTGTTCGGGCCTCTGTTTTTTTAAAGATATAATTATTTTCCATTTCTCCCTCATAATGAGGCACCCAAACTTTCGAAAGATGTAATACACGGTAAAATACACGGATCAACACTTAAAAAATAGAAAGCAGCACCTTCAAAAAAGTATTGATAAAAAAACCAGAAACATAAAATAATGAATCAGAATTTATTTATTTTTAAAGCAGCAACAGCAGAGGGAGAAAACGAGTATATCTTAATGCAGCAGTCAGATCCGTGGGGCTCGCAAGCTACCGTACCGGTAGCTCGCGAGGGGCTTCCTGATAACTCTCGGCCTGAAGCGCCACCGCAGCCGAGCAACCAAAAAGCGCGAGACGCTGGAGCCTGCACAGAGCCAGGGAGGACATGCACAGACCTTGAGGAGGAACGCGACCGGTATTCTCATCGGCGGGGCTCTGCAGGATTCGGCGCGCCTCTCAAACGTACTGAATCGAGACTAGGTACCGATGGGAGGAAGAAATACACCGCGAGAGTCAATCGCAAGTCTATGCACCGTGAGAACGAATTCTTAACGTGAATTAACAGACCGGTTCTTTGAAGCCGAAAAGGAGATATAAACTACTGAATTGAGGCTATGCATCTATCTCTCGCACCTGCTCTCGCTCTGATGAATAATAACAGAGTATATCAATGGGACTTACTCCCAACTACACGTGCACAGGATTGGGTTCTTGCAAATGTTTGCCTTCGTCCAGTTACTTGCCAATAATGAATTCGTAAACGTGCATATGGAATCCACACTGTCTGTCCTTTGCCGGTTGCTGCCTGAAATCAGCGTCGCAAAAGAGTACAGGGCTCCTTAACTGGGCCTGGCTCTCGGGATGCGGCAGAACCAGGTAGCAGCGTGGGCTGTACCATTTCATATCGCAGGTGTAGGGGACATCAGTTTTGAACGCTCCCCTTTTTATATAATTTATATTTTTATTGCAAACAGAAAACAGAATCCAAGGATGGAAGTTTTAAACTCAGCTCTTTGCCTGTTTTTTGTATCTTCAAGTCGCTTTCACAGCGGGAACGATGCGCATTGTCAGACATCAACCCCCAACTGGCGGGCTAAACTGATACCATCCTATACACTACGGCCGCATGTGTGAGGCCGGGCCTGAGATGCGGCTGCGCAAGAGAGAAACCTGAGCCGGGTCTGCCTCGGGCCTCGACACGGCCTAGTGCAAGAAGGTTAGATAACAGGAGAGGACATGCCTTAAGACAATATAGGAGCGAATTGAAGCCAGGGGGCGGGCTTAGCAGCCATGTCAGTTGACTCAAAACAATGCTATTCCAAGCATTTCAGATTGCTTTGCTCGTACTGTTTAGGACTGAATAGTTTACTCCTGAAATAAAAACTTATGAAAATAAAAACGTGTGATCGTGTAGAAACATTATTGGTAACCTTATTATGAGTTAATATGCAATTACAAGATTAAATTCCTCATAATTATATTACTGAACATACCGGATGAAATGCTGTCTATTTAAACTCAGATTGCACTGTTTTGACAGACTTTATTTAAATCTACACAAGCAAAAATGAAACGGCCATGCCCCATAAAAAAAATTCTGATAATGTTTAGAATTTCATAAATATTACAGTAGAAAATGAAAGGTGGAAAAATAAAGTGTGAACAGGAAGGAATGCTGAATTTCCAGCATTTCCTTCTTTCCTTCTAAAGCCTACAAAAACTAGGGAAATGCGCTGCTTAGAAGGTTGTGGGCAGTGATTATTCGGATGCGCATCGGAATAATGTACCTATATTATTTGGAAGCATGATCAAATGTGTAGTCTTATTGACATGCACATAACATTTGGTGTAAAATTCACAATAACAACAGTTCCGCTATCGGTAATGTAATGTATTCAGATGTGTAGTCTTACTGATGTGCAAACCAAACATTTTGTATCCGAAAAATCACTGCTGAAGGTTGTGTGTGGATTGAGTTCCTTTTACTTCTTCATACCTACTTCAGTTTGTGAAGGGTTGCATACTTTATGAGGTAATATTTTTCAGTATCAATCACAATGATTTTAAGTACCTGTGCAAAGTAATCCCATTTTTCTGACAGCAATTCGTGCACCCGTATGCAGAACACGCAGGCATTTTTAACGAGGTAGATATTAACTTCTACACACGTGCAGGGAGAGTTTTATTAGTGAATCCGCGGCGATCCTCCTTGGCGGGAAAGATCTGAGTCAGCCATATTAGTTGACTCGAGGTGGCTTCAAGAAAATGACGTCATGTCGTCTCCTGTTATCTAACCTTCTTGGCCTAGTGCGACTGCTGGAGGCGCCCTTTCCGGAGCTGCGCGCGCATCCGTCCGCGCTTGCAGCGTCATCCTGAGGGGCCGGTTTGAATGAGACCCCGAGGGAGGGAAGCGCCGCGCCGCTGAGGTTTCGTCTCGGGTCTCTGCCTTGAAACTCCGCTACCGCCGCCGACCCCCTTCCCTCGCCCGCCTCCACCCCCTTCTTCGCCCCTGCTCGTTCTCGCTTCCTTGGCCGCCATGCCGCTGTTCACAGGTGAGCCTGGCCCGCCTTCGGTCGCCGCCGCCGCTACCATCCCAGGGCCTAGCGTGGCTACTCCCTTTTAGGCCGCCTCCCCGGGTCAAGCCGCGGGGCCGCCGCCACCTTCTCCCAGTCGCTGAGGCGTGGCAGGACTGTGGGAACAGTGATGGCAGAGGGACTCCGGCCTCTGCCTTGGCCCGGCTGTTCCGACAACGGGTCTTCCCGAAGGTTGCTGGGCGGGTAGCCTCTCTCCGATAGCGGGCGGGGGTGGCAATGATCGCCTTGCTCCTGGTGTGAAGGTTGCTTGACAGTATGGAGAGAAGCGGCTTGATTTGGGATTGCAGTAGAGGGGAGCCCTGGGAAGATAAAAAAGTCGTTGCTGATTCTTCGTGGAGAGGTAACCTGTTCACCCTCCCCGCACCATACACACCTAGAAAATTGACGAAGATGTCTCTTTCTCAGCACTTTGTAGCCTGATCCAACGCAAGTGATTCTGAGCCTTTTGAGATTGGGGGCTCACCTTTGAGCCCCACTTGCAACATGGGACATCCTTCTGCAAGTGACTGTTGTCTTTTTCTTATGGTAACCAGATGTAAGGGCTTTTGTATTTTTAATAGTTGTGTAAAAGAGGAGATGCACCCTGTCAGGCAAAGCAGATGCTGCATCTCCAGAAATCAATCAATCAACAGTATTTATATACTGCTTTTCAACAAGAAGTTCACAAAGTGGTTTACAGGCAAATAATGATAGTTAAATGGCTCCCCTTCCCAAAAGGGCTCACAATCTAAAAAAAATGCAGCAACAGCCACTAGAAAAGACACTGCACAGGGGTGAATAGGGACTCTCCCCCTGCTAAAATAAGGGAACACCACTTGCAAAAGTGCCTGTTGCCCATCGCCTCTGCAATACAACACAAGGAGGAGCCCTTATTTTCCTTTAATCTGGCAATTTTCTTTCTATTCTGATGATTTTTTATTTTTGGAAGCCAAACAACAAAAGTAAATTGTGATATAATTGATGTAAATTGTAAGGTTTGTAATGTAAATTGTAATGTATTTATATTGTACTTTATATTGTAATGTAATGACAATTGTGATATAATTGATGTAAAGAAGTTGTAAATTAACAACCTCTTGTGGTTGTCAACCTGTTTCAAAGTCCAGAGCTTAGATACCCAGATTAATTAACCCCAGCGTGAGCATCTGTGTGTGTGTGTGTGTATAAGAATATGACATGAATCCTATATGTGTGATGTTGGGATTCTCAGTATAGTTTATAGCAGTGGTTCTGAAACATTTTAGCCCAGGGATCCACTTTTTAGAATGACAGTCTCTCCGAGACCACCAGAAGTGGTCATGGCTGGAACTGCCATCATTGTGATGCCAGAACCAGCTGCTTTCCTAAAAATGCAGCAAAAAGTTGGGTTATTTCTCAGGCATCTTCCAATAGCAAAGTAAATCAGAAACGGGGAAAAAAGTCTATTTATGACCTTGACACAGGCAAAACAACCACACAGCCCTTCCCCTTTCCAGCCTCCCTTCTTCCCATATTTTCAATATGGCTGTTCTAGGTGCTTTGTGACCCACCTGAAAATGGCTCATGACCCACTGGTAGGTCCTAACCTACAGTTTGGGAACCACTGATTTATAGTTTTAGTACTTGTAGTACAGTATGTTGGACGTTGTGCGGTGATCGATACATAGGACTTGCAGTAAACAGTAGGAAAATAATTCTAAAATGACAATAGTATGATCTACTAACAACTCAAGAGCAAGGAAGGCTGCAGTGACTTAAAGAAGTGAATTGCACTGAAACTTGGTGTTTGGGAAAGAAACGTTTTGAGTTTTTATGTGATATTACTGCTCCTATTACCATATTTCTCGCAAAATAAGCCCGTGTCTTATATTATTTTTTGCTGAAAAAGATGCATTAGGGTTTATTTTCAGGGGATGTCTTATTTTTTTCATTTACCCTTGTCTCCCCAGCCCTGGCCCCTGGAGCCTTCTCAAGGGCATTCCAATTGCCCGGGTCCCACCCCTTGGCCGCTCGAACCTGAGGCTTTGTTGTTCCCCGATCAGCGAGCCTCGCATTCATCCGGGGAGCTGCACACTGCCAGACAGGGAGGATACAGGCCATTGCTGCCCGAAGATGTCGGACAGCATGCCCTGCGTCTCCCATGTTTTCTGGCTGCTGTTGGCCAGGGTGGACCAGCGGGCTGAAGCGGCCGTCCCTCAGCTCGCTGCTCGCTACACCGAGGGGCCCGCCCGCCTCTATTGCTGGCCATGGGCTTACCTGCGGAGCAGCCCCCGTGGAGCCTTGCTTATTTTGGGGGTAGGGCTTATTTTTGGGGCATGAGCATCCTGAAAAATCATTCTAGGGTTTATTTTCCGGTTGGATCTTATTTTTGGGGAAATACGGTAGTAGAGTAGGTAGCTAGCATTTGCCCTGATGCCCCCCCCCCAATGGTAGAGTGCAAGAGTAGACCCTTCCAGGCCTGGGGGTGGGAGTAATGATCTATATGCTCTACCTCCTAATCCATAGGGGCAGAGTGTTCACATGCCAACATTTGCTGGCAGTTGGAGGGTAGTGTGCCACAGATTGCTCTACTGCCTGGGAGTTAGACTGAAGTGAAGGGAATGGACTTCTGCTTGCTGTCCTTCAGCCTTGGTCTTAAAGGGAAGGGGAATAATTGACTTAGACCAGTGTTCTTCAATCCATGGATCATGACCACAATGCGGCAATCTTTCAAAGCTTGTTCAGGAGAGGCTTGGATCTAATCCAATAATGGTACTGTCTTATTACAGTTCTTGATACAATCCTGCACAGCCTCTTCTTGCTTTCTTGCCCTGCAGCCTGTAAGGCCAGCCCTACTCAGGATGCTGCCTCATAGGGTGGTTGTGGATACACAAGAGGTCGGGGGGGGGGGAAATGGAGCAGGGGGTGGGTGGTGATTGAGGCGGTGGAGTTGGGGTGAATGGATTTGGTCCAAGGAGCAGGATCGACGGTGGCTCCCCAATAATTTATTTATTGGGCTTGTTGCACCACATCGCTTAAGTGATGCATGTTTTCAGGCATGTGTACCTTGAGCCAAATTCTTCCCCAAAAGAACCTTAAAACTGTGTTTGGGGATGCCTTGCTTTTAATTTAAAGGCGGGGAAAGTGGAACAATTGGGCTTTGATAAATCTCTGAACGCTAAGGTCTTCTCATAAAGAGAACCAGAACAGGCAGCCTGCTCAAGGGCTTCATGGCCCCAGTGATGGTTGTTCTAAGGCTATATAGATGTGTTGCATGTTGCCTGCTCAGAGGCACAATAGAGGTGGTGATTGTTCATACAACTGGCTCCAGAGTCTAGAACAGTGATGGTGAATCTTTTGGGCTTGGTATGTCAAAACTTTGGAAAATATTCAACTGGAGTCTGCTGGTATGTCAGCCCCCCCCCCAAAGAGAAACAATTCATTTATTTAAACAAAAAATACAGTTCAGTCATGTGTGATGCTATGTATTAGATAAAGAAACATCAAATAATTACAAAAATGAAAAATGAGTTAAATAAACTCAGTTTTTTGTCAGATGCTGGCGAGTGCTGTTGTGTCACCCCAAACATGGCAGTGTCATAGGTTCACCATCATTGGTCTAGAAGAACCTATAACATTCTCTGTTATAACTCTCTTGTCCACTTCAGTAGAAAAACTCCCAAGGTCATTCAGTTCCTTATGTAATTATGAAACACCATGATATTGTAAGTGAAATTTCTGTACCTACTGTTGGATTCTGTTCCGGGATATACAGGCACTTGCAGCACAAATTTATGCATGTCCACTGGGAAGTAAGGAGTTATATGGGAATTACTCCCACCTAAGTGTGTATAGGATTGAAGCCCTAGTTGTGGACTCCAGAGGATGAAATTTAGCAGGTTTTGATCTTCTGCCTTTGTGATATGCTGATCCAAAATAGCCAAAATAAAATCAGTCATTTCATGGCAACTCATATAGCTTGAGAGAACCAAACATTTTAGTTTTCATTATTGCAGTGCCTAGTCACTCAGTCTGATTTTACGTAAGCATCTCCATCTTTTATTCTTCAAAACACAGTTTCATCTGTAAGTTATATAAATAGCATTTCAGCATAGTTGGTTAAAATACATTTTGCAGCTCTTGGTTTCCATTAGTGATCTTTATTGATAGAATAAATAAGAACAGACAGAGTAAGTAAGAATAAGAAATACAGGTCTGTTTATATGCAGACTCAGGACCCGCAGTGTGGGTTCCAAACCTGTGGTGCAGGCTGCACCTTTACCCTCTAGACGGGTGTTCTGAGGCCAGGGAGGCCACACACAGCCTCACCAGCCCTCAGAATGCCTTCTAGGAGCAAAGAATGGTCACTTCCAGTTTTTCGGGGAAAAGACCATACTTTGCCTCTAGAAGGTATTCTGAGGGTCAGGGAAGCAAGCCGTCTGCAGCCGTCCTGGACTTCAGAAAACACTCGGGACATGACTAGAGCACAGCTCTGGTTGCATTCGGAGGGTTGGGTGCCCTCCTGATTTGTTTATCTATGGTTCTCAGCATCCATGGGGGTTCCAGGAACTTTGCGGATTCCAAGATCTGTATTCATTGAGTGGGTTTTTTTTTCCTTAGTGGGGCTGACTTTCATCCCTGTCCAGTTTTTCATCCCACTGAATTATATGAAACTAATTAAAATAGCACAGCAGTTTCTACATGTGTCTCTTGAGAGTTTGAATTTGCAATCTCCTGAATGGCTATGAATGTAATACATATAATAGGTACATCCTACCTTGCTGCTGAAGGATGCTACATATTGTTACTAATGTTGCTACCTGCTGGAAGCAGGCGATTGTTTGCCCCCTTCTGAAGACACAACTTTCGGCCTAAAGACCTTTTTATTCAAATAAGCTTTTAACTGTTGACATGCTGACTGGAATTTTAAACGACAACTATGTGATCCACGGGGCCTGCCCATTTTAAATTGTTTTTAAATACTGTTTTAATATGGTTTTAAATGTTTCATTTTATATTGTTTTTATTTTTATGTTGTAAGCTGCCTTGGGTGCCCATGGGGCAGAAAGGCAGGATATAAATAAAAAAATGATGGTTTAAATGTGGAACAATTTTTAAAGTATTAGATTTTTTGAAACACCACCTTTGTATATGTTAAATTATACTAAAATAAAACTGGTAATATGTTCATCTTAAAATAATAGTAGATTTATTTGAACATTGTTGTTTTCCAGTCAATGTAAAATGGGGCAAGGAGAAATTTGACGGTGTGGAGCTGAATACAGATGAACCTCCAATGGTATTCAAAGCTCAGCTTTTTGCTTTAACTGGAGTGCAGCCAGACAGACAGAAAGTGATGGTGAAAGGTGGAACTCTGAAGGTAGAGTTGGATAATAATTTTGCTACATTTTTGCTATTGTCTATTTTATAATATTAGGATATTGGTACAGTTCTTAACAGGTGAGAGAACATGTTACCTCATTGCATACAGATAGAAAAGTACCAAGCACATTTTGTGTTTGGTATTTGGATGCTGAGAATTGATATTGGAAATACAGTAAAATGAAAGACTGATTTTAAAGAACTCAGTAAAATAAGACAGCAACAAATACGTTTTTCTCTAATATGTATGCACTGGTCTGTGCAGGTATTAGTTTCAATTACCCTACTAACAGTTGGTGTAGACTTCCCTCTCAGCTGGATTTAAGTACTTTTTGCTTGCATGTTTGCAATGCCAGTGATTATCTGTGTTACAGCAGCTTATCTTTTTTAAATAGTTAAGGATACTTTGCTCTCAGACTGGTAAACTTTCACATTTAATATAGTATTATGTTGCCTGTTAAATAGTGATTTGTGAAAAGAGTGGATTAATGATATTAATATCCTATAGACTCCATGTTTGGCATATAGACTCACTGCAAATGGTCTACCCATCCACTTCCTTCATGACCACAGCCTTTCCATTCTTTTCTGTGAAATAGAGATATTCTGGGCATATTCTTATGCATGCTGATTATTTCTTTCTTACGGAAGAGATGGAGAGCCTTTGCATAGGTGAGGCTTCGTATATGCTGTTGTTGTACTCTAGATGAAATTAGTCATGCTTGAGTTCCTATGGAATTAATAGGGCAAATATTTGTGGATTGTACCCTGTTATAGTGCTTATTGAATAGATTGAACTAACGTAATGTAAAATATTTATTTTTTTGTTCTAATAGGATGATGATTGGGGCAACATCAAAATAAAAAATGTAAGTATAGCTGAGTGGCTACATTGGGTAGGTTACTATAGCTATGAATAGTGGCTGCTTCCTTATTTGTTACTGTTGTCTGCTTTGCTGTGAATGGGGCTGCTTTTTATCTTTTTGTAGAAGTAGGCAATAATGAGAAACAAATTGTTAATGTCGTTATTTAGTAATCATGGTATCTTTTTCCTGAAATGTGAGTATATAAAACATTACTGAAAAGAGATGCAAATTCTCAGTTAAAGAAGGTATGGCAAAAGCTATGTGTGTGTTTTTTCTTCAGAACAATCCTAACCTAGAGTTAGGCCGGCACAAGTCCCTTGTGCACCCCGGGAGTGTCAAATGCACCATAAAGTGCAGATGTGCGCCTTCCTCCCTGACTCTGAGAGTGGTCCAAATGTGCTTTATGGTGCATTTGAGACATTCCTGGACTTGCACAAGCGACATGTGCTGACCTAACTCCAGGTTAGGATTGCACCCTTAATTAGGCTGTGAAATGACACAAAGTTTTTAAAGTACTGATGTACTAATTATTGGAAGAGATTCTGTAATATGCTTACATCATGAAATGTTCATGGTTATCCTCCCCCATGTTTGTGGCTTGTTTATTTTTATGAAACGCTACTTTGAGGCTAATGTTTGAGAACATGCTTACTTTTTTTTCTTAATGATAACCTTTTTTGAGCAGGGGATGACATTATTAATGATGGGTTCTGCTGATGCACTACCTGAAGAGCCAATAGCTCGTCCAGTCTTCGTAGAAGATATGACAGAAGAACAGTTAGCTTCAGCTGTAAGCTCAATTTTTCATCAGTTTTTGAATGTTTGAATGTAGTGCCTTAATCAGTTTAATGAAGAATAGTATATTCTGTATGTTTGCTTGGTTGTTCAAAGTCAGGATTAAAAAAAGCCCGAACTAGTTTCATGAGTCCAAGGGGATTTTAGAGTTGTTGTTTTCAAGCAGCAACTTCCATTATTGTCTACTGTAAACAGCTTCTGAAGCTGAAGCATGCATTTAAATGTAGTTTATGATAAGCTGTGATTGGGAGCGGGGAGGGGGGAAAGGTTAGCTTCTCATAGGAAAGAATTCTACTGGATTAGTACAAGCCCTAAGCAGCTTTTTGGAGCCTTCTCACTACATTAAATTGCAACTCCTGGGCTCAACTAAAAGTTTTGTCTGGTGTTCTGTGTCTTATTTTAAGCACCTTGAAGAAGTAATACTATGACAAATATGGGAATCTGGATCTTTTGTAACCACCATGTGTCCAGAAGAAGGGCAGGCTATAATTTTTTAAAATTAATATTATGCATTTTTGCGTCTATATCTAAGGAATCCACACAAGGAATATGCAGCAGTATGCTTTTATTTAGCACTTTGTCTTGATAAATTGAGTTTAAAATTGACTGTTTTTTTAAAAAAGGATAACATCTCTGTTTAAAAACAATTCTACCTAACTTCTAATCCTACTTAGTAAAGTGCACTTATAATAACAAAGTGTCTTCAATATGTTAAATACTGATCTTCTGTTAAAGGCTTTCTATTGTGTAGTTTAGTACATCATATTTATCTAATCATCAGACCTTAGCATCATTAAAAAGGTAAATGTTTCCCCACAACCGAATGGTCTAGTCGTGACCGACTGTAGGGGGCGGTGCTCATCTCCGTTTCAAAGCCTGTAGAGCCGGCGTTTTTGTCCGAGGACAAGCTTCCGTGGTCATGTGGCCAGCATGACTATACGCCGTAGCACACGGAACACCGTTACCTTCCCACCAAAGTGGTCCCTATTTATCTACTTGCATTTTAGGTGCTTTCGAACTGCTAGGTTGGCAGGAGCTGGGTCAAGCAACGGGAGCTCACTCCGTCACGCAGTCTCAAACTCCCAACCTTGCGGTCGAAAGCCCAGCAACAGCGGATTAACTCGCTGCGCCACCACGTCCCTTTTAGCATCATTAGGTTGTAATAAAAATGCAACTCTGAATTCTCCAAACACTTATGTTTTCATGGCAGATGGAATTACCATGCGGCTTAACAAATCTTGGGAATACCTGCTACATGAATGCTACCGTTCAGTGTATTCGTTCTGTGCCAGAACTGAAAGAGGCCCTAAAAAGGTAAGTTCACACTATAATTAAAATGAAATATGATTTGCAGTATTTTCAACTTTAATATTCAACGTTATTAAAAAGTGTGTCATGGCTAATACGTCTGGGAGGGGGAATAGAAGTAATTTATAGTTCTTAACCATGACATTACAGGTGGGCCCGCATATCTACGAGTTCAAGACCCACAGATTTCAGAATCCATGGATTTGAAGAAGCCTCTGAATGCGACTGGAGGAGCTGTATTCCAATTGCACCGGGAGGGTGTTCTGAGAACCAGGGAGGCTGTTCATTTCGGGCAAAAATAAGGCAACTTCTGGTTTTTCAGGGGAAACAGGAAGTGACATTTTTATGCTCATAAGACATTCTGAGGCCCAGGGAAGCCTTCCAGGGCGTCCCCAACCTCATAATGCCTTGTATACCTTATCCCAGGCCCTCAAAACACCCTCCAGATGTGACTGGAGCATAGCACTGGTTGGTTCCAGAGGATAGGGGTGGCCCGAATCAGCAGGTTTGAATACCCATGAATTTCAGTATCTGTGAAGGTTCTGGGAAAGGAATCCCTATGGATAATGAGTGCCAATCTGTATTTTATTACTAGAAATAAAACACGATGCTGGACATGATTCATTATAAATATAAAACAGCAGTTCCCAAACAGTGGATCTGTGGCCCACCAGTGGGTTGCGACTCAATTTTTGGTGGTTCGCAAAACTGACAGGGTAGATCAGGCTGTGTGCATCAAAGGTTAAACAACCTACTAGTTGGGGGAGCACTGCAGCCCAGTCACCATTATAGCTACAGAAGCTTGAGCAGCTGGTAAGGTGAAACCCCTTTTTAAGGTGGGTTCCAATGCTAAGAAATTTGGGAACCATTGATGTAAAGTGTGATTTGCTCTTTGGCATTCTGCAAGATGTATCCCTGCAGAGTTTATTTCAGGATACAGTATTTTGAGGAAACATCTTTGTTTTTCTATTGATTGGTTTTTCAGAATGTAGTGTATTCAGTATGGCCACTTATACGTTAGCATTTAAGAATATTTCTTGCATCAGGGTCTAGTGTACCTTGTTTTGAGATACAGACAAGACTGGTGTGAATGCTTTGCTATGAAGTGGATGGGGCAGAAATTTGCCATGCCTCTTTAAATGGTGTGTTCATGCTTAATGTTACTTCTGTGTATTCTTTACTGCTACTTTGCTCCCGCTCTTTGAGAATTCATCAAGAAGCAGAATAGGCAAAGGTTAGTCTTGCTAGACCTTTCAGATGTAGGAATGAATTGTGTGTACAATTTGTATGTTAAAAAAGAGACATAGGATACTAGCATTTTAAAGCATTCCAGATGGTTGAAGTGTTTGCCTAAGCAACCATTTCTGGACTCATTGAGTGGCATCCAGAGTAATACTTCTGTCAATGGAAGAAGCGCACCACACGTACAAAGGGCATGTTGTGCAATTAGAATGCTTCTTCCATTCATGGAGGGAGCTTCTGTTGAAAGAAGCATTACTCTGGATGACACCTACTGCCTTAAAATTGACTTTTGATAGTACCTTAATTGATACTTTAGATAAACTTTATTGCAGTCAAAAGACCAGCCAAAAGTAAAAATTTTTGATACTTTGATAGTAACTTATTTTGGTGTAATTTGAAAAATTCTTCTGAGAAATGGATGATAATATGGAAACAGTGGTAGGACATGTGTTTTCCACGTGCCGTTTTAACCAGTCAATCAAAATGCCTCATAATTATACAGTCTAAGAAGCTCAATTTCTTCCTCACAACTACTAGTAGAACTTTGTTCTGCATAATTTGCAGTTTTGAGTAAATTGGTTGGCAGAGGTACTGAACGGTGTGGTATAATATGATATAAAATAATTGGAAGAGGCACGTCTGATTTGCTCATGTATTTCTTCGCATGGCTACAAGCAAGATTTGGCTTGTATGTTTTTCTTTCCTCATTACATATAGAGATGAGAATGCAATCCTAACTTGGGCAGGAGCTGGCAGGCCTGCGCTGCTTCCTAACCAAGTTAGGAGGCAGCAGCAGCTTAGTGCGGGGCAAGGTGATAAACATTCCCTTGCACTGCGGTAAGCCACAGGCAGCCCAATAGGGCTGCTGGAATCTACGCCCGTAAAATTGCAGTCCGAACCTCCCATAGCAGCTCAAATTGGGGCCATGCGGGCTGGGGTTTGAACACAAGAAGAGCCTTGCTGAATCAGGCCAAGAGTCTCCTCTAGTCCAGCTTCCTATATCTCACAGTGGCTTTGGATATTCCACCCCCTTCCTGGGCTGCCCCACTTGCCAGAACACCTTCTGCTACCTTCCCGACTTATTGGCTGCTCCTGCAGGTGTGCTTGGATTGACACAAGTGCTTGCGTCGGCCCAGTGCCCCTTTGGCTGGCGCAGAATGCTTTACATTTGTGACAGCCTTGGGCCAACACAAGGCACATGTGTCAGCCCAACAGGCATCTTGGATTGCTCCTTGAATTACTTTACAGGAGAGATCAATGTTTATTTGAATGCAGGATTTCCAAGAAAGAAAGCTGGCTTTATCTTGCAGAGTTGGGGAGAGCCTGTCTTCAAATAGTATTATCTCTCTAGTTTTAGTAAAGGTAATTCACATCATAAAGGAATGGTAGTAGAGAATGAATGTGTGAGCCTATAGCCATTTTATTGAAGGTGCAATTCCAACTGCGCCTTGGACTGATGCATGTTAGGGAGGGCAGGGCAGAGGGAGTGTGGCCCCATGGGCAGGCTGGACTGGGGAGAGGGGTGGTGTCAGGATCTGGCCATTAGGCCGGATCCTAACCCACGTCTCTGGACCACTTGGACTTGTGCATGCTATTTAGTGGTACACGTCTGAGCAGACCCATAAGGCTGCCTGGGGCTTACCTTGGGGTGACAAATGCCCCATGGTGAGCTCCACCTGCCTCTTACCCTGCATAGGATGCCAAGCAGGCAATGAGTGAGCCAGACCTAAGGAAGCATGAGCTACTGATTCTTCAGATCTTTGTCTGACTCAAAATAAAAACACATACATGCATGTACAGTATGCACTCTGTCTCATGTACAGACACTATGTGCCAATACTTTTGTCATAACAATGGTTATCTACTGTATATACTTATGTATAAGTCTAAAAATTTATGCTTGAAAATTGACCCTGAAAACATGGATTGACTTATACATGGGTCAATACAGTTAATAAAGCTTTTAACAGCAGCTTGGGTAGGGGCTGGGCTAAGAAGCAGAAAGCTGGGGGGTTAGGGAAAAAAGGAGCAATTTTACTTACCAGTAATTGTTCTCAGGTACCAACAGACAGCAAGCAAAAAACCAGTAGCCATTTTCCTTCTTCTCAAAACAGGCAGAGAGGTGAAGGTGCTTTTGGGAATTGTAGTCATCATGAAGGCTGCTGCTATGGAGGTGCTGTGCTGTATTCCTCACAAAACCTACAACTCCAATAAGCATCTTCATCTCTCTCCCTTCATGTTTGGAGAATAGCTCCATTTCTGTGCTGCCTCAGAAGAATGTGAAATAGTTCCTTTTTTGGTTGGCTTTCTGTTGGTGCCTCAGAACGATTACTGGTAAGTCATTTTCAAAGCATTTCATACCCGCCTCCTAAGTTTCACCCTTGACTTATGCATGAGTCATAGTACATTCTATTATTTTTGGCTTAGAACTTGCCTTGACTTATCCATGAGATCAACTTACACTTGATTATATTCGGTACTTAAAAATAATGGTAAGAGTCTCACAATTTCTATTTTTCATTGGTTAATTGTGCTGCAGCTACTCAGAAGATATGCTGTCCTGTTAAGCCATGTTAGTTTGATTTTTGTGTGGTGTTTTATTGATTCCTGTGCCAAACTAAATACCATGTTTTAAACATTTGTTCAGGTATGCTGGTGCCTTAAGAGCTTCAGGGGAAATGGCCTCTGCTCAGTATATTACTGCAGGTCTGTATTTTAATAGCAGCAAGTTTCTTTTTACTGGGTTTGGTTACTTGGTAACAAAGCATTCAGGATTCTGAATGCAAGACACTGGTGTTTTTCTTGTAGTTCTCTTTCTAATGTTCCAGCACTGCTTCACATATTATCTTCTAGTGCCCTTTTAAACTTGACTGTTGCATGGTGTGCCTTTCTGAACCTTAAAAATATTGAAAATTAAAATAGCAAGTTTCACTGAAACAAAAGTAGTCTATTGCCTGTCCCAGATGCAAAGAAAATCTCTTAAGTTCAGGGATATGCTAAACTGGAAAGTGCACACTAGAACCAAGGGTACTGCTTGCCCACTCTGTTTTCTTTTTTTACTCCCATTTTATTGCCCCACTAAGATGCTGGGCCAGGACACTGCGATTTCTGCCACTTCATTTAAGGACAAACAAAACAAAATAAAGAAGGAAAGGTCCAGTTTGGGGTATATCTACTGTGATCGATTTTTGGGGTGGTAAGTTTATTGGATATTCTATATGACTTGGCCCCTCCCCTTTCTAAAATATTGACTCTGGTAATTAACATTATTATTTTATGCTTTTGGTGCCTGCCAGTTGGGATCCCCACTTGTTTCATTCCCCTAATCCCTCCTTTGAAATCACTTTGTTTGAAAACAAAGAAATAAAAATACATCTGGTCATACTCCCAAGTTTTTCTTTGTTTTTCTTTGGTTTTGGATAGCAGTTCAAAAGTTTAATTTTTCTAGGCATAGGTTTGGTGTTGCTGTGAGTTATGCTCTGTGTTCCTGATTAAGACTTCAGGTGAAGTCCAATGTGCACAGGGCTCTCCATACTCACAGTCTTCCTCATTCACCTTGTAGGTGCAGCTTCACCATTACTATGAAGTAGAGGGGCATGCCTACCCATCCAGCATTAGGCTTAAAGTGCCACTGGGTTGTGTTGGGGTGTGTGTGTGTGAATTTTTTTTGTATCTTCTGTGTTCGTGATTCATTGCAAAATTAGCTTAGTAGGCCTTGAGACTGGCCAGCATAAAAGTCAGGTGAGTAGTGACAGATGGATCTAGAAAATCATCCCAAGCTGTAAATTAAACATGTGCCCATCGCATGATCAGTATATTGCTGTTTATGCTCCATGAAACTGGTCCTTGAAGCCCAGGCAGAGTAAATCTGATACGACACAATGTTTTTGCAGTTTCTCTTCTGTGAGCAGGCTCATGTGAGTTTGTGGTAGCAGTGGTAGAGTGTTCCCACAGATAGGCTGCTGGCATCTTATAAAAACAAATTGTTTTGTGTCCTTAGTAATACCTTTTACTAGCTTTCAAAAAAAAAATGTGACTGTGTACTTAATGCTTCTACAGAGAGAAATTGTAATTATGTTTGAAAAGAAAAAAGTTCTGTGCCACAATGATGTTCTGAAATTACACCAGTAGGTGCTCAGTGGCAACTGGCTTTCTGGTCTCTGCAGTGCTGCCACATATAAATCTTCCATAGTGATTGAGCCTGTTATATCTGTGCGGTATATTTAGGCCTGTTTTGCGGATTGACTGGCTGTATGTATGATGTAATAATTAAGTGGCCCTTCACTGAAAAGATTGCTATAGTATACATTAAATAGGGATGGGTTGAAGGAAATGCACTTTTTGAATAATTTGCTGTAGTAATCTGATAGTTCTTATTTTTTAATTCTGTTTTGTTTTTAAGCTCTTAGAGATTTATTTGATTCCATGGATAAAACATCCTCTAGTATCCCTCCCATCATCCTTCTCCAGTTTTTACATATGGCCTTTCCCCAATTTGCGGAGAAAGGGGACCAAGGCCAGTATCTTCAACAGGTAAATGCTTCTCGTTAACTTCCCATGTATAAGCATCATGTTTCTGACAAATTATTTTCAGTGTCTTACAGTTGTTAAATCTGTGGCTGCTTATGGGTATTAGCAAACTTATTTAGATTTCTGATTCTACTTGATTATAATAAACAGTGTTTGAAATAATCAATAATAGATACTGAATATTTGTAATTATGTACATTTGCAGTATATTTTATGTTAGTATGATGGCTGGTATTTTTCAAATACTTTAGCTTTTTTGCTTCCTTTTCAGGATGCCAATGAATGCTGGGTGCAGATGATGCGAGTACTTCAGCAGAAGCTAGAAGGGATAGAGGGTGACACAGTTATGGAAGTAAGTTCTCTGAGGCATGCTGTCCAGAAGATGCTGGATTTAAACTTGATATGCTTTTGTCATAACAACTACTGATTAAACAGTGTGTGTGAACCCTTGGCCATGCCTGAAGAATGCCAATGCTTACAATATGCTGAATAGCTTAAATACAACTACAACATATTTTACTTCTGCCTACTGCCCTATGTAACCTTTTGGATCCATGAGAAATGGATCTGCAGCTTAAAGGGAAAAACCTCTGTGTTGGCACCAATGCAGGTAGCCTCTGGAAATATGAACTTGAGCACTTGCTTACACCCATAGCAATAAGTTACTTCTTTGGAGGGGGAAGTAATTGCTGCTACAGGCCAAAGCTGCAGGTATTTACAGAGGTGCCACAACACACAAATATTCTTGATTCTGGAATGTTAGGAATATCTTTGTGCACCAATGAAGTTGCAGATTCAAAACTTACATTGATGTTTAATTGAATGGAGGTGTGTCCGAACTCCAAGTGCTCATGGAGAGTTCCTTATTGGGCCAACATCCTATACGTTTATACATCCTTAATTCATTCCTGAAAATAGCCCTAAACTGAGTACAGCTATCACACTAATTTCAATGGGAAAAATCCCATTGTTTCAAAGACATTTCCAAGTTCACTTAGAAATCACCCTAAATGCCTGATAGCGTAAGGAAAAAGTGGCGTGGCACAGTAAAATAGAATAAATAACATTTAATAACAACATTATGCAGCATCAATGCAATGTTAAAAATCCATGATGAAAATGTTTCAGAAGTTCTAGCGTAACGTAATGAAGTTTAGCACCTGAAACTTCAGTTGAAAAATTTGTGCAGCTGTCTTGCATTTCTCCATTGTTTCCTGTAAGTTTTTAAATCTTTCTTTAGGTCCTGTATTCAGTGTTTGTAGAAGCACAGCATAAAAACAGATATTTGTATTTTGAAAGCATGGGGCTTGATACATCAGGCAGTTCATCTCACATGGAGGGGCCCCTTCCCCATTCATGCTTAGTCCTCCTAGGGTCCTGAAATCTGCTTTATGGGAAGCACACCCAAGAAAGAGGGCCCCTCTGGACCTCTGTCCTGTCTACCAAGGGGAGAAATCCAAATTTAATTTAACCTCCTGGAACTCCTTCTTGGGCTTGTGACATAAATTTGACTCTTCGTCTTCAGAGCAAAGGGGAGGTGTATTCAATGGGTAAAATGGAAGGTCAGCCTTGCCTCCGCAACAGACTTGGTCCTTCCCCCCGCCCCATCATTCCCAGAATTAATATTGAAAATCTTGGTATTGATAAAGAGGGATGGTCTTAATAGGTGCAGTATGGATAAGTAAAAATCTATATAGTGAAAGCACTTCGACAGTGGGTAGAGTGTAGTGGGACCTGACAATTGAAGGCACTAGCCATACCTGCACAACCCTACTCAGAGCCACTTTCAGACAAAAGTTCAGTCTTGCTGCGCACTTACCCACTTTCCTTTTGCGGCCACTCATCACTTCACATAAGGTGAAAACCTTGGCTTGCCAGCTCTTATTCTGGCTCACTAGTAATGCTCTTGGCCAGCTCTTACCCAGCTTTTCTGCTTCATGATATAAGGGAAAGAAGGTGTTTCTGCATTTGTAGAATTGGCAGCTACATTTTGACTGTAGGATTCGTAATACTAAAATATTGTTTATTTTTGCAGACTGACTCTGGAGTTTCAGGAGCATCAGCACCACCTAAAAAGAAGAGCTTAATTGACCAGTTTTTTAGTATTGAGTTTGAAACTACGTATCCTAAGCATTTTTTTACAAATGAAAAGCCTGTGACTCTTGCTGCCACAGTGGTAATGCTGTCATTGTTAGGGGTGAAATTTTTACATTCCACATACAAAGTAGAAAGGGAGGGGGTTAAAAGTTTATTCAAGTATAATGGGAGATGACTTATAAGGTATAGAAATCAGCAGCCGGTGGATGGAGGGATTTGAAGATGTGAGTTCAGCAGTTGTACAGCAGGATTTATACAAAAGAGTTCTGTTGAGAATAGAATGTTGTATCTGCTGTTAAATTGGGTGAAAATGTAACAGCCTGCTTTGTTAAACCAGTGTTGGTAAAAACTGAAATTAGTGTCACTGTAAGCAAAAGTATCCTGTACTTGGTAACACAAAGGCTAGTCACTACCATCAGAACAGCTAAGTCTGATATAAAGCCATTGTTTTACAGCAGTTTAAACTTTTCTGAGAGGAAGAGTAAGCATTGATTCTTAAAGTCAAAGTTCAATTCCTGGAATTATTTCCTTCCTTAATATTGTGTGTAGTATGAAATGTACAGAAACAGAAGATGAGGATGTAATAAAAGGAAAGGAGAATCAACTCCAACTTAGTTGCTTTATCAATCAAGAAGTTAAATATCTTTTCACAGGTCTTAAACTGGTGAGTGTGGTCAATTTTTTGTCTTTACTTGAGTGCAATTTCTCAAAGTATTTGCTTAATCTGTCTTGAAAACAGGTTGGTCAGAATCTTATTTGGAATGTATGCACCATTGTCTGACATTTCAGTATGTGTGTATGTGTATACAATACTATATATTGTATACGGGGATGGAGAGGAAGTGACCTCCATCCCAGGTCACTTCCTGGTGGGGGGGAAAAAAGCAGCAATATTTCTGAGGACTACGGAGAAAACATGTTCAGTGCTTGTTTTTAATTTACCTTTGCACTGTAACATTTAAAAGCATATTAATATTTTGAAAAGCCCACATCGCATCCCTGGATTGTAATTAATTAGCTTGCTGATTTTGCAGTTTGAAAGTGCAATTAACATTTGCAAATGTAGAACTGTTTTTAAATACTGCAGATGAATTGTATGTTCCATGTCCTGAGAGAGTGTGTGCTGACAAATCTGAAACATTGTATTGAGACTCCTGATTCTAGTTGGCGTGTCCTGTGTTCCGCCACTCTTTCTTACCTTAACAATGTGGGAAGATGTGTCGGAGCCTTCCAAATGAAAACATAATATTTTCCCTTTTTCTGTTATCTAGCTAAGCTGTGTAGATGCACAGGAGAGAACTTGTGCAAACAGCTGGTAGGGGTATGAGGTTGAGATTTGCACTGAAACAATATACTCTGTTGAAGAGACCTGCTTTTCCATTTAAATTTTGAAAATAAACTGAGAACTGGACTGCCTCTTTAGCAGGTGCTGGAATTTCAGTTTCCTCTTTTAAATAATTGCCTTGGTTCATGTGGGTGCCAGGGATTGCTATTTAAGACCCACTTGCCTGCTTATGCGGTAGAAACGGATAGAGAAACAAGGTGTGAACTAATGAAGAAATTAAAGCAATGATCTGGGAATCAATTTGTACAGTATTGTGTGCAGCTTTGTATTTCTCTTTCAGCGCCTTCAAGAAGAAATTACCAAACTCTCTCCAACATTGCAAAGAAATGCCCTTTATCTAAAAACTGTGAGTAGCCCATAGTTAACATTTTGAGACATAGACCTCTGTGCTTATGCTCCATGGGCAATGGATCTGCTACATGGAATGCAGCTTTATTGGATTTTTATTGTGTGGGTGACTTGTGAATACATAGAATATTTGGATAGAATTCTAGAGAGGTTTCCAACCTGCCCTGCAGTCCTAAATGTGGTTACCATGAGAATGATAGCTATGGCCAGGAACAAGCTAGTTTACCTGAATAACTTGCATCTCTTGCCCTGAGGAATGAGAATGAAGGGGGTACAGGATGGTGTGTTTCAGACAGGCATCTGGTACCACACGTGGAACTCGGTATGGAGGCCTGGGCGAAGTGTGTGGATTGTGCACACAATCCAATTATGTGTAATTTAATGTTGATTTGTTAAATGAAGCTTAAGATTGTGACCCAAGTGAATGCTTCTCATGTTTCAGTGTCAAATGCTTTTCTTGTTTTAGTCCAAGATAAGTCGCTTACCTGCCTACCTGACTATTCAGATGGTTCGTTTCTTTTACAAAGAGAAAGAATCTGTGAATGCCAAAGTTCTCAAGGTATGCATTTTTCCAGCTCATAACTCCCACAGTCACCCATGCTTTTTCTCATGGGCAGTTTTTTTTAACCACATGAGGATTGGCCAGGAGTTCTCTATACTATTGATAGGCATAAAACCTAGACTATCACAGGCCTTTCAGTTTGCCCAGGGTTCTTCTGCTATAAATATACTAAACACCAAAGAAAGCCATAATATCATAAAATGTAAAACTTGTTACTGTTTTCTGTAGTATTTGTAATTAAACTCCTGAATCTTGAGGGCAACAATCTGTGGTAGTTGATTAGGTTTACATGATGCTTTATTTAAACATTAAAGCCACTCTGTTAACTATTTCTAGGATGTTAAATTTCCTCTCATGTTGGATGTCTATGAACTATGTACACCAGAACTTCAAGAAAAAATGGTGTCATATCGGTCAAAATTCAAGGACGTAGAAGACAAAAAAGTAAATCAGCAGCCAAAGAATGTAGGTGATTTGTTAAATTTGACTTAAGCAATGTACCAAATATTTCTTTATGTGCATGTCCTAAAACCATACCTTATTGCAGTGTTTCTCAAACTATGGGTCAGGACTCACTTGGTGGGTTGTGACCTGATGTCAGGTGGATTGTGGAAAGCCGGGAGCAGCCATCTTGGGAGCTGCAACCTTACTCTTGCCATATTCCTTTTGTGACAGCTAACAGTTTGAATTTTAAAATGTGTTTTCAGCTCAGTGCTTTTACATAATATTTGCTCCTAATCTTGCTTTCTATGAGGGATGTTTCATGGTTGTGCAATTGCTGCAGTCCAAGAATGCCAGTTTGCATTCCAGGAGTGTCATTTGATTATGTCACAATAATGGCACTTCCTGCTTGATGATATCACTTCCAGCTTAATGACATCACTTCCTGAGGGTCCCTGCACAAGTGCCATTCTAAAAAACAGATCCAGGTCTAAAAGGTTTGCGAACCACTGCCTTCTTGTAAAAGTCTACTATATTACCCAAATTTCCTGATTTATCTCTACTACAAAGTTTTAAGTTTATTTAGAGGTTTTAGGATTTGCTGTTTGGGTTGTTTTTTTTGGTCCTTGTAGTCACACAGCTTTTGCTATGCTCACAGAGCCCTGCCTGAGAGGTTCCCCAATAGGTTTACTGTTGGGTGCAACTCTTCTTTAAGTGACTGGAGACTCGTTCTTGTTGACGATTGCACTTCTGACTTCTTGGGGCTTTTTTTAATTTCAAAGTTCCAGAAATGCTTTGGAGCTTTTAGTAACACTTTGGGGTGGTGGCCTGGGTAGAGGAAGAGGCAAAAGGGATCTCTCAAGTTGGTGAGTGCATCTGCTTACATACTGAGTTTTGGATCTGGAGTAGTATACTTGAGTGAAGTAAACAATGTGTCGTTAATAGTCTGAGACCCTGTCTGTACACAAAATTCCTGATCTGTAAGCCCAGGGTTTTCAGAATTCAAGCTGAAATATTTTTAGTTGTATTACATCCTAAATAAGTAAACCTATAATATTTATTTAGCAATGGTTGCAGAATTGGCAAGGCAAGGCTGGAGTGTCATACACATTTTCTTAGTAGTAAGTCAGACTGTACTGGGTAAGTCTTGCTTCTGAATAAATATCCATAGGATTGCACTGTTAGTCTGGCCACTAGGGTGCATAGTTTGAGCCTGTTATGTTTAAACCTGGTCTTAACTCCATCATGAACAGGGATGTAGTCTGAATGAGCAAATGGAGCATACATGTTGGTGGAGCTGTACTGTTCTACATCATCCCTCCAGGCACTTTTTTCCTTGGTGGGCTTGTGCAGGGAAAATTCGGCTCTTTACCTGAATGCCCCCTTTTGCACTTAAAATTGGGCCTCCTTCTTCCCCTTCCTTCACTTGTAATTTGGAACAGACAAGGTCTGAGTAGTGAAAGATTCATTTCATGGATTTCAAGGCTTCATTCACCAAGTCTGGTGTTGCCTGACATTTCGCCCTATACTATGTAAGGCATTATCGAGGGACTAAGAAATAAAATTAAAATAATTAAATAATATAATAATAATTTTATTAAAATAATATATATATATAAAGGAGAACGTGTGTGTGTGTTCCGCATAGGCTCTGGAATGCCTGGAGCGACGTGCACCAAACTTGGTACACGTATGCCTTAAGGCCTGGCAACAAGCACTGTGGGGGTACGACCCCCCCCCAGCGCCCCCAGGGGTGGGGGTGTCACGTGAAAATGATAGTAAACGGCCTATCTCAGCATCAAATCCGTAGTTTCTGGGGTCGCCAAGATGAGCGGCGATGCTTCTGACGCCGTTTGAGTCCAGATTCCGCCCCCATCAGCATGGGGGGCAAGAAGGGGGGCAAAATAAAATGTCCACCATGGCCTGCTGGAACGCCTGGAGCAATTGACACTAAACGTGGTACACATATGCCTTACAGTCTGGGAAAAATACTGTGGGGGTACGACACCCCTAGCACCCCTAGGGGTGGGGGTGGGAAGGGGGTGCCATGTAAAAATAATCGAAAACGCCCGATATTAGTGTTGAATCCATAGTTTTCGGGTTGCTGAGCTGATTGGTGACAGTCCTGATGACACTTAAGCCCAAGTTTACTCAAATAGAACTCTGTAGAACCTTCTGGGAATTTTTAGAAATCATTATGCCCCGGTCTTGGACTCCACTCAAATATTTGCCATGTTACCAGGCATAGTTGATACCATAGTAGATGCTGAAGAGGTCGTCAATTTCCTATCAGACTTCCTAAACTCACTTGATCCGGCTGGATTGCCACCACATCGTCTTTGACTTAAAGTGGGATCTCCAATTATTTTACTACGGGACCTCAACCCACCAAAACTTTGCAACTGCACAAGGCTGTGTGTAAGAAGATGCTGGGTCATGTAATTGAAGCGACTATCTTAACAGGAAAGGGAGAGGGTGAAACAGTTTTTATCCCACGGATACCACTCATTCCGATGGATCTCCCTTTTAACTTCAAGCGATTGCAATTTCCAGTGAGACTTGCATTCTTGGTCACGATCAACAAGTCACAGGGGCAGTCTATTAAGTACTGCGGCGTGGATTTGAGATCACCATGTTTCTCCCACGGACAACTTTATGTTGCTTGCTCAAGGGTGGGTTCACCCAAGAATTTATTCTTGCTCCTGGAGGTGAAACTAAAAATGTTGTTTATAATCAAGTTTTATGTTTTAAATTAATGTTATAGTGAATTTGTAAAAGATTTTACTTTATACTTTTTATACTGCATTTATACTTTTAAAGGTAAAGGTTTCCCCACAACCGAATGGTCTAGTCGTGACCGACTGTAGGGGGCGGTGCTCATCTCCGTTTCAAAGCATGTAAAGCCGACGTTTTGTCCGAGGACAAGTTTCCGTGGTCATGTGGCCGGCATGACTACGCTGTAGCGCATGGAACGCCGTTACCTTCCCACCGAAGTGCTCCCTATTGATCTACTTGCATTTAGGTGCTTTCGAACTGCTAGGTTGGCAGAAGCTGGGACAAGCAACGGGAGCTCACTCCGTCACGCAATCTTGAACTCCCAACCTTCCTGTCGGAAAGCCCAGCAACAGCGGATTAACTCGTTGCGCCACCACGTCCTTTTATACTTTTAATGACCTGTAAATAAAATTACTTCAGTTTGACACTATAGACTTCATTCCTTTCCTGTCTAATAGAAGCTTGGGATAATTTGTTACCTGGACAACGCCGGGTAACAAAAGGCTAGTAAAAAATAAAACCCAAAAAACCCACTAGCGTCAAGAATGTTAAAGCTTCAATAAGTATAGACAAGACTAAAACAAATATTCCAGCCAGACGTTAACTAGAACCCTAAGCCTGAACATTTCAGTTACAGTCTAGCTTCTGCAAAGCCCACTCCCATCTGAGTGTAAGGACGGGAAAAGGGTTCTTATAGCCAAAGGCCTCCTTGGCCCAGGAAGTCACAGCTGATCAACCCTCTAAGGTCTAATGGCCTGCCCCCAATCATAAAATCATTGTGTAATTTTATTTCAGAATTCAAGTTGAAATAGTAGTCCCTTGAATAATGCCCTGCATACAGTAGTATGGGGTGAAATGTCAGGAAAACTTGACTTAGTGATTTTTTGCCTTGAAACCTGTGAAATGAATCATTCACTACTTGATATTTCCGTCAACAGAAGCCTTGGTTCCTATGTCAAATAACTTTCAAGTTTAAACAAGTGCCTGCCACCATCATTAAAGAATAAGACTTTTGATTTAACATTTTTTTAATAAAGGATAATTCAGTTTACTTACTAGCATATAGTAACAATATATGGACTTTTTAAAGTGTAACTTACCTGAACCTTCATTTTTCAGTCTAGTAAAAGTGATGGTGCACAGAAGGAAGTTAAATATGAGCCATTTTCCTTTGCTGAGGGTAAGTGGATTTTGAGTGCTTACATTAAGAATGATTTTCACCTTAATTACTTTAAAGGAACATTCATAAACTATCTGATGTAATGGAGTTGTAAAACCAAAACACTTCAGAATTTCCTTCAGCATCTTTTGGATGTATATCTATGGATATCATTTGAGTATGAGAGCTCAGTCTTCCTTTTGAAGGATATAAATATCTAATAAATTGCACACCTTCAGATTAGAATGGTATTTAATTGTAGTGAATAAATACAGTATTGGACCAGGGAAGATATCAGATAGCTAGTTAAAGTTTTTTTTTTTTGACAAGGATTCAGTTTTTGTGGCTTATGTATCATATTTGCTACTGTGTTTTTAATGTGTTTATGTTCCTCATGTATGTGACTTTATTCACATCAGTTTGAGAATGTTTTGAGTGTTTATAAATGTTTAAGTAAGTGTAATTTAAAATGGGTAGACATGATTTTTCACAGTGTATGTTGCTTGTTGAAAAGATCCAGGAGTGGTCTGTTGTAGGTGATGAATCTAGACAAAAGTCATGCATGTAACGATGCTAACTTCTTGCCAAGTCTTTCTTGGGCAAATATGTATGTTCGCCCCTTGTGGTAGGGACACCTCAGCCATCTACCATGAGCTTTCCTCTCTCTGCTTACTCAGCTCTTGTCCATGTAAGTTTCTTAACGCACCTTGGGTGCATGTTCACAGATGATGCTGGGCAGATGATGCTGTGCAGACTGGGCACTTGCTTATTACTTCCTACTTAGTCCTGTTTGAATCTGGATTTTTTTTCCTCTGGCAGAACCATGTTATATTAAGTGTACTGTAGCAGTTGGTGGTGGTTGTGTTACATTGTGGTATGTCTTGTCTTTCAGATATCGGCTCCAGTAACTGTGGGTATTATGACCTGCAGGCAGTGCTAACACATCAGGGAAGATCTAGTTCTTCTGGACACTATGTATCCTGGGTTAAAAGAAAACAAGGTACTGATGCAACTTTAGAAACTTGCAATAATATAAAATAGGATGGATGCTTTTCCTAGCCTTCATCAGTTTTCTTTTTCTAATGATAAATTGGAAAAGTACTTGCTCTGTACTGTTTGTTGTATATGCAGTGATAATTTACTAGTGTACTTTTCTTCTTCACAGATGAATGGATTAAATTTGATGATGACAAAGTCAGCATTGTTACACCTGAAGACATTTTGAGGTTATCTGGGGGTGGAGACTGGCATATAGCCTACGTTCTACTTTATGGACCGCGCAGAATTGAAATAGTGGAAGATGAAGCTGAACAGTAGACTTCATTTCTGCCTAGGTGTGAAATAAATTTCTTAATTCCAGAGCTTCGTGGAGGCTGCAAAATTGGTTCATACAATCTCCTGTCATTTCGGAGCAGCAAGGAAGCAAAAAACTCAATAGATCTGTGCACTAAAGCCACTACTAGACTATGCAGCCACTCAATAGTGGTAGCAGGTTGGCATTAATTTTAGTTGCAATGTTGCAAGAAGACTGTTAAAAAACAAATCTAACTATTGATGAAATTAAGTGAGCCTCCTGACCTTTCCTCTAACAACATCAGCAAGATATTTATTGCACACCTATTAATGCATCATTTGTTGTTAACTCTTGCATGGTTTCTACCGGTTCAGTAACTGTCCATCCTTTCTGTTGTGTCTGGCAGCTTTGTCAGAAAGGTGAAAAATCAGTTGTTGCCTCAACATGTCACTCAGTGCTGCTGCTGCCCATAGCCAATGGCAACATGGCTACAATCACGTATTTGTCCAGCCTAACCTGCCAACTCAGCCCGTTCTGTTGCTGGCATTTCATGACTTTAAATAAATTGTGATCAGTAATGATGGTGCTTCTTACATAAAAAAAATTGGCTTTTTTTCTTCTCTTTGATGTTTCCTCGTACTTGTCTGCTCTATGATGGTTCAGTCACCAGTTTTCTATCCATGTTCATATCATGATTCTATAAATGTACAAAAAAAATTGAGCAGTTATTCAGTAGAGGATCTATAGTGCATGTGGTTTGGAAAATTACCCATGCATTAAAAACATGTTTTGAATGCTTTTGTATAGAGGGAGAACATTGGGATGCTAATAATTGGGAGCAGCCATCTTGGAAGCTGCAAACCTTATTCTTGCTATCCTCCTTTTGTGAGTGTTAATAGTTTTAAGTTTTCAAGTGAGCTTTTTAAAAATTTTGTTTTTAGTTCAGTGCTTTTATGTAATATTTTGTCCAAATCTTGCTTTTTTTCAGGGATGTTTCAGGGTTTAATTGCTGCAGTCCAAGAATGCCAGTTTGCATTCCAGGAGTGTCATTTTATTATGTCACAATGATGGCACTTCTGGCCATGATATCACTTATGGTGGGCCCTGACACAAGTGCCATTCTGAAGTGGGTCCCAGTGCAAAACATTTGAGAACCACTGCCCTAGATTAAAGAACAGTCTAGTTGTAAACAAGCTGAGGATGAGGTAGATCATATTAGGGTGGGGTAAGAAAATTCTTGTTACAAATCTCTTTGAAAAAGAGTATCCATTTTCTTATACTGCAGGGAGCTCCAAACTCCCGCCCAGAGACCAGGTCGAGTGCCTTCCCCAGCATGTGGAAGTCAGGAAAGCCCCCTACTACAGCTCCCAGGGGTCTTCGCAGCCAGCTGCTTCCCAGGTCTGCTGCAAGCTGCACGCCTGGTGTTCTGTACATAGGTGGCTGGCAGCTGTAGGTGGGGTCTTTCATGGGTTCCCCAGTGGAATGCGAAGTTTTTTCCCCATAGCAGGGCTCTGCATTTTAGAGTTTGCTGTAATAGTGAGCAGCTCGGTATTTCTAATATTTAATGACTATAATTACAGTTGTTACCCATTCTAGAACACTTAGTGGATACCAAAATCAATAGATACTTAAATCAATGGAAAAATAACTTGGAAGACCCACTTCCAGATTTCTTGTTCCTCCATTGTTGCCCTAGTATGCATTGGAATAGGTGCTACACCACATTTGGTCACTAGATGGAGTGAATGGAATGTAGAAAGATAAATGGGCTTTTGGCCCTCTTTTCCTTGTTACAATTTACAGATGGCCCTCAGTATCAGCAGTGAGTCAAATCAGCAGTAGGCTTCGCTGTGTGAAATACTCTTTATTGCATGTGACCCAGTTTATTGTTAAATTCCCAATGCCAGGCATGCCTGCATCTTCTTAGAAATTTCACCTTAAATTATGCAATTAGAAATTTGCAAGCTTCCAATTTGTTTTCATGCCAGTAGTCTTGTTAAATTGCAGACAGTGGCATCTGCCTGCTGGGAAGCCTTTGGTAGCAACTATTGTAGGCTCTTACAATAATAGGTCTCTTTCCAAAGTGTTCAAACAATAGGAAGAAAAAGATTCTGGTAATGGATAGCTATTGAATGTAAATCAGCTGGAAGTAGTGAAGAAATGGTTTTTTCTTCATGGGCATTAACTGCTCAGCAAGCATCATTCTGGTAAGATTTCTAAAGGGAGCCTTCCCTTTGAAACATCTCAATGCATCATGACAAGCTGTGGATGACTTCATGGGCCAAAGCCTGTTATATTTTATTTTCCATTTTTTTATCAGATATGTATCGTTTCAGCTTTTCTCATTTGAAGCAGTTGTAGTTCAATTTAGTCTGTGTGCACGTGTGTGAATTTGGTTTTTTTTAACCCTAAAGGACCCATTCTGTAGCATATTGAACCCATATGCTACAGAAAGGAGTTATATCTTTTGATGGGTTAGGGGTATGACTGATACGTTGGAATATTTATGGCAAAAATTATGCTATTTAAGGTTAGTTGATTACTTTAAGTATTTTAGCTATTTTCAGATGCACATTGTCTTAGCATTCCCAAGTGTACTGTAATTTAAACTAAAATCACAATTGAAACATTGACTGCTTGTACAAAATAGTAACGCTAGACCTACACACTCAGATTTGATACTGAACTTCTTCCTTATCTTTATTGCATTGCTAAAAAAGGGACTTAACTAGTGTTTTGAAATAAGGGATTTTGAATACCAAAATATTCCTAAAATAAGTGAGCACAGCTCTTATATTGCAAAATGTTTGATAAGGGGGAATGGGCTATAAATTGACATTACAGCAGTTTGTTTTACACATTTAAGAGGCAGAGACTGTTAGCTCATTTAGGGAATTCCATATATTCCCTATTGCAATCTCCTACCTTAAGGTACATGTAGAATTCGTGTGAGGGAAATATCCAAATGTACCAGTTGAGCATAGGCCTGCTTCATAAGTTTGGCATCCTGTTAAGGTGGTGCTAAGGTCTGAGAAGGGCTTTTAATTGCAGTGTGCAGAAGTGTCACATGACTAGAGATAGGTTTCTACTACCATGCATTATAGCAGCTGCATCAGGAAAGTGAATTACTCCTAGGCTATCTTTTCAGAACTCTAATATTGGCAAAATAGAAGAACCTGACAGCACTGAATGTGTGAATCATACTACTCAGTGTAACTTGCTTCCATGTAAAGTACAATAAGATCAGTTTGTAAGATTTGGCCTTCCTGTGCTTGGTATCAAAACACTAGAGCTTGTTAGTTTTTAATTATGGAACTAATATCACAGTTCCTAAAGCTTCTGCAAGGTAAAGTAGTGACATACATCCAAATTGCTTCTTATTTAAGGGGATAGCACCATATACTATAGTGCTTATTCTTGATGTAAATATTGTAAGCAAGTAACTATTTCCACAGTTGTAGTATACTGTGGAAGATACTTTACCGTAAAAAGGAACTTCAGTTTTCTACATCTCTGGTATAACTTACAAGGTGAAGGGAAGCATCATTTTTTCTTGCACTGGACTAGCTTGGACTTTGTAGTAAAGATGCCCTGTGAGCCGAAGTCTTGAGCAATAACGTGTGCCACAAGTTTCAGTGTTAAGGCCTTTATTCAACTGGGGAACAGTTTTGCCTCTTTCATTCAAATAACCTTGTTCTAAAGTATCAGCTTTATACAGCTCTACAAATTCCCCCAAACATTAAATTCTTAAATTATCCAGAAATAGCATAAAACGTTATGTACTAAAACGCCTCTGTCAGCCCCATTTCATTTGAGAAAGGTCAGAAGTGGGGGTGCACCTCTAGTAGTCAGCACCACTAATTCTTTTCAGCCTGGAACATCTAAATAATGGTTACAAAAAGATTTATTTACCAATATATGCTGCCATATCAAATGTTAGTCCTGTTACCTACCAACAACAGCCACTTAAAAAAAGTTCCCAAATTAACTACTGTTTTCAGTGTCATTGGTTAAGCTTTCAGCAAGGTCATTTAATCCAGCTTTGTTCAATGCAGCAATTAGATTTTCCAACGTAGCATGAATCCCCTCTTGATCTTGCCAAGCAACAAGCAGCTGCTTAGCTCTCATCTTTACATCTTCACTATCTGATTCAATCTGTCTGATATCAGAGTCTCTCATTTCCAAATATGGGGCCAAAACTTTCCAGAATTCCCCAAGTTTGTTGGCAAATAACTCAATTTGTTCGCCTGTTACAAGTTTGTCCCGTTGAGCATCTGGACCTAAAACAAAAAACAAGTACATTTAGATAACCTCCTAGCCCCATATGACAAAAGTGGTTCCTAAAAACTGACATCAATTAGTAAAGTTCAGTTAGATCTACATTTTACATTCATATTCAATTACGTAAATACATTCTAATTACTCTAATAGCTAAGATTTCCTTATACTCAGTCAGCAATGCTTGCATGAGTTATTACAGACATCCTCTTACTACAATCTAATTTGCCACCCAGGGTGGCTTTAACATTTACTCTAAAATTGTTAATGTGAATCACTATGGTTTCTATTTGACTAAAACAATGGTTTAACTTTTAATGCAGAGTTCATTCAATTTAGTTCCTGCTTTAATACTAACATGAAGCTATTAACACTATTGTGAACTTCCTTATAACATTAAAGGTAAACATTTCCCCATGACCAAATGGTCTAGTCCTGACCGACTGTAGGGAGCGGTGCTCCTCTCCCTTTCTAAACCTGTAGAGCTGGCGTTTGTCCAAGGACAAGCTTCCTTGGTCATATGGCCGGCATGACTATATGCCGAAGCACATGGAATGCCTTTACCTTCCCACTGAAGTGGTACCTATTTATCTACTTGCATTTTTAGGTGCTTTGGAACTGCGAGGTTGGCAGGAGCTGGGACAAGAAACGGGAGCTCACTCTATCACGCAGTCTTGAACTCCCAACCTTCCAGTCAGAAAGCTCAGCAGCGTCCCCTCCTTATAACATTACGCTGCTATTATTCTTCACACCTATACCCATAATATCCCAGTAGTAAATAATTTACAAGAAGCTACATCAATGTAGATTCCAGTAGAGCCTGCTCCCAAACACAAATTTTAACAATGGAGTCTAAAAAAATGAAGCTATTGCTATAAAGTGTTTGCCATTAGCAGAGAGAAAAAAAACATCCTAAATCAACACCAAGAAAATTAAGCTAAAGAGCTACAGTAGACCAAGTTCATAATGCCTAAAATCACTAACTTCTTTAAAGTCGGTGGGCAACTTCTCAATACTGCTTTAAATCATTTAATGTTAATCATGGATTTCAGATCAATTCCGTAAAGTACTAAATTTAAATTACAATTCACTGTACTTGCTAAGCTACAAAATCAAAAAATAACCTGCTTAATTCCATAATAGCTCTGAAAGCTAACTACTTATTCGCATGCCAATATTTCTACCTTTCTCACAGTCACACTCATTTACAATACACTTCAGAAAGGGTTACAACAATCAAGAAAAGGAAACTGAAGATCTAGGGGCAGAGGGAAGCACACAGTATAATTGTTATTGCTAGGAGACAGGTCATTCGAATACTGTCTACCTGGCTATTCTAACTTATTAAATGAGGCTTAGATAGAGTGGAGAAAACTGAACAGGCAGACTTATGTGGTTATAAACTAGAAAAAGGAGAATATAGCTGCTAATGCTATAAGTAAGCTAAGCCATCTAAAAGGAGAGTGAAACAGTGCCAAAGTGAGAGAATGCAGCAGAACAGATAAATAGGATAAGCAGGATTCTGTTGGGGGGAACTCTACAAACGCCATTTTGGATGCAAATGGAAGACATACTGTAAATAGAAACATTCATGAAAGAGCATAATAGAACTGCATGACATTATACCATCATTCGGAACAAACTGGATATGAAGAGATCACATGGGAAATGGAGGAGGAAGAGAAATCATGCAAATGGATTCCAGCAGCAGGAATAAGCAGACTAAGGGTGTGGGAGAGAAGGTCAAGGATATGGCAGGATCATCAACAGACACTGATTTGCAAATTGAGAAGGAGATGGAACCGGGAGGGTGAAAAGTCATAAAAACAGTAGTTGCTGATGAAGATGGACTGACTGCCTACAGTAGAAATTTACATGATTAGTTTTCATAACATACCACTGAATGAAAATAGCTATTAGGAGATGCTACTGTAAAGAATGCACCTTTGGCCAAATGGAACCATGATGAAAATCATAAAGCATTCAGAGAAGACACATTTTGACAAAGCACTACTTATATCTAGCACAGACTATCCAACATTAATGCTGGATGAAATACCATCTAGGTGGCCAGATTCCAATAAGGCTGGAGGAGGAGGAGTTCAGCACAGCAGGATTATGGGGGTCTGGTGGTGCTGCTTGGTTCCCAGGAGTCTCAAATTGCACAGTTCTTCATTCTGAACATACAGCTGAGCACCAGGTACTACTGCAGCTCAGAAGCAGTAAATAGGGTAAGCTTGGGGAAGAACATACATTTGCTCACATATGCCTTTTACAACATGTGTCAAGAGGGAAAATGCAAAGAAGCCCAAGAACACAGTCTTACTTTCATTGTTTTCCTTTAATAAAGCATCATTATCTTCCTCATCTTCATCCTCGCCTGTTTTAATTTCTTCAGAAGGAGGCTATAATGAGAGAACTATATATCACTGGGTGGATTTGTGCTTAAAAAGGAGTTGCTATGTGAAGTTCTCTGAAGCAGAATAGAAAATTTAGGAAGATGTTTGGAAATTTTTTTTAAAAAAATAATACTTTCTAGAGTACTAGAGGTCTACACTAAAGATACCACTAAACAAAAAAACACTGAGTAAAGGACTAAGATTCCTTTTTAAGCTACTGTTGCATTTCTGAAGCTCAGACGCTGAATTCATGCACAATAGCTAGCTCGGATGATAAAAGCAATGACAAATTCACTGCAATGAAAGCAATTTTTAAATGTCAGTGATCTTTTTTGAAAGGAAGTAGTAAGGCAAATGACTTCACAGAACTAAACCAAAGTGTCATTGTCAAATTCTCCAATTTTTTTTGTCCCTGGCATAGTAAAATGTCAAGACAAGGCCCCGTCTATAAGTCCAGACCCTTGGAAGAAAGATCTCAATCAAGACAGGCAAAAAGAAAATCCACACCCTCAAGAGGGCCATCATATATTGTCATTCATTAGGGAAAAGGGACAAACATCCTACATCTGTTCTGCTAAAGCCTCATTTTACAAGACCTGCAGATAGCAATTGGTGAATAAAGATGCATTACGGGCCAAAAGAAATACATGTATAATAGCTCGGATTTGTTGCCATACTCTCAGGAGCTGTCACGCTTCGAGCGTGCAAGAGAGAATGCTGGGAAGGAGGACAAAATGATGCACTTCTGATGCTTTGCTTCTAGCTTAACTCAAGATAAGGAAGGGAAAGACGGGGGAGGGAGAACAGGAGAGGAATGTGCTGCAGTCCTCCCTGCCCAGAATGCCCAATACAACTGTGGATGTTCACGGGCTTTTACCCAGCAATAAATAAACCAGAGTTAGCATTTATATAAGAATCACACATATTACATTAGCAAGCCAGGTAGGCCAATGTAGTGGTTTGAGCTTTGAATATTGGACAGTGGAGGTGTGGGTTCAAATCTCCGCTTGGCCAAAAGGCTTTGGCCAGTCACTACCTCTCAGCCTAACCTACCTCACAGGGCTATTATGAGGATAAAATGGGGTAAATTTCCCATCCTGAATTCTGTAAAAGGGCACTCTGTTATATACCAGAGTGGTTTGCCAAAGATCACCCAGCAAGATCATGGCTGATCGGAAACTTACACTACATCAGCTCTGCTAACCATGCCATTACTATTCAGCTCTTGTGTTTAGTAATTTTACAATTATATGAAGGATTCACTTGTGAGCAGAATGAGAATTGAATTGGTCTGAATTTCTTTTGCACCTCAAAAACAAAAACTGAAGAGGCATTTGCAGTGGTTCAGTCCCAGGTCTAAAGTCCTCACTCGCTGTTACCTGTCTGAGTTACCTAGGCTTTTCTCAGAAACAATACCAGATCTTAGTTAAAATTTAGGCATTTTAAGCAGCAACTATGGACTGAAGGGGGCAGTTCAGTTTTAAATCTGCACTGAATTTTTTGTTTGTTGTCTGTCCTCAGTGTAAGGGGCAGAACTTTAGAGAGAATAAAAATGTAAGACATTACTTACTGGTAGTTCTTTAGCTAATTTGATGACCATGTTTTCAAGGTATTCTGGCAAGCTCTTAAACTGCTGGTTGGTTGGTTGAAAGAAGTGAGGACTTCTGCGTGCCAACAGCCTTAATGCTCTCCATCCATAATTAGAATTATTCACAGCCCTATAACGATACAGTCAGGATTACTCAGCCATTTGTTGGCACCTGAGAAAAAGGCAGCCATTTTCCATGCTATACTGTGCTAGCCGGTGTATAGTTATCAATCAACACAGGACCAACAAAAAGGAAGAATGAATGATTTACACTACATACTTATACTCATTTTCCACCATGTTTTCAGGATCTGCCTGTTCAATAGCTTCTTCAAAGAACTCTTCCAGTGTAGGCATATACTCCCTAGGAAATAAAGAATAACTTTATTAAGTGCTTAACTTTTTAGATGATGCCCTCTTCTTCATGATGCAGAATGATGCTTTCTGCATACTGTAACGCCTTAATATCAGTTACCATCCATGATAAAGCATAGGAAAGAATACTGATTTTTCTACTATTTTCAATCATTTTACCTGCATAGTGGGAAATATACTACCAAATATACTAGTATATCTCATGGGTATGTTGATGGCAAATTTTAAGCCAAAAGTCATAGAATTTGCAATGATCCATGGAAAGGTGGCGGGTAAAACTTAGGGTGTATGAAATTCTTTGAGAACAAATTACCAGTAATTCTTCTTAGATAGCAACATAGAGCCAAAAAAATTGAAAAGCCGTTTCTTCTCCAAACAGGAAGGGAAAGGATAGCGCTTATGGGAATTGTAACTTCGTGAGGAATACAGTACAGTACTTCCATAGTAGCAGCCCTCAAAGGCTACAATTCCCATAAGTGCCTTCGCCTCTTTCCTGTTTGGAGAATAATGTAAAATGGCTCAGTGGTATTTTTTATTTTGCTTTCTGCTGCTGCCTCAGAACAATTACTGATAAAGAAAAAGGCTCTGCTAAAAATATTAGTATATTTTTTAAAAAATATTAGTATATTTTTTTAAAAAATATACTCACATCCAGCTTCTCAGTTTGGTTCCCCACCCCCACCTCACCAAGTAGCAGCTCTTAGAAGCTTTTTTGAATGTACTGACTCATGTATAAGTTAACCCATATTTTCAGGGTCAATGTTAAGGCATAACTTTTTTTTATACACGAGTATATTCAATACTGTGATGGAACAACTCAAAAGATTGTTTCTATTAGTATGATACAGCATAGGTCGATTTGTACACAGGTTATATTTATGAGATCAAGTGCAAGTCAGAATATCACTCAATACTATTTTGATTAAATTAGTTTTTTTGCTATTAACAACATAATATGCTATTGCTGCAGTGTCTAACAGCTGTTCTGTGAAATATCACAAAATAAATCTTACAGACTACCTTCTGGAAGTCACTTATACTTACAACAGTCTTTTCTTCCAGTAGAAAGAGCCCTGCTGGTTCAGGCCAAAGGCCCATCTAATCCAGCTTCCTGTATCTCACAGCAGCCCACCAGATGCATCAGGGAGCACACAAGACAAAAGATGACTACATCCTGTTTCCACTCCCTTGCACCCTGAGGTGGCCTACTTCTAAAACCAGGAGGTTGCACATACCCATCATGGCTTGTAACCTGCGATGAACCTTTCTTCATCCCATTTTAAAGGCATCCATCATCACATGATGTGGCAATTAACTACCACAGATTCGTGATGGATCACTTGGTAAAAAAGTATTTTTTAAATCTAAATCTTCCAACACTCAATTTTAGCAGATGTCCCCTGGTTCTGATGTCGTGAGAGAGGGAAAAGAACATCCCTCTATTCACTCTGTCCCTTGCATAATTTTGTACATCTCAATCATTCTCCCCCTCAGGCACCTTTTTTCTAGACTGAAGAGTCCCATTCTGCATTAATCCTGTGGTGAATGGTGAGCCTTCACCCTTCTGCTAAAGCCCTTGCCTGCGTTAAAATGGAGTTGGCTTGGCAGATCCATCATTCCAGTCCCTGTAACCTTGATGGCTCTTAGAAGACTTAACCCAGTGCAGACGATACCTGCCCCCTGTGGAATAATCAGTTTAGAAAAATCCACCCCCCCTTCAGTTTTCCTCCACACCTGTTCATTGATCAAGATCCACCACCTGATCATGGTTGAGGGGTGGTCCAGGGAATTGAGCTAGCTTCTCAAAACTTTAAATTAGCCAATAGGACATGTAAAATATCAATTCCCAGAGCCCCCATAAAAAAGATAAGTTGATTTGAGAAGTGGTGGGTTTTGTTCCAGCAGGAATAGGGATTAATGTTTTGTTCGGACAGGGATTAATGTTGCTCTCACTGGCATATCCCTCCAGAGCAGGAGATGAACAATAGAACTGCAGCCTGTGTCAGTGAATTCACATGGAGTCTGTTTAGTTAAACTTTACTTGGGATTTTATTTTTGTCTCTAAATTTCAAATAATTATGCCTATTTTATCTTTGCCTATTCATTTTTTTGTTTAGTAAACCATTTTTATTTTTAAAACTTGGTTGTTCTTTCATTCAGATAGGTTCCTTCTTGATCTCCAACAGGCCACATGGCTTAATATTACAAGGTCTCAGAGTATATGCATTTGCACCCAATGGAGCTGGGGCTAGTCTGGGCAGCTGACTCCCTTCTCTTCCTGCAACCAGCTTCAGTATTATGAGAAGTCCAGATTAAAGGATTAACCACAGGGTTGAAGAAAGGCTTGAGAGGAAGCCTTTACAAAACTCTTCCCTCAGGAGCTAGGCTGGATCAGAGACATGGCAACCAGGACAGGTTGTCATGGTTTACCTCCATCTTCCCTTGAGGAACCCGAGAGTTAGGGATCTAGATGCATGTCTGGCAACTTCCCCATCACCACACAGGCATACATCCAATACACTTCCTTATGAGTTTTTTGTGTGTAGTTTTCCTCAAGAAGTATTGATAAGTGCTATGTCCATGTGATGTACCATTAAAAAAAATCTAAATTAGTGAGGGAAAGTCTATCACAATATATGGCTTTTAACACTATAAAATATGCAACATATCAGGATGTACCACTATCAACTTATAAAACAAGATTCATCAAGCTTTCCCCTCAATTTTTAAACTTCTTACCGGTTCTCAGATTTACAAGCTTCCATATTGTCAGGGCATAAATTCCAGAGACGTGTCAACTCTTCACTGTAAGAGAAATCCAATGCAGATTATTGGATTGTACAAAGTATGTTTCAATGTGCCAAATGTTTTGCAAACAGAACTCACAGCTACATTTTCATCATCCTGAAAACCTTGAATACTATGGGGTCAACACAGACATTACAGTGAATGTGACATTCCCTAGTTTGGGAGTTGGCAGCCACCTTCTTTCATCTGCCCATAATAGTTTGACAAAAGCACTGCCTCCTCTCCTGTGTCATTCCTTTGGGATTAGACTATTTAACAACAACAATAATACTTGGATTTATATACCGCCTTTTTTAGGTCACCAGATTTCTCTAATGACTATAACTATCAAGGCGGTTTACATAGGCAGACTTTATTCAGAAATCCAAAGGTTTTTACAATTTTTACAGAAATGTTCTATCTTTCAAGAACTACACACATACAGATGGATCTTTCTGGATTTAGTCCTTCTTTCTGGCCACCCGTTTGTCTTCTTGCTGGCTGATAAGCGGCTTCCCTGCTCCCACCAGAGAAGCGGCTGAACTTCAGCACAACTCCTCCTCACACAAGGCAGCCAAAGCTCAGCTGTTAATCAGTCGCAATTAACGAGGTCTGCCGCTCACAGAGACTTCCGGCTGTCCCGAACTGGCGACCTTCAGATCTTCAGCTCTTATCTTCAGGCAAACGGAGGCATTAACCCTCTCGACTAAATCTTCTGCCACTAAATCAATGTGGCCAAACACTGTAACTCAAATCTCCCTTGTAACAGGACACCAGACTTAACTTTTCCATTTAATTCCTAGGGAAGAAGATACTAATCTACATCATTCTGATGCTTCTGAAATGAACAGTGGTGTCACAAACAGGAGGCCCAAATGACAAAGGAGACGCCCAGGATGCTAGCTGATGTCTGGCCGACACAGCCAGATTGAATCCTGGTTTCATATGACATTTGAACCAGTCCAAGAATATTACGCACAATCAATCAATCAATCAATCAACAGGTACTTATATAAGCATATAGAAAAATGGGATTTTCACAAGTTAACCTGCCAATCAATGTCCTCATGCCTCACAGTACCAAATTAGCAAGCTATTATACAAAATGGCAAGCATGAAGAAAAAAGACTGACATACTTCCCCATCAGAATTTTTTTATTAGGGCCTTTCCCCAGGAAGTCTTCAGGAGCAGGTCTCTTTCGCACAAAAGGTCTTACTGGTTTAGAATCACTTGGTCTACAGAACAAATAATAAAGCTAAGAGACAGAGCAATATACATATAATAAACAAAAGGAAGAAGTCTTATGAATAAGATAGTAAAGGTTTTGGCTGATACACTTTTAAAGATCTTAGGTAAAGGTTTCCTCACAACCAAATGGTCTAGTCGTGACCGACTGTAGGGGGCGGTGCTCATCTCCATTTCTAAGTCAAAAAGTAGGTGTTTGTCCTAGGACAAGCCTCTGTGGTCATGTGGTCAGCATGACTATACACTAAGGTGCACAGCACACTGGTACCTTCCCACCAAAGTGGTTCCTATTTATCTACCAGCATTTTTACATGCTTTCGAACTGCTAGGTTGGCAGGAGCTGGGACAAGCAACAGGAACTTACTCCGTTGCATGGTCTCGAACGGCCAAACTTCCAGTCAGCAAGCTCGCAGCTTGGCAGTTTAACCCGCTGCACCACCACGTCCCTTTATTAAAAATATATATTAAAGATTTTATATACAGACAAATAAGTATCAGCGCCTAATTGTGCCTGTGGAAAAGTGTGAGCATAAAAGGCAACATAACTGATGTCAAGACACGCCTGTTAGATGTACCACAGTAATTCATTCTAGGTTGAAAGCAAAGTAAGAACTGCTTCCCTTGGGTCCAGCCTAATGAACTGGATACCTACATCGACTAGTGGTAGTCGATGCCTCCTTAAAGAGGTTCTGTGTTCCCAAACAGTTCCTATGATAAAATGTGTGGGCTGGCTATATGAAATAGCAGCATCTGCTTCTCTTTTTAAGCCATTCTTCCTCATTTTCAGTACCAAGCAAAAGACTGAGCACCACCACACTTGGTCTCTTGTCATCTGTGTGCTAAACAAAATCTGAAGTTTGCAATCTATTTTTCAATCCAGTTTGGTGTGCTGGTTGTCTCTTCCTACTAAAAGAACAATTAGAGTTTTGTTCAGGGTTAAATCTGTGCCTTTTGTGATGATCTCATGCCTAATTCACTAATTTATGTGCATAAAACATGTCAGTTATGTTCAGGCACCTGCTGGAGATGCTCTAGGGGGATTTCCTGCTACAGGAAATCAGAGTTGGTCCCTTCCAACTCTATGATTCTATAATTGAAGAGTTTAATAAGAGTGTATAAGCAATACCTACTGATGTTTTAGCAACTTTAGCGTCTAGTAGCAATGATGATTCAATCCAAAGGACAACTTAACATCTTATAAGTATATTACCTTTCCTTCACAAAACTTGGGCAACCTTCATTTTTCCATGAATTCCAGTTTTCTTCTGTGTTCAAAATGTGCTGTAAAAACATAGGTGTAATAATTTGTCAAGATGAGTTCTAATCTGACATGAAAGCAGGGACTTTTTAAAAGAACATGATGTTACAATACATAGGGCTGCTCTGGTTGCATACTAAAAAGGTAAAGGTTTCCCATAACCAAATGGTCTAAGTCGCGACCGACTGTAGGGGGCCGTGCTCATCTCTGTTTCTAAGCCTGTAGAGCCGGTGTTTGTACGAGGACAAGCTTCCGTGGTTAGCATGACTACACCCCATAGCACACGGAACGCCGTTACCTTCCCACCGAAGTGGACCTATTTACTCGCATTTTTATATGCATACTAGGTAGCCAGTAAAGAGATCGGAGGAGAAATATAATCTCAGTGCGTACCACAAATAGCTGAGATTTTTTTAAATGGCTACGAATACAAATTTGTCACAGAAAAAGATGCTTACAAAAAGATATTAGCAGGGATCCATGAAGGTATACCAAGATATTAGCAGGAAACATCAAGTAAAATACTAGCAGCTACTGCCTCACTGTGTGACGCTAACTCCACTATTATGCCCATATAAAGCTTATTTTCAATCCATTTCTGAAATGGTCACTCACCTCTACCATTTTTGAGAATCTCTCACCATCGGGAGGATTTTCTGAAAGAAGCTTTTATTGAAAGAGATCACATAATTATATTGCCATAGTTGCAACACAGCATTTCAAGAATGTTATTAAAAAATTAGGGCTGCAACTTTAAAAGTAGCCTACCTTTTAACATCAAATTATCTCAGATTTGTAGTCTGGATAACATGGCTTAACTTGATTCTTAAAATAAACCCAAGCTATAAAAATAACTAGGAATTGTGAAAGTTAAAATGCACAGTCTGGCACATCCACTACTGGGGGTTCACTCAACAAATGGAAACTTGGTCTGTGACCAGAAGGAGCATGCCACTTGCAGAAGGGCTCCTTCCCTTCACGGACGACTGTTCCGTTTGCTGGATGAGCTCATGGCAGGGGAAGTGCTAGTCAGGATGCCACCCATGTTATTTTCAGCCTATAGAACTGACCTGGTAAACTAACTTTGAAGTGTCTTCAATCCACAGGGACTGTTCATCAGTCAGAACATAGTTTGAACTGGAAAGCAAGTCAAAGACAATGAGATACAGTACATTTAAATTAAGTATTAATACTCTGATGACGCAATTCTAAATCAATTTTGGGCCAGCGTGGCCATCCCTGCACCAGATCAGAGTTATGTGCCATAAGGCATGTAAATGTACCATTTTTGGAAGAAAGAAGGTAACGTCAGCAGGTTTTGTGAGAAATACTTGTCCACTAGGTTTTCTCCTTTTGAAGAACATAACAAGCAAGTACAGTGGGCCCTCAAGATCTGTTCCAGGAGCCCTCGTCGATACCAAAATCCTTAGCTCCAATCTGGGGGGGGGGCTAGTTGTGTTTTTTCTAGTCGAAATGGCCATTCTGATGCCCGCAGAGGCCACAGGAAACTGCACTTGGGGAAATAGGGGTTTTCAGCTGAAATAGCCATTCTGAATTCTACAGAGGCCACAGGCAGGCACACAAGACCTCTGCAGGCCTCAGAAAACTCGCCAGAGCCGACCAGAGCTCAGATCCAGTTCCTTTCAAAGGGTTCAAATGGATCCCTCCCATCTGTGTTCAGGACCCACAGATTCTGAAATCATTGGGCCTCAAATCTGCGGATATTGCAAGCCCACCTGTATATGAAAATAGTGTTCTGAAAAGCTTTTGGCATAATTTATTATACCCATCAGATCATTCAGGAGTATTTTGCAATGGGCTACAGTTAACAACAGATCCAAATTTTACTGAACACATGAGAGGAAAGCAAAATAAAGCAGTAAAAACTACGAGTTCCTGATTTGATAATTTCTTGCTGATCTTTAAGCTTACCTTTTAAATTTCACCTGCCCTTTTAAATACTGAAATAATATTAAATACTGCAATAGGATATGTCGTCGGAAGTTGCTGTCACTCAGCTGTAAATCCATTAACTGTATTTAAGAAAACAGAAAAAACCCAACAAGCATAAAATATTATCTTCTGCATAAAAGGGAACAAAAAGGGAACAAAAAAAATGGGAGAGGCAAGATTCATTAAACATTCATATGTGTGCTGGCCTCCCTGACTCCTAGAGTTGTCCAAACATACTTTACGGTGGCCCTTGTGCCAGCCTGCTGGCTTACCTGTGCCAGCCTAACTCCAGGTTAAGATTGTGCCCTTAAAAGGAGTATTCAGATTTGCTAACCAGGTTGTAAGCATTTTAAGCTTTCCCCCAATGTATGATTGTCTCACAAGATTAGGCTATCCTTTCTTCCATAAAATGCAGTTCCCATGTATGTTAGAATCAGCAGGCATATTACCTTCTCACTTGTGAGGAATTTAGCAAAGTAGACATGCTCTCCCCCAGTTTTTAACTCCTCTAATTTCCTCCTTGATGCCTGAGTGTCATCCAACTTGTAGCTCTTAAAGACAGCCAATACTTCTTCAGAGTACTTGAAAGACATAATATTAAAAAAAAACATACACAAAAATATCACGGTCACAATGCGGTTTTATTTCATTATTTCATCTGCTTCATAGTCGCAGATGTTAATCTACTGCTGCACCTTTCCATTTGGTCAGAAAGGGACTACCCAAGCCCAAATTCCATTTCTAACCATTGTCCATAAAAAAAATGAACAAGTTACTTCTAATGACAGAAAATTAAACAAATACGTCACAGAACTATTGCAGAGTAAACTGCCAGCTGCACATCATAAATCTAATTGTTATTTAATCTTCAGAAGTCATACTCTCTACCCACTTCAAATCACTAATGCCAGGCTGGGGTCCACGGAACCACAGGGTTTCTACAGAGTCACTGAGCTGAGCAGGCACAGTCCCAATTAGAAACCCAAATATGAGGCCATTGGAAGCAGCATTACATGTCAAAACAGCATGTCATAACCTTTTTAACACACTATAATGCCATGCCAGAAAATCTTCCTGCAACATTAGCACACTATTCCTGAAATGGTACTGTGATGACACCACCTCATGGGTCATGTCCAGCTCCCAGATTAAACCTCTCCATCTAAAATGACTAGCACTCAATTATGAGCAATAATGATTTTCTCATACAGGTGCAAGGAAGGGTTATCCTCATGTACAACAACAATATTCAATGTATACAAACTCATACAAACAATGTAAATAAGCAATATATACAAACTCATCAACAATGTCCAGAGGTGGCCCAATCGTGAGGCCACCCAAAATGTCCGCATGGGGCGGCACCTTTGGGGGGTAGCAAACTTGCTGGAACAGAAAGTTGGATGAGGCTCCCAGTGGTGATAGCCTCCCTCTCCCTCCAGCACTACTAGCAGAGGGGCAAAAGTAGGGAAAGGGGGGAAGCTGCTGTGGCACGAGATCACCTCTCTCCGTCTAGTTGGTGCTTATGCAGCCAAATAGGCAGGGACAGGATATATGGAGCCCGCCTGCCCCTTCACTGTACTTACAAAGATTGCTGTGTGCAGCCTCCCTGCTCCGCCCCCTTCTGTTTACAGTGAGCAGAGGACGCTGGGCTCGCAGCACCCCCAGTGCCTGTTAGTTTCAAATGGAAGATGGGCCAATCAAGGAGGCTGCACAGTGAAAGCTTTGTAAGGGACAGGGGTATGGAAGTGCGCCCACTCATTCACCTACCTGCCCTCCTTCTGTTGAAGGGATGCACGTGGTGAGCATGAAATGAGGTGGTAGTGGATGGGTTTAGGCGGCATGGAGGTATCCATCACTCCCAACAAAGACCAATATACAATGGCGTGTCAGGCAGGGGGCCCAGGGGGGTCACATGGACGTGGGCAACAGTGTGGAAGAGGCAGCATTTAGATCATCCCCCCATAGCTACCCTCCTGCCTGCTCTTTAGAGAGCGAAGAAGGCAGGGCAGCCCCTCGCTCGCTCGCCCCTTAAATGCAAACGAAGCCAGAAGGCTTCATTCGCATTTTAAAAAACCCAGTGGGGGGGGAGAAGTAATTGCGGTGACATCACTGCAATTACTTTGGGTGGAGGGGCAGCAGCCTGCTGGTTGGGACCCCAGCAGCATATCCTTCAGGGCCACCTCTGCCAATATACATTTCAGGCTGCAAGTGTTCCATAAGTGATACAAAATACCAATTTCTCAGACATTACCTTAAGAAACGTTTTCCAGGAGACCTTTTCATAACACTGCACGGGATTCCTAAAGTAGTCCTGTAGTGACCAGAATTTTCTGTACAAATTGTAGTCTATTGGAATAGAACTGAGAAAATAGTATTTGAAAATGTTTCAGTCAAGTAGTGAAGTAAAAAAAAAAGAATGAACGCAGTGTGAAATATTGGTCCCATAATTACTATTTAAAAAGTCAATGGCTCACAATCTGTGGAGCAACCAAAGTTTCTATTGTCTGCATTTAGTGTTTGTATTCCTGTAAATATTTAACCTCCTACTGTAACTGTTTTTGAATTGTTTTCTGCTGCCTGTTACAAACAATATTGTCTGATTAGGGAGAACCTGAAGTATTGCTGCAAACAATATGCAAAAATAGAAGGAGAGTTTGATATATTTGTTACATTCATATGCCATTTTTCTTCCCAGGAGCTCAGGGTAGAGCAGGTTTGCAAACCGGGGCACTGTGACACCCCCCACCCACCCACCTGAAAGCCTTTGCTAGTGTTCCTTTAAGGGGCAGGGGAGGGTGGAAGGCAGCGACATGAACCCCAGGATCACATCGCTGCCAGAGCAACAGACACTGCGATCTACTTACCATTCACAGCTCCAGGCTCCAAGGTGTGCAGAGAGCCCTACGAAAGCCTCCACAGGGCTCTCGGAATGTTGTACTAAAGAAGAAGAAAACTATTGCGACCACTTTAGGTTTAGTGATTGCAGCCCGGAAGTGGTCACATTTCTTTAGTACAACATTTGGGGAGCTCGGCAGGGCTCCCAACCTCCTTGGAGCCAAGGGCTGCAAATGGTACATAGATTGCAGCGCCTGTTGCCCTAGCAGCAATGCAGTCATGGGAATCAGGTCTTGCCTTCCACCGGCCCCACACACACTTACAGCAGTTAAAACTCTTCCTGTGAGTTTGAAAAATGCTAGGGAAGGGGATTATCCCTCTCCTCTTTTATTCTCACAAAAATACTTTGAGATAGGTTAAGGTAGGAGACAGTGAATATCCAAGGTCCGAGTAAAGCTTCACGGCTGACAAAGAATTTCACATTTACCTTCCCTGGTCCGAGTTTAGGGCACCGCACTAGTGCAATAATTATAGGGTTCAATCTAGTCTAATTAGGGCATAGCACAGGCCTGTTAAATTTCCGTTGTTTTTGTCCTGCTTTTGCAGCTCAACAGGCAGCATTCAAAGCGAGAGCTGAAAGTGGCTTGTAATATAAATAAAAAGCAAATAAATTGCAAAAAGCACACAATCCAAATTACAAAAACTTAAAAAACAAATACAGGAAAAATAAGCATCATCATTCAAACCAATACAACTAGGAGCTGACACCATCACAACAGTTAAAACAATACAGCAAATACTAACTGAATCAAAGATGTGCTAACTGAATCAAAAACTGAATCAACTCCCTTTCGGAATGCCAGTAATGTGGAGACAGTTCTAATCTTAATAGAAAGCAAGTGCAATTCGGTGGGCACTACAGAAAAAGCCCTATCACAGGTCACCACCAACAAATACCCAAGAACGGCACCACCTAAAACTGGGCATCCAAGACAAGATGGGCAGACTCAGACAGGGAGGCCAAGTTCTTCAGATATCCACAACCCAAACCATCAGGCTTAATAGTTAATAAGCAGCACTTTGAACTACTCATGGGTACAGATAACCAATGCAGATGTTTCAATAAGGGATTGGTGTGGATATAACCCCTTGTGGCCACATTCGTAACAACTGCAGTTTTGGTCCAGTCTTCTGAGGCACCCCCAAACAGAGTGCACTACAATAGAAAATAATCAATGATCTCCTAGAAAATCAATAAGTTTTCTAAGTTTTTGATTTAAATGCTATTATCAGTTGTTGCCAGTGAGTTCTATATACTTTTAGTCCTAATAGACCAATAGTATGCACTTTTCCCCACACTTTAGAACAAGCTGAAGTCTTTAGAAATGTATATGCTTACCAACTTGTAGGAGCCTCATCATCTCCCATTTCTCCTTCTTCCACTTCCATTCCCTCATCTTTCTCCTCTACATGCTGCAGGAAAGTAGTGCATTTAGAATTTATGCACAATAATTTCTCAAGCATAAGGTCTGTGTCATATATTAGCAAAACTTGAGAATTTGCCCACATATCACAAAAACTACTATACAGCCTTTTTCAGCATCAGTATTAGAAGGTATAGATTATACATAAGATACTTAAAACATTTATTACAATAAAAATTATAAGCAAGAACGTAAACAGCTCAAATTTAACAGGTTCATTTAACTTGCACCTCCTTATAACGGCCCAGTTTTCAAAAGTGGCACTTAAAAGTATGAAGGCAATTTGGTGTAAAGAGTGGTTCAAGAGCTCTCTCTCTCTCTCTCTCTCTCTCTCTCTCTCTCTCTCTTTACTCCTTTCTTCTTTGAGGAGCATCAGAGCCATATTTATTCAATACATAGAAGGAAAAATGGGATTGCTCTGGTCGGTCCACAGGCAGTTCTGAGGCACGCAGAGTCTACATGCATGATAGGAAAAAAACAATACTTTTGGTTTTTGGGAAAAACTGGGAGCAACATTCTTATGCCTTTAGAATGCCTTACAAAAACCTCATAATGGTTTCGTTTTTCCCAAAAACAGGAAACAGGGTGTGTGTTTTGCCCACAACAGGCATTCTGAGACCTGCAGAGACCATGGGTGGTCATGCACAGTCTCAGAACACCTGGAGATGTGCTCCAGTCACATTTGGAGGCTCCAGGTGGGTCACTCGCCCATGGGTTTGGAACCTGTGGATTATGAAATTCAAGGGTACCAAATCCACGGATAATGAGGGCCCACCTATATAAATATATTCCCAGGACAGCTCACAAGATTAACTGAATAAAAACCAATACCTCCAAAACCTGAGCAATAAACAACGGAGCAAAAGAACAATAGATAAACAGCAGATCAAAATTTCAATACTAGAACTCTCTCAGAGGTGGTTTAAAAAGCTTGGGAAAATAAAACAATCTTCATCCAACACTGTTATAGAGTCAGAGCAGGTACTGTGCAAGCCTCCCTGGGGAGAACATTCAATCGAGAATGCATAAGAATTAAAGAGCATCTCTCCCAACTTATTACCTGCCTCCCCTCAAAAGGCGGGAGTCATTCAAAGGAAAACCTCTGGTGAAGATACAGGAATAGGTGTTCCTGCAGGTACCAAGGATTCAAGCCAAACAGGAATTTAAGATAACCACCAGCAGTTTGAATTGTGCTTGGAAATGGACCAAATGCTGGTTGAATTGCTTATGCACTGGAAAGATGTGTTATCAAAGGCCTACCAGAAGGTCCAGGAGAAATAGCAGGGTTGTACTCACCCTGTTCTTTTCCCAACAGAAGTCATCCATCAGGTTGATCTCATGCCAAAAATCAGGCCTGAAACCAGGCTGAAATGGATTCAGATAGTTTCTGCAAGCTGTTCACAGAACCTGTTTTTCTATAATAAAGAGTAAAACGGAGATAACCTTTTGTCCTAGGGTGCTTTCTTGTTCATTGGTATTAAAAACAGTGATATTTTCCAGGTTAAATTGACTTTGCAAGTTTAATCCTGTAAGGAAAAACAAAGCACTTTAGGTTCCACCAAGGTTTTATCAGTAAAAAACTGTATGTATTCACAGCATATAATGCATCCTTCCAGCAAGAATACTGAAGTTTAATTAGGATAAGGTGAATAAAAAATTATGTCTTCAATGTCTACACAAAGACACATGGACACATGGATAAGGCAGGATAAACAGCTAACATTACTACATAATAAATTATAATTCTTTCATGTGTACCATAGACCCTCCACATCCGTTTGCGTCCCGTATCCACAGATGTAACCATCCATGCCACATGGGTGCCTCCTGAGGCTCCCTGCAATAACATACCTGGAGTCTCTGGAGGCCTCTCCTGGGTCATGCAGGGCTGACAACCCACTGTGTTGGCCTCTGGGCCTCAAAATGGTCCACAGTGGAGGGCCCGCTGCATGTACAATTTTACATAATTTTGCAATCACATAATAAGAACAGAACTAATAACTAGCTAATTAAACTAGTAACTAGCTAATTAAACTAATAACTAGCTAATTAAAGCTAGAACAGAACTGAGTTTGTAAATCATTCTACAGACTCCATTTTAATCTGTCCATTGTGTCATTGTATAAGATCAACTCTCACCTGACTTTTCTGAAAGGGGAAATAATCTGGCCAGAAATAGCTGAATTCTTCCACAAAACACAGTATTCTGCGATTTGGATAATCTTCTTAAAAGGTCTGAACAACAGATATAAAAGGGGAAAACACTGATTCATTTCTCATGCTTCTAGCATTATCCCTGAAATTTCCTAAGAAGAGACTGATTATCAACATTAAGAGACTATCTCCTCTATTTGCAGGGGCACAACAGTGCTGTTGGAAGAAGCTTCTTCACTCGCAGAAGGAGCACTATGATCACAGAAGGGGACCTTGCAAGAGAGTAGTGCTCCTTCTGCCAATGGAAAGAGCTTCCAGTTATAGAGCTATGGATATTTATGAACCCATGGAAACATTACTTACGTTTTCAAATCCCTCACTTGCTTTTTTCTCCATGCTTTTTTTAATAAGCCTCTGGGCACAATCCTAACCAACTTTCCAGCACCAGGGTAAGGACAATGCAGCTCTGAGATAAGGGAATAAACATTATATTACCTTGAAGAGGCCTCCGTGACTGTCCCCCAACTGCAGGATGCAGCACATACCCCATTGGCACCATTATGTTGGAGCTGGAAAGTTGATTAGGATTGCACCCTAAGGCTGCAAACTTAACCTCACTGACACTTTCTTTTGAGGAATCATGCTTGCCATCATTTCTAGTTCTCTGAACTTCAAACATGCATATAATTCACACATACTTTGCTCCAGAATAAGAAGCTCATGTCTAGCTGCAAGCACTAAAAATACTGATAAGTGAAATAACTTTTTATATTGAATCATATTAACGTGCTCAAATGTAATTTAAGAAATATATCGTTTTGATTAGCACCACTAGAAGCTTAGTCTCCTCTTTGACAAACAAAAGGATACTCACCATTGCACATTCTCAGCAAATAATTCTTTCCAGCTGAATAAAATGTATTCTAAAAGACATAATATTGTTTGTGATGCAATCAGTTCACATTTTAAGTCAGAAGACTGTTACTTGCACTGATAGCAGAAATAACACAGCGACAAACTCTACTGAACTGTTAAATGTGAATTTGCACTTGGTATCTTACTTGACCCAGAACAGATTTGGGGGCAAGGACACAAATTTGCCTTTCATGAAAGAAAATATTACCATCAATGATTAGGCAAGAAAGTATCATATGCCTAAATTGGAGTTTTTCTAGTTTCTGTTACCATGCCATTCAAGTACCACAAACAGTTAGATCTGCATTAGTTGGGAGACTACTTAATGCAAACTGTTGTGAGCAAGTAACTTTTGTGGATTCATTTGCACAGCTGATCCAGAGTCTACACTTCAATTAGAATTAATCAATCAACAGGTACTTACATACCGCTTTTCAAAGTTAAATGATCAAAGTTAAATGTGATCAAAGTTAAATGGCTCCCTGTCCCAAAGGACTCACAATTAAAAAAAAAAATGCAGACCACTACCATCCACAGCCACGAGAAAAGACACTGTGCAGAGGTGAAGGAAGGCCCTGATGGACAGCCCATTTCACCAGGACAGTCCAAGGATGACATTTTTTTAAGACTCCTAATCACACAGATGCTGTGTTTATCTGAATGCTTAATTTTGGTGAGAAAATTTTTAAAATGCTCCTATTTCGGACATTACATCAATAGTTTAGCCACAATTCACACTATTGAGTAGTATAATATGACATGTATTCCAATGCATTAGGCCAGTGGTTTTAGCGAAGGGACCCATTTTTTGGAATGACAATCTGACTGGGAACCACTGGAAGTGATGTAATTAACCTGGAAGTGATGTCACGGCCAGAAGTGCCATCACTGTGATGCCAGAGCCTGCTGTTCTTGAGAATGCAGCAATAAGAGCACTTGGACAGAGCAATCCTAACCCCCACTTGGGCCGACACAAGCCACTTGTGTCGGCCCTGCAGTATTGCTCATGTGTTGTAAAGCATGTGCACAACAGCACAAACTCACTTGGCCGACACAGGCAGCTGTTCCAGCACAGGTTATGATCACACTCTATATTTCCAAAAGTTTTCAACCAAACCAAACTTCTGAAGTACAAGTTGAATATCCGTTATCCGGACTGCTTGGGACAGGAAGCTGTCTGGATTTCAAATTTGTTTAGATTTTAGAATAGTTGCATAAATAAGATGTTTCCTCTTGTTATTTTCATTGTTACCCACGCAGGTGCCTGTTGACCTCTTGGACATTTTTCAACAATGTCTGTACAGGTACTCGTCACAGAGCAGAGAACAGAACTTACCGCCTGTATCTGCACTATACATAGGAATGAGCACAAGACCTGTAGTGTAGGTTTCACACCATGAAACAAGTCTTGGATAAAACTAGATTTCAGAACAGTCTGGATTTTGGATGTCCAAATAAGGGTAACATACCTGAAATACTTACCGATTTCCATGTGGTTACATTTTTTTCCACAAAGGTGAAAATTCTGTCACACTGATCCAAAGGAAGGCAATCCAAAACATCTCCCAATAGCACAAAAGGGGTTGATGCAGTACAGATACCTTTATAAAATAGACAATATTGAAACATTGGAGACTATTTCCTTTTTAAGAGGTTTTTCCCCCCTTCCAAGAAGCTCAATCAGGCTAACAATAAAAGTTATTTCTATTCTTGTAGAAACTGAATTTTCTTTTTATTCAGTTCTGCAGTGTCTAAGTGCATTTCTTTCTCCATGAATGTCTGTCTGCCCCAGCTAACGCTATCAAACAGATCAGCCAAATCACCAGGACAAGAGCTGATAAATTAAAGCAAATTTCTAAATGTCATGAAGAACAATACACAAGGACCCCCATTTTAATAGTTCTATCACTATAGCACTTTGTGTATCTTCATAACAATTAGAAACCTGTCATGCAATAACATGACATAACAATTAGAAACCTAATAGACATGCAAATTTATTACCAATAATACCATATTACAATCAGCAAAGATACAGCTTATTATGGATATAGGCTGCAGTGCTCAGAATATGCAACACTAGAGCCCAGCTCATACAGTCACCAGCATGCACAGAGGGAAGCACCATGCCTGGCAATTGTATCAACTAAGCCAGGTCTCTCCAGACTCCAGTCTACAGGCCAGTGCCTGATCTGATCCTTCCCCTAGATAAATTGAGCTTACCGGTCTACCAGGGAGCCTTCTATCATTGCGCCCAATTGCCCCCAACCTTTGCACTTCTGGATTCTGTCACCCAAGCAGGCTTTTAGCTGGCTTGCATGAAAGTTGCGGGGAATTGGGAAAGATGATAAAAGGCTCCCCATGTTGCCTCCAATTGACCCCAAACATGTCGCTGGCAAGCCACTTCTGCATGGGGTTGCCCCAGCAGGCTTTGAGACTTCTGGGCAGATGTGGCCAGAGGCAACATGGACAGGCTCCCCGGCGGAACAGTAAGCTCCGTTCAAACCAGGGAAAACTTTTTCGTTGCTCTAGAACAGAACACTTTTGTACAATGCAATAACTTCAGCTGAACCTTAGGAAATGTTGTGAAGAAGTCTTATTTAAGAGTGAATTTGAATATACAAAAAGTTTATCATTGCTTTATTATAACTGCATTTTGATTTACTATAAACCATCTACAACTTTTATCAAAACATACAGGAGATACGTCTAAAATATGGCTATTTGTCACTATCCACACAAAACAAAGTACACAACCAGTTAGGCAGAAGAACTAAACATGTTATGAAAATTAATACATTATACAAAAATTGAGGAGTGATGTGAATTGTAAAACAAGAGGTTCAGAACCTGTCCGACACGCACCTTCTGTGACTCCACTAATAGCAAGAGAAATGATAGCCAGGACATTTTCGCAGGAAGCTTTGCTTATCTAAACAAATGTGATACAATCCAGATCATTATACTGCTTGATACTGAGCTGATGCATTTAATTTTAATTAGGCAGGTGAAAACCAATGCAGCAGAAAATAACAGTCACAGAAATACTAAACAAATATGAATGCAACACTCCATTTTAATAGGACTACAAGGCACACATCTCCTTTGGATTCCACAGCCACTCTTTACTCCCATAATTTACTGCATTTCACTGCATCATTTCCTAACTAGCAGTCTCCTGTTGCAACCTATTTTATACGGCGCATACCAATAGCAATACCAACAGATTGCAATGAAGCGTATCATACAAGAAGTTCGCACAAGAAATAGGCTCAAGAAGGATTTAAACTGACCAATCCTAACCAATTTTCCAGCAATTATAATACAGCCTTGAGGTAAGGGAACAAACATTCCTTGATTTTGAGAAGGCTGCCATGACAGCTCCCATCACCACCACTATGAAATTCAGCGTGAGGCTCTTTGGCAGGGCCGAACTGGCACTGGAATTTTGGCTAGGACTGGGCTGAAAAGTTTGCTAATGACAATAAAAGGTATATTTTTTAAAAGGAAATATTCTGCTTTAACATAATTTTACAACTGAACTGAATCACTGATTTCATTCACTTGTAATATTTACCTAGGCATATCAGGAAAAAACGGTATTGAATTTTTGCTTAGAATGAAAAAAATCATTAATATCCGTATAGAATCTTCTATCTGTTGAACGGATAAATATGAACAGCAATTGTAGTACTCACTATTTCTTCTTCTAGGACAACTCTGAAAGCTTGATCCAGGGTAAATTTTTTTTCATTTTCACTATGGATGAAAAAAAATTCAAGTTTGGCAAAACTTTTGATATAAATGAAATACCAAATTATGAGCAAAATGCAAATGTACGAAGATTTTTTTTTACCTTCCAGGTATCTGGCTGAACGCATTCAATAAAGGTTTAATGGTTTTGTTGTTGAGAGCATCTCGAGTAGAATTCTGAGAAGACAAATTTTTCAAGTTATCTCTGGCCAATTAAAGAGAAGTTAGTGAAGCCATACACTTTAAAAAAAATTCAGTATTGCATCGGACAATTTAAAAAGTGCTATTTCTATTAAAGTCACCTCTATCAAATGTATCTATTTATAACATCTACAACCTATTTTTCTTTCATGATAGAACTGAAGATGGCTTATACAGAATATCTAGTTGCTGGGCAGACCCAGACCTGCTTAGCTTCATGCATCAGATGTCATCCATGCCCTGGGATCAAATGGGCTTTAGAGTCCAAAACGTTATTTATAATCCAATCCTAAACATCAAGTTACATCTCAAGTTCAGTTAATCATGACTAAGGAAACAATGGGATGTCAACATAATTAAATGCAGTGGTGTACCAAGTGGGGCAGGGGGAAGTCCGCCCATGTGCCAGTAATAAGAGGGTGCCTCTGTCATGTGGCTGTTCCTGCCATTGCTGGGTTGAATGTGAGTCCAGTGCTACCCTGTGCATCTAATGGTCAGTTGCCCTGGCATGTACCAAGTTGGGGGGATTTCCACACAGAGGTCAAGTTTACCCATGGTTTCAAGTGGCTAAGGGCACATTGGTGGGAGCCATCTGCCATGAGTGTCAAATATGCTAGGTATGCCATTGATTAAATGTTTTCAAGAGACTATCATTCACTATCAGTCATTACCCTGGCAAACTATAAATTTTTATTTTTATAAAAGATTTTATAGCAAAATGTTAAAGAATGACCACATACACAAATAGAAACTTTACACATAGACTATGATGGCTAAACTTTAAAATACAGGCGTGCCCCAATAGCCACTGATTCAGTATTGATGGTTTCAGTTATCCACAGATACCATGGATAGCGGGACTCCTATTAATAAGATAGGTCAATACAAGGTTTCCCCATGACCGAATGGTCTAGTCATGACCAACTGTAGGGGATGGTGCGCATCTCTGTTTCTAAGCCCATAGAGCCAGCGTTTGTCTGAGGACAAGCTTCTGTGGTCATGTGGCCGGCATAGTGCACGGAACGCCATAGTGCACGGAACGCCGTTCCCTTCCCACCGAAGTGGTCCCTATTTATCTACTTGCATTTTTAGGTGCTTTCAATCTGCTACGTTGGCAGGAGCTGGGACAAGCAATGGGAGCTCATTCCACTGCGTGGTCTCGAACTCCCAACCTTCTGGTCAGAAAGCCCAGCAGCAGTGGTTTAACCCACAGCGCCACCACGTCCCAGTCATTAATAAGATAGGGGAACATTAAACAAATCTCTTTTTTTTTAGCTTGCTGAAGCAAAACCACTAACGTCCCAGTAAACTAACTAAACAAAACCATTATTTTTACAAAGCATTCTAAGTATCCATGGTTTCAGGTCTCCACGGCGGGATCCAGAATGGAACCCCAGCGGATTCCGGAGAATGCCTGTACAACCATATTTTAGTGGCTTAGGTCTGATCTAAGTACAAAAGTAGTTCAGAGAATATTTAAAAAAACAGTAAATTTCTGAACATACATAAAGACAAGAATCTCTGTAGTATCAGAAACATCCAATGCAAGCATAACCTGCGCCTCAAAGTTCCACATTGTTTATGCAACGTTTTAACAATACAAAGATGCATGCCTTTAACCATTTTTTCCTAAATGCAATATCAAACAGAAATAGGGAAACATAATAGGAGCCTTCGCAGCACAAGCATAACCACTTCAAACGTTGTGCTGTTGTTCAACACATGCAGAATGTTACATTCTGCAACAATCCACTTAAACATCCTCATATTTAACACCACTTATTTGCATCTGCATTTCCATAATTTCATTATCATGGTACTTGTGTGTGAGAATAAGCCATGACAAATCAGCATCACTGTGTGAATGTTTTCATCACCTTAGAACATGATTTTCAATGGAATCAATTCACACAGTCAGCAGCAAGCCATTGTGCATTTGGGTAATCCAAGTGATGAGAAATTCAGTAATGTGCAGGGATGTGTGAACCAGCCTCTGCGCCACTGAGAATTCTCCCATGAGTAAAGTCACTCATTCATTAGAAAAGTTTAGTGACTTTTTCAGTGATCCTGATAAAGATATTACCATATTGTCATTTTTGAGACATTTTCTAAGAGACCAACATAGATGCTCACAATGCTTGTCATTCACAAGCAAGCACAGTTTTATGGCTCCCCTAACACCGTCTGATGAGGGTGAAAGAGGAAAGTGCCAAAATTGGCTTGAAGCTCAACATTAAAAAAACTAAGATCATGGCAACCACTCCCATCACTTCCTGGCAAATAGAAGGGGAAGGAATGGAAGCAGTGACAGACTTTATTTTCCTGGGCTCGAAGATCACTGCAGATGGTGACTGCAGTCATGAAATTAAAAGACGTTTACTTCTTGGGAGAAAAGCTATGGCGAACCTAGACAACTTAATAAAAAGCCGAGACATCACCCTGCCAACAAAAGTTCGCATAGTCAAAGCAATGGTAGCCATGTATGGCTGTGAGAGCTGGACCATAAGAAAGGCAGAGCGCCGAAGAATAGATGCTTTCGAATTATGGTGTTGGAGAAGACTCTTGAGAGTCCCCTGGACTGCAAGGAGATCCAATCGGTCAATCCTCCAGGAAGTCAAGCCTGATTGCTCCCTGGAAGGACAAATCCTGAAGCTGAAGCTCAAGTACTTTGGCCACCTCATGAGAAGAGAGGACTCTTTAGAAAAGTCCCTCATGCTGGGAAAGATTGAAGGCAAAAGGAGAAGGGGGCGGCAGAGGATGGTTAGAGAGTGTCACTGAAGCAATGAACATGAAATTGGGTGAACTCCGGAAGCTAGTGTAGGACAGGGAGGCCTGGCGTGCTGTGGTCCATGGGGTCGTGAAGAGTCGGACACGACTTAGCAACTGAACAACAACAACAACAACAACACCAGAGGCTGATTTCATGGATAGATGGGGAAATGCTCACACTGGAAAGAGCTTCTTCTGAGCGCTGTTGCCACCAACATTTCAAATGGAACTGAAAACATTTCTGTTGCCTAGCTGGTTATACTGTGACAGGCACCAAGCCGCACTGTATGACAGACTATGGCTACAGTCCTAGGCACACTTTCCGGGGAGTAGGCCCCATTAAATACAATGGGACTTACTTCTAAGTAGACCTGCACAGGATTGGGCTGTAATCAATCAAGTTGTGGAAGTTAGATCTAAGCTAACTATGCATTATACAGAGTGTGGTGGTAAACTAAGATTACCAAGTCATATTTTTGGATCCTCCATTTTGCGATAAGTATCTGCATGTCGTAAACCAGGAGAACAGTGAAACTATGACCTGTAGTCTGGAGTGGAACAGTCCAGAATTCTACCCTCTTGCTTTACGCCCCTCGCTCTGCGTGACGTGTAGTAGGTCTAAATTCCACCATTACATGAGCTGAATCGTCAGCCCGTCCAACGTCTCCCTGCCACACGAGCACAGCCAGCCACACAACATTCGCGCTTTCAGCCTCGTCCATTCAAAACGCGAGTTAAGTGGCCAACGGCGCCGAAACAGAGGCCGGCGCCGGCGCCGGCGCCAGCTCAGGACGGAAAGAGAGGGGGCATGCGGCACCCTGCGAATACCGCGGCCGCACACCTCAAATTCACGCCGCGCGCGCTCGCTTTCCCGCTCACCGTGAAACGCAGCCGCGCCTCAGGCAAACTAAAGAGCGGCGGAGACATGATCCCCACCGGCAGACCCGTCCCGCGAGCAGCAGAGGCGACGTGGAGTGATGACATCATCCCCGCGCGCTCAGCACGGCTGGCGAGGATTCCAACCTTGAAGTGATAATAACAGGAGACAACATGACGTCAGTTTCTTGAAGCCGTTCACTTACAAAAATGGCTGACTCAGATCATTGCCGCCAAGGAGGAGGGTTGCCGCGAATTCACGAATAAAAATCTCCCTGCACGCGTGTAAAAGTTATTTTCAACCTCTTTAATCATGCCTGCGTGTTCTGCATACGGGTGTGCGAATCGCTGTACGAAAAATGGGATTTAATTTCCACGGAAAGATTCATGTATTCTCATTACATCGGTTCAATAAAACAACCGTTAACTGTAACAGTGAGTGCATTATTTTTTGAAGCTGTGTAATTTCTTGTTGTTCCTAGCAGTTTTATTCACCATTTTCTGACACCCACTGTTAATGGTCTAGAAGGAAAAAATACATATTTCCCCCCTCCTTTCCCCCCCTTTCCGTTTACACTTTTTTTCCCCACCTTCCATTTTCTACTGTAATATTTTTGAAATTCTGAACATTAACAGAATTTGTTTTATGGGGGGTGTGAGTGTATTAGTTTAAAAAAATACGCTTAATAGCCTAGAAGAAAAAAAGAATTACTCTCATATTGACAACTACTTGTGTTATACATTGAGAGATTTTAATGTAATTTTCCTACATATTTATCTAATTTTTGCCCACCCTCCCCTTTTTTTCTTTCCTTCCCGTTCACACTTTATTTTTGCTTGTGTAGATTTCAAAAAATGAGTCTGTGAAAACAGTGCAATCCGAGTTTAGATAGACAGCAAGTAGCATTTCGTCCGGTATGTTCAGTAATAGAATTATGAGGAATTAAACCTTGTAAGTGCATATTAAATCATAATTAAGTGCATATTAAATCATAATCAGGTTACCAATAATGTTTCTCCACGATCACACATTGTTATTTTGGTAAGTTTTTATTTCAGGAGTAAATTATTCAGTCCTAAACAGTACCAGAAAAGCAATCTGTTAATGTTCAGAATTTTGAAAATATTACAGTAGAAGTATAGGGAAATGCGCTGCTTAGAAGGTTGTGGGCAGTGATTATTCGGATGCGCATCGGAATGATGTACCTATATTATTTGGAAGCATGATCAAATGTGTCGTCTTATTGACATGCACATAACATTTGGTGTAAAATTCACAACAACAACAGTTCCGCTTTCGGTAATGTAATGTATTCAGATGAGCGGCCAAATGTGTAGTCTTACTGGCAGGGGCGTAACTAGGGGATGGCGGGGGGTGGCACGAGCCATGGGCGCCATCTTGCAGGGGGCGCCATTCGCATGGCGCCCGCCCCCACAAAATGGCGCCCACGGCCCGGCCGCTCCCTGCGCCGCATTCTCCTCGCTCTGGCTGGCCTTAAAGAGCCAGCCGGAACGAGGAGAACGCGCTGCCACCCGGCGCCCCCTCCCACTTCTCAAGGGGGGCGGGGCGCCGGGCGCCGCCGTATTCTGTTCGCTCATGCCGGCTCTTTAAGGCCAGCACGAGCGAACAGAAAGAACGCGGCGCCCCGGCCGCGTTCTGTTTGCTCGTGCCGGCCTTAAAGAGCCGGCACGAGCGAACAGAAAGAACGCGGCGCCCCAGCCGCGTTCTGTTCGCTGCCGCTGGCCTTAAAGGACCGTCGGCAGCGAACAGAACGCGCCTCTTAGAAGGGGCGGGGCGCTATGTCATGATGTCACGATGTGACGTCATGACGTTGCGTGCCCCTAGGGGCACATTTTCATTGGGCGCCATGGGCGCCCTTTCAAATAGATTCGCCCCTGCTTACTGGCGTGCAAACCAAACATTTTGTATCCGAAAAATCACTGCTGAAGGTTGTGTGTGGATTGAGTTCCTTTTACTTCTTCATACCTACTTCAGTTTGTGAAGGGTTGCATACTTTAGGAAGTAATATTTTTCAGTAGCAATTAATCACAATGATTTTAAGTACCTGTGCAAAGTAATCCCATTTTTCGTACAGCGATTCGTGCACCCATATGCAGAACACGCAGGCATTATTAAAGACGTTGCGATTCACTTTTACACACGTGCAGGGAGAGTTTTATTAGTGAATTCGCGGCAATCCTTCTTGGCGGGAAAGATCTGCGTCAGCCATATTTGTACACCCATAGCTTCAAGAAAATAATACCATGTCGTCTCCAGTTATTCTACCTCTATGGCGGCACCCCTCCCCGAGTCTCGCAGTCTCTTTAGGCGGCCACGCCCACCTCGGGCGAAAGAGCGAATGAGAGGAGGCGGCAGTTCGAGACCTTCTCTCCGCCTTCATGCATCGAGTTATTATACATAGAGAGGGCATGACGTCACATACTTGAAGCCATGGGTATAACCCCGCCCCTTTTTCCCCTTTCCCCTTTACACGATGATTTACACGTTTTCTCCCCGCCTTCCATTTTCTACGGTAATATTTTCGAAATTCCGAACATTAATAGAGTTTGTTTTATGGGGGGGGGGGTGAGTGTAGAAGTTTAAAAAAAATACTCTTAATAGCCTAGAAGTAAAAAAGGTAAGCAGCCCTCACAAACTGAAGTAGATATGAAGAGATAAAATAAAAATTAAAAAATATCACTTCATAAAATAAGCAGCCCTCACAAACTGAAGTAGATATGAAGAGATAAAAGGAACTCAATCCACACACAACCTTCAGCAGTGATTTTTCGGGGCGGGGGGGAGAGTAGAAGTTTAAAAAAATACTCTTAATAGCCTAGAAGTAAAAAAGAATTACTCTCCTATTGACAACTACTTGTGTTATACATTGAGAGATTTTAATGTAATTTTCCTACATATTTATCCGATTTTTGCCCACCCTCCCCCTTTTTTTCTTTCCTTCCCGTTCACACTTTATTTCTGCTTGTGTAGATTTCAAAAAATAAGCCTGTCAAAGCAGTGCAATCCGAGTTTACATAGGCAGCAAGCGGCATTTCGTCCGGTGTGTTCAGTAATATAATTACGCGGAATTAAACCGTGGAATTGCATATTAACTCATAATTAGGTTACCACTGATGTTTCTCCACGATCACACGTTGTTATTTTGGTAAGTTTTTACTTCAGGAGTAAATAAATAACTCCTAAACATCATGCGAAAACCCATTGGAAATGCTTGGAATCAGAATTGTTTTGAGTATATTTACGTCACCGCTAACCCCGCCCACTAGCTTCAGACTCTCCCTATGCAAATAACCACCAGGGCCGGGCCCTGCATGTCTCTTAACTGATGGGTAGGAATTGAGAGGCGTTCGTGAACGCGCGATTGTTTTCGGCTCCTTAAAAATCGCTTTGGTTCCTCTCGTTGCTGTTGAAAACAGGCGAGAGAGGTTGATGTGCAGCGTGTTTTCTTCCTCCTGGAGGAATCCTGGCGCGTACCGTGTTAGAAAATAACAGCTGCAAGGGGGGGCACGTGGCTCAGGGTCGCAACTGCATTTACCTCAGAGCAAGACCCATAGAACATAGTGGGGGTTACTTCCAAGTAAGCGTGCTTATAGGCTTGTGTGCTGGATTATCCCAGACCTTGCTGACAGAATCCCAGTATTAATGCAGATAAACGGGAAAACTGACAGGAGCCTGCCTTGCTCTGCCTGCTGCCTTCTCAATCTGTCAGCCGTTTCGCTGTGCACGCCAGTCTCTCTCGCTCTCTCATTAAAAGCAAGAAAGGGGATTGAGGCAGTGACAACTCACCTCCTTCTCCAGGGCTGCTTGTGCAAGCCATCCTGGTGGTGAAAGTGGAGAAAGAAGCAACAGAGGGATGCAGATCCCATCTGATTGTTCTCCAGGAAGGGGAATGGTTACTTCCACAGGCAGACGGTGAAGCAGCCCCTCCCATCTTCCTCACTTCCACCTGCTGGTTCCTACCCAGCATGTTCTACCCAGACTGTATGTTTGAAGAACTGGTCAGGCAGGAACCAGCAGGTAGTGGGGATAAAGGTACAGAAAGAGTTCTGGGAGCATTGTATGGCACTGTCCAGTTCTTGCCCATCCTGTATTAAAGAAATGAGTGGAGAAGAAGGTAACAGGTGCAGGTGCATTTATTTAATCTTTTAAATAAATAAATAAATAAATAAATAAGAAGTAGGGCAAAAAAAAAATGGCTGAGCATTGCTTCAACATGGGCTGGGTTATTACATGTAATAATACATGTTATTGCACTGAGATTTATTGTGTTGGAAAAAATAGCTCCTCCAAGAATTTACCAAACTTTTGGATGCAGTATCTTAATAACTATACCATCTCTGTGCTGTGCGTTGAGAGCAGATTTTGTGTGTTTTTGTGTTTAACAGACAAAGTAAAGTGTTAATATGGAGGACAGTCCAGAACACTGAGATACAATGGCAAGGTGTTTTCCTTTGGGTGAGCTGTAAGTGCCTGGTTGTCACCTTGATTGACTAGATACAAATTTGTAAGAAAACTCAATAGAAAATTGTGGTTTACTGGAGCTACTGCATAGCTAGATGTTTTTATTTCCTTTCAAGTCTCTGGAGACCAGACCTCAATCATGTCACTATCTTTTAAGACAGTTCAGATTCATCTTTTGGTAAGACGACTCTGCAGTCTTTATTTAATAAATCACATGGCAAACATAGGTGTCAACTTTAAAAAGCCCTTTCTCTTCCCAATTGGTTTTACAGTCTGTTGGGAAGACTAAATGAAATGGTTTTTGTTTTTCTTGATATTGCTATCCTCTGAGGTGCATGAATAAATCGTAAAGGGCAGTGTTTCATAACAGTCCTATTTCTCCCTTGTATATCCCACCCCTCAAAAAGAGTAACAACCTTTTTCACAACAATCTAAAAAGTGTAAATTTTTTCCAATCTGACATGATTGGAAAACACACACAAAGACATCGACACAGTCACCTACACATGCACACCCACATTCACTCACAGTCACACACATATGAGAATAACCTTTTTTGACCAAGTTGCAAATGACCATAGCTTCTTGCTAAAAGATATAGCCATAGTTATTCTTAAATGTTTAGGGCCAAATCCTTTCCAACTTTACAGTGCTGATGCAACTGCAGTGCGGCCCTGAGGTAAGGGAACATTTGTCATTTGTCAAGGAGGCTTTCATGACTGCCTTCCAACTGCAGGATGTAGTGTGTGTCCTGATGGCATGGCTCCATCAAAGATGGAAAGTTGGATAGAATTGGGCCGTAGTGTCCAGTTTCACAACCTTGAATACCACTGAGGTTGAATACCACAACCTTGAATACCACCAAGAAACCAACAAGAAAACTAATACGAATAACAAAATTACCTTTGAATTGACACAATATAATCAGAAAAGCAAACCACAGTGGTTATAATTAACCGGAAAAAAGGAAGAGCTAAAACATGGATTATATAAATACCCAATACATACAGGACTTTACTAGAAAAATCAAAGGGTTGTAGTCTAGGAGCGCAATCAGTGATGTCATTCAGGGGGAATGGACCAGAACGGGCGTTCCAGATCCTAACGGGCTCTGTGGCTGGTTCCGGGTTCCTGACAAGTGCCAATCAAAAGTGAGTTCCTGTTCCTAAATCATTTGAATGACACCACTGAGCGCAATCTTAACCTGGAGTTAGGCCAGCAAAGTTTGGCTAGCACAAGGGACACTGTAAAGCGCCTTTGGACCACTCTCAGAGTCAGGGAGGATGGTGCACAGAGCAGAACTGCAGTAGGGGAGGTGGGTTGGGGGGCTTTAGAACTTTGCTCCTGCTCCACCCCATAACATTGGCCAATATGACATACACACTAGAACACATATAGTTATCTGGGACTACACTAACATAATGGGACCTACTTCTGAGTAAACATATATTATTGTACTGTCAGTCAATAACGTCAGTCAGTATATGTTTATACTTAGAAGTTTATGTATTGACTATCCAGCTGCGTTCATTTTATTTTTGTAAAAAGCAGAAAAGTGAAATTGGCAAAACTTGCCTATTTAATTGTCCAACGTGTATGGCAAATGACAAAACCAAAAGCTGGGTCCTGCATCAGTTCCCCCCATCACCACTTGAGGTCTGTGATGGTTTTCAAGAGGAATGCATAAAGGGAAAAAATGCAATTGGGATGCACTTTGAAGAACTGCATAAAATTTGTGTTTATGAATAAATGTTTTTCTAGCTGGCTAGGTTGGGAAAAAAATTGTATGTATGGGTGTGTGTGTGTGTGTGTGTATTTTGGAAACAGAATGAATGGATCAAAGAAACTTTTTTCCTTTGCATAATTTTACATCAAAGATGTTTTGCTTTTATTTACTTTTCCACTTCCTGGTATAAGAACATTTTGTTTAATGTACTGACTTCTAGCATATTGGTTGTAACTGGTTATTGTGCCAGTAGATGTCAGAACAGATACAGAAAATAAGACTGCGCTTTCTGCCTTCTGTTTTCTAACTTACAATTTGAGGTTGAAGCAGCTAGTAAGGATATGCTGGAAATTTAGGGCGCAATCCTAACCAACTTTACAGCACCAGCATAGCTGTGCCAATGGGGCATGTGTTGCATCCTGCAGTTGAGTTGGGCAGTCACCGAGGCCTATGGGAATGTTTTATTTATTCCCTTACCTTGGAGCTGCATTGTCCTTACCTCAGTGCTGGATAGTTGGTTAGGACTGCACCCTTAAAGCCATTTAGCATATGACTACCCATTATCCTAACTAGATTTAAATGCTTCCATGTATGCCAGTTCATTTCAAGAAATTAGAAAAAAAATAGGACTATTATGAGCTCTGTCTGGTTTGCTATTATTTTTTTGAAGTTACTTGTTTTTACTAATCTTAGAGAAGGTAATATGCAAACTCAGTTGACAGGAAATTTGCTTCTCCCCCCGCCTGGTTCACTGTACAGTTATTTCTAGTTCTACTGTTCTTCCACCATATTGACAAATTAAAGAATATTTACTGTTCGGATGAAGTAAAAATCTAATTCCGTTAATGCAAGCTAGTCTTTCCACTCACAGTTTTTTTCCTTCATGATTCATTTCCTGCTTCACTCCACCTACTTCATGAATGATAAACAAGAAAGAATATTCCTTGAACATGCTTGCTTTTTAAACTTGCCACAAGGAATGGCTTAAGTTTAAATGTAACGAGAGGCTTTAACAAAACAAAACAAAAATCAGAGGAAACCTATAGTACTCTAAGCAGAGGTGCTGTATCAGAAAGGTCACTATGCATGTGAAACATTTTTATAAATCATCTCTTGCTTGCTTTGGCCAAAAGGCAGGTAGGATGGCAGTGCCAGCATGTGTTTAGTAGAAAAACCAAATGGATTTCTGTGTGAGATCGTTTTCTGTCTCTTTCCAAAGAACATGCCAAGGCATTTTATGACAGTGGCTGGTTACTCCATGAGCATTGATGCAAACACAGCAGTGATTTAAAAGGCAGTATGAAAAAGGCTTGAGACTTTGGTAGGCTGTGGCTAGAGTGCCTTTTATCAGTTACATTGAATTTGCCAGCGCTATTCCTTCTTGGCAAAGAAGGATCTACCCCCTTTATAAACTTGAGGATTGACTGCTAGGATTGAAAACTGACAGTCTTGGATTACCCAAGGCCACCAGCCATGCATGGACTTGGTTAGGGCCTCCCTTTTTGCCTTATACAGGCTTGTGCGAAGTCTGACCAAAATGTCTTTTAATGCTCATGTAATAGTGGCTTCATTTGCTATCTGTTCAAAGTAAGGGAATCTTTTACTTCCCATCTTTCTTTCCTTCCAGCTTGTTTTCCTACTTGTTCCCTTTCTGTGTTATTTATTTGTAAAAATGTATATCTTGCCTTAAGAACTAAGTACAAGGCAGCTTACAACACAATAAAAATACAATAGATGAAATACAATAAACACCCATTAAAAAATACCAAAACACAGTGCATATAAAAGAGCCAATTGCAATAAAGCCAGAATAAAAAATGAGAAACAGTGTGCTAACAAGAACCTATGGGAGAAAGCTAACTGAACAAGAAAGTCTACAGCCCCCACTGAAGGCCACCAGGGAGGAGAGATCCTCAACTTTACTGGGAAGGAATTCTGTTGTACAGCCACATTTTGCCACCAGCATAGCCTCAAACATCAATGGCATATGCAGGAGAGTCTCCCAGATGCCCTCAAGGGATGGGGTCATCTCATAAGGGTGAAGGAGGTCTTTTAGAATCCTTAAATCAGGCTTATAGTTTCACAGAAGAATTTAAGGTTACCCACAGACTGTGCAGCTTTACTTCATATAAGAGAGCAATCCTAACTTGAGGTTAGGCCAACACAGTTAGGCCTGCAAAGTTTGGCCAGTACAAGGGACACCGTAAAGTGTGTTTGGACCACTCATGGAGTCAGGGAGGATAACACACATCTGTGTTCTGGCCTCTGACTGTGAGAGTGGTCTAAACACTCTTTGCGGTGGCCCTCGTGCGGGCCAAACTGTGCTGGCCTAACTCCAGGTTAGGATTGCACCCTAAATCAGATGAACTCTACAGTAGTTTCCAGATAAACTATAATTTTGGTTTTGCTTGAGCAATCCTTTATGAAGCTAAATATGATGTGTAAAGATTTATGTAATTTTTTTTAGCATAAGTCTTCTAGTGTGAGGGTCCTTTTTATTTTCTGCTTCTCTTCCTCTCAAAAAAAAAATGATATAAAATACAGTTTGTGCTCAACCAGCTATCTTATTAGGCCAGAATTCTAACCAGAATTAGACGTTGTGTAACGTTGTGTAACACAATGACAATAAATAATAATAATAATAATAATAAGCTTTCTAGCACCAGGGTAAGGGCAATGCAGCTCTGAGGTAAGGGAACAACCATTCCCTTTCCTTGAGGAGGCCTCTGTGACGACTACTCCACCGCAGAATGCAGAACATGCCCCGTTGACACAGCTATTTCAGTGCTGGAAAGTTGGTTAGGATTGTGTCCTCAGACACACATAGTTCTTCATTCTGCTTTGCATATAAGAGATTCACATGATTAGTTTAAGCAGCATACTCAGTATTTCTAAAGTGGCCATGAGAGACTAGAATAAATTGAAATCATTTGTCCTTAAAGACAATTAGAATTCTTGAAACACGACCTATACTTTAGAGACCTGATTTTTAGTTAGCATCCAATGAGTCTGATATCTTATTATGAGAAAAAGCCATATCAACATAAAAATAAATTAGATTTATTACAAATGTGGAGTTACATTTAGATAATATACATAACAGAGTTATAAACCTGTCTGTAGTGATGTTTTAGACTTCCTATATCATTCCTTGTGCAGAGTAACAATATACAACAATACTTAGCATTAGTATAGCATTTTTTTCCACTTGCAGTCCTAGACACATGAAGTAAGGCTGCATTCCTATCCACACCTTGGGAGTAAGCTCCATTATCAACTACTAGCCTTTTGTTACCTGGTGTTGCCTGGGTAACAAATTATCCCAAGCTTCTATTAGACAGGAAAAGGAATTAATTCTATCTATAGTGTCAAATCGAAGTAATTTTATTTACAGGTCGTTAAAAGTATAAGTGCAGTATAAAAAGTATAAAGTAAAAATCTTTTAAAATTCACTATAACATTAATTTAACTCAAAACTTGATTATAAACAACATTTTTAGTTTCACCTCCAGGAGCAAGAATAAATAAATTCTTGAGTGAACCCACCCTTGAGCAAGCAACATAAAGTTGTCCGTGGGAGAAACATGGCGATCTCAAATCCACACCGCAGTACGTAATAGAGTGCCCCTGTGACTTGTTGATCGTGACCAAGAATGCAAGTCTCACTGGAAATTGCAATCTCTTAAAGTTAAAAGGGAGATCCGTTGGAATGAGTGGTATCTGTGGGATAAAAACTGTTTCACCCTCTCCCTTTCCTGTTAAGATAGTCGCTTCAATTACATGACCCAGCATCTTCTTGACACACAGCCTTGTGCCATTGCAAAGTTTTGGCGGGTCGAGGTTCTGTAGTAAAATAATTGGAGATCCCACTTTAAGTAAAAGACGATGTGGTGGCAATCCAGCCGGATCAAGTGAGTTTAGGAAGTCTGATGGGAAATTGATGACCTCATTGGCCTCTACTACGGTATCGACTACGCCTAGTAACATGGCAAATATTTGAGTGGAGTCCAAGACCGGGGCATATTGACTTCTAAAAATTCCCAGAAGGTTCTACAGAGTTCTATTCGACTAAACTTGGGCTTAAATGTCATTGGAACTGTCACCAATCAGCTCAGCAACCCGAAAACTATGGATTCAACACTAATATCGGGCGTTTTCGATTATTTTTACATGGCACCCCCATCCCTAGGGGTGTCATACCCCCACAGTATTTTTCCCAGATCATAAAGCATATGTGTACCAAGTTTGGTATAAATTGCTCCAGGCATTCCAGAGTTATGCTGGAACATACACACACACACGGACATTTTTTTTGCACCCCTTCTCACCTCCAACGCTGATGGGGGCCGAACCTAGACTCAAACGGCGTTGGGAGCATCGCGGCTTGCCTCGGCGACCCCGGAAACTACGGATTTGACACCGATGTCGTCCGTTTTCGATCATTTTTACATGGCACCCCCTTTGTACCCCCACCCCTGGGGGTGCTACAGGGGTCTGACCCCTGCAGTATTTGCCGCCAGACCGTAAGGCATATGCGTACCGAGTTTGGTGCACGTTGCTCCAGGTGCTGCGGAGCCTATGTGGAACACACACTCACACACACACACACACACACACACACTCCTATAGATAGATAGATAGATAGATAGATAGATAGATAGATAGATAGATA
>JAJKFI010000031.1:9696942-9753107 GCA_029204185.1 Lerista edwardsae
GGCAATATGCACACCTAGTACTGTCGAATCCAGTTGAGAGGGCTTTCGTTTGAATTCTTTTGATTTGATATGGAAAGTGTGCTGGTAAGGAACTGGACTATAAGCATTTTGCTACCACTGCTCCTATGGAAGCTGGGCAGCTCAGGATAGGGCTGCCCATCATTTCACAAATGGAAGATTTTTGGCAAATGAAGGAATTTTGTTTTTCTGTCTTCAAGTTATTTCCTGTATTAACTTGGCATGCCAAATTAATTGTGGAATTACTAACAGATTTCTTAGTCCTTCAAGTAACTTCATTCTTGGTATGTAAGAAAAATAAAAACCAGGTTTTTTGCATTCCAATCACTACATAAATAAACTCCAAACAAATAGTTTTCCATATTTCAGCTATGGAGTTGCTGGTCTTTTTAGACTGCTTGCACAACTGTGGCTTTGATCCTCAAAGACGACAAGCTTTTATTATGCCCAACAACATTTTAGCACCACTGTTAATGAGTTCACTTCAACTGAATCATCCAAAATTTTGCAATGTTGTGTAAAGGCTCATTACTCAGTCATACAAGCAAAAGCTGACCACAAGCAAAGGGGTTCCGAACCAGGAGCATCGGGGAAGCCCAGAGATGTGTAGAAATTTAGGAGCCGCGGGAAGCATTAGTTTGTTTCTCCAGGATAATTCATGAATACCTTACTCTACTTTAATCAGCATGAGTGTTTTGTATAGGGCCCCAAGTTCCAAAAGAAATGACTCACTCATTATTTATTGCAATCAAACAAGAATGTATCTTTATAGTAGGGAAGAACACAACTAAACTATAAACTAAAAGGAACAAGAAAGAAAAACAAAGCGTGCAATCTAGTTCCATAAAAAAAGTTCTAAAGTTTAACTCCTTAATGGCTACGTTACTCCAGGATGTATTCTGGAGTACTCAGTCAGTGAACATGTTCAATAATACAGTGATTCTCAAACATTTTAGACAAGGACCCACTTTTTAGAATGGTACTTGTGTTGGGATCCACCAGAAGCGATGTCATTAACCTGGAAGTGATGTCATAGCTGAAAGTGCCATCATCAAGCAGGAAGTGCCATCACTGTGACATAATAAAAAGGACACTCCTGGAATGCAAACTGGCATTCTTGGACTGCAGTAATTGCACAACCATGGCACATCCCTGAGAGAAAGCAAGATTAGGACAAAGTATTATATAAAAGCACTAAACTTCAAAACAATTAAAAAAAACCCCACTTGAAAATTCAAACTATTAACACTCACAAAGGGAATCTAGCAACAGTAACGTCTACAGTTTCCAAGATGGTTGTTCCCAACTTTCTGCGACCCACCTGATAACAGGTCATGACCCACCAAGTGGGTCTGCAATAATATATAGACATTATTGATTTTGGAAGACTATGGTAGAAACAGGCTTCAATAGCTATTTACAGTGATGTTGCAGTTGCTGAGATTTGAGCTGATGTGTGCTTGAAAAAGGAAGGAAGAACACATCTTGAATGCAGTTGAGAGTATGTTAAAAAGTGGACTGGATTGACTTGTTATCACAGACCCCTCTGTCAATCTGTCAATCCATGTGGAATTTTAGCCATGATTTCCATATGCATATAGGCATGTGGGTTTATTGACAGCAAGCACTGGTCAGCACAAATCAACTCTAGGATACATGCAACTGAGCAATTGTGGTAGTGTACTAAATTCAATCAATCAATCAATAGTTTTTTTATACCGCTTTTCAACACAAGTTCACAAAGCAGTTTACAGGCAAATAATAATAATGGAGTTAAATGGCTTCCTGTCCCAAAAGGGCTCACAATCTAAAAAAAAAAAAAAATGCAGACCACCACCAGCAACAGCCACTAGAAAGACACTGTGCTGGGGTGAATAGGGACAATAACTCTCCCCCTGCTCAATATAAGAGGAGCACCACTTGAAAAAGTGCCTCTTGTCCAGTTAGCAGGGGTTCAATCCCTGTATGGCATCACCATTTACATAATCAGGTCAGTGTGTCAGTGAAGCTGGAAGTTAGGACATCATGGTGGAAAATATGAACTGTAATTGGAAGAATCTGGAAGTTGGCCATTGAAACTTTCATGTTGAGAAACCAGGCTAACTGCAATTCTAGGCAGGTCTACTCAGAAGTAAACCGCATTGAGTTAAATGGGGCTTACTCCCAGGAAAGTGTGCATAGGATTGCAGCCTGAACGTCTGCAGGGATTGGCACCTGCTGAAGCAATTGTACAATGGCTCCAGTACATATCCACCTTAAACTGATGCCACCACAAAGCTGTTGCAAGTGGATTAATTTATATTGCATATGAGAAAATTGGTCTCATGAGCAGTATGTGCTGAACAATGCACTATCTCACTTCATTTGGCCCTGTGAAAATTGTCTGCAGTTGAGATGTGTCAGCTGCATTTCACAGTACTTTTTAAAAGTGCATGCCCCAGTATCCGCTGGGGTTCTATTCTGGACCCCCACTCTGGGTATACTTGAAACTGTGGATATTGGTGACACCTTTTTAAAGAGCGAGGATCATTAGTGGTTTTGCTGCAACAAGGTAAAAAAAAAAGATTTGGTTAATGTTCCATTATATTTTTAATAGCTGTCACAGTATCTATGGTACCTGTGGATAACTGAAACCATGGCTACCCAATCAGTGGATACCGAGGCATGCCTATTCCACTTTTCTTGGTTATTGGATTGCTCCTTTGAGTTTAATTCAAGGCAGTTCACATAGGCAGGCTTTTTTCTAAACCCTGAGGATTTTTTTTACAAATAAAAATGAGGTTGTAAATTTTCAAGAACTACATTCAGATGACTCTTTCACGGTCTGGTCTTCCCTGCTGGCTGCACAATTGCCTCCCATGCTGACTGATAAAATGGCTGATAGACAGCTTCTCCTCTCTCACTTCTTCACTCTCACAGCTGCCCCAGTACCACTCCTCTCTGACAGAAAGCAGCTGGACACAGCTCAGCCTATCAGTTGCATTCTTGAGGTCTTGCCACTCATGGAAGCTTCCTGTGATCTCAAACTTATCTTCTAGCTTAATGACATCCCTACCCTCTGGACCAGACCTCCTGCCCTGTTTTTCAGGTTATCAGAATACTTTTCAAAAGCACCCAATATATATGGAACACTCATTTGGCTAATAGAACTATTTATTTATTTTATTTATTTATTTATTTTAAGGATTTTTACCCCGCCTTTCTGCCTAAAAAGGCGTTCAAGGCGGCATTACAAAAACAATTAAAAACAGAATAACATCATAATTTAAAAACAGTGATTAAAAAACAATTGGCTTGTCTTAAGCCTTTGGCTTGCTGGAGGCCTTTCTGGGCTTCTGGGCTGCTGGGGGTGGAGAGAGGCCTGATTTGGAACACCTGTGCTGAGGCTGAGCTTGCAACTCACAGCACCATTTGGCTTTTCCCTCCAGGCAAGTACCATCTTAAGCCTTTGGCTTGCTGGAGGCGCGAGCCGAAGGGCAAGAGCCAAAGGGCTCTTTGCCCATGGCTCTTCGCCTGGGGAGCTGAGACTGGAGCCAAGAACATCTGCTGCTGTGCCTGCCTCCCTCAGTGTTCATCTCCCGTGGACCATCAGGCTCCAACCACGCTTTTACTTTTGGAGCCTAGTCGCCTGTCAACAAGCCACCACCAGCCATTTTAACTGAGTGATTGATAGTATGATTGTGACTTCCTGGCCGGAGTGAGAGTCTGGCCAGGAGAGTGGAAGGCTATCCCTGCCTCTGTGAGAGGGGGGCAGGGAGGGAAGGAGTGAGGACCTCTGCCTCTGTGAGAGAGAGGCAGAGGCCTGCAGCAGCCCAAGCCTCAGTGTGAGGGGGGTGAGGGCTGCTGCACTGGTTTGTTGGTGGGGAGTGTGTGTGTGTGTGTGTCTGTGTTTTTTAGTCTTTGTATCTGCGCTGGTGGTTGGCTTGCAGGTCGCTCCCGCCGGAATTATGTGCTTGACACCTCGAGGGAGCTCAGGGGAGGGCAGGGAGGCCACCATCAGCAGAGTTACGGGTTACGGAAGATATGGCGGTGGGGGCAGGGCCGGACAGTACAGGAGAAGGAGGGTCAGTCGTAGACAGACTGTCCCTCTTTCTGGCCCTTCCCTCATCCCTCTGACCCCTGGTTCTTCTGGCAACAGTCCCCTGAGTCTGAAGCTGCTGCTTCTGAATGCCAGGTCGGTGAATAATAAGACCTCTCTTATCCATGATTTAATCTTGGAGGAGAAAGCCGACCTGGTATGTATCACGGAGACCTGGTTGGGTGAGCTGGGAGGGGTTAATCTTTCCCAGATTTGTCCGCCGGGTTTCCGGGTACTTCAGCAGCCACGACTACAGGGGCGGGGAGGTGGGGTTGCGATGGTCTATCGGGATTCCATCTGTCTCACCAGATACCCTGTTCAGCAGTCCACCGGGTTTGAGTGCCTTCGCGTTGTGTTGGAGGGGCGAGACAGAACAGGGATTCTGTTGGTGTACCGCCCGCCTTGCTGCCCAGCAGTCTCCCTGCCTGAGCTGACGGAGCTGGTCTCGAGCGTGGTGTTGGAGTCCCCCCGCCTTCTGGTGTTGGGGGACTTTAATGTCCATGCCGAGGCCCCGGGAACACCTGCGGCTCAGGATTTCATGGCCTCCATGGCAACCATGGGTCTGTCTCAAAGAATATCTGCCCCGACGCATGAGGCGGGACACACGCTGGACCTGGTGTTTACTGCGGGGCAGGTTGATGGTGATCTGGAGGTGGAGGAGATTAAGATCACTCCTTTGTCATGGACAGATCACTGTCTGGTGGGATTTAGGCTCGTTGCGGCTTCTCACCTCTGCAATGGCGGGGGATCACATTTTATGATCCGCCCTCGGAGGCTGATGGATCCAGACGGATTCCTGAGGGCTCTGGGGGATTTTCCTGTTGCCAGAGTTGGAGACCCACCCGGTGCCCTGGTCGACCTCTGGAATACGGAGATGGCCAGGGCCCTGGATGAGATCGCTCCTGAGCGTCCTTTGCCCAGTCGCAGAATCGGAGCGGCTCCTTGGTTTTCTGAGGAGCTGCGAACGATGAAGCGGCAGAGCAGACGACTAGAGCGTCGGTGGCGAAAGACTCATGCCGAATCTGACCGGACACGGGCTAGGGCCCAATTAAAAGCTTATTCCAGAGCAGTGGTGGCAGCTAAGAGGGCACACCTCTCTGCCACCATTGCATCTGCAGAGAACCGTCCGGCTGAGCTTTTCCGTGTGGTCCGCAGGTTTTTACATCTTGCCCCTCTTACTGGTAGGGAGGAGCACACGGAGGCTCGCTGTGACGAGTTCGCAAAACACTTTGCAGATAAGGTCGATCAGATCCGGCATGACTTGGACGCCGCTGTGGGCATATCTAGTGATGTCCCTGGGGAACCTGTCTATCCTACCATTTGGGATTCTTTTCAGCTTGTAGAGCCTGAGGATGTGGACAGGATTCTCTGGAGTGTGAGACCTGCTGCTTGCCCGCTCGACCCTTGCCCGGCATGGCTAATTAGAGCTGCCCGGGGAGGGCTGGCCGAGTGGACGGGGAGGGTGGTGAATTCATCTCTGAGGGAGGGGGTGCTCCCGCCTGCTTTGAAGCAGGCGATGGTTCGCCCCCTCCTGAAGAAGCCCTCCCTGGATCCCACAAATTTAAACAACTTTCGGCCAGTCTCCAATATCCCATTTCTGGGCAAGGTGATTGAGAGGGTGGTGGCGTCCCAGCTTCAGAGGGTTCTGGAGGAAACGGATTATCTGGACCCATTCCAATCTGGCTTCAGGCCGGGGTTCGGGACGGAGACTGCCTTGGTCGCCTTGGTGGATGACCTGCGCCGGGGGATGGACGGGGGAAGTGTGACCCTGTTAGTCCTACTGGACCTCTCGGCGGCTTTCGACACCATCGACCATGGTGTCCTTCTGGGTCGGTTGGCCGGGTTGGGGCTTGGAGGCACTGTTTTGAAGTGGTTCCGCTCCTTCCTGGCTGACAGATCCCAGAAGGTGGTGCTGGGGGAGGCTTGTTCGGCACCCCGACCTCTCAGGTTTGGGGTGCCACAAGGTTCCATCTTATCCCCCATGCTCTTTAACATCTACATGAAACCGCTGGGAGAGGTCATCCGGGGGTTTGGAGTGGGGTGCCATCAATATGCTGATGACACCCAACTTTATCTCTCCTTTCCCCCTGATTCTGAGGAGGCGGTTGAGGTCCTGGATCGCTGTCTGGAGGCAGTTGGGGGCTGGATGCGGGCGAACAAGCTGAAATTAAATCCGGATAAGACAGAGGTGCTTTTGGTTCGGAAATCCACGGCTCGGGTATTGGACTATCGTCCTGCTCTGAATGGGGTCGCACTTCCTCTGAAGGAGCAGGTTCGCAGCTTGGGGGTTCTCCTGGATTCACAGCTACACCTGGACTCCCAGGTGGCGGCTGTGGCCAGGGGAGCCTTTGCTCAGCTTCGGCTGATCCGCCAGCTGCGGCCGTACCTGAGCTGTGCGGACCTGGCCACTGTGACCCATGCCCTAGTGACATCTAGATTAGATTATTGCAATGCGCTCTACGTGGGGCTGCCTTTGAAGACGGTCCGGAAATTACAACTAGTACAGAACGCGGCGGCTCGGGTGGTTGCTGGAGCACGTCAGTTTGACTCTGTCGAGCCGCTGCTTCGGCGACTACACTGGCTGCCGGTTCTGTTCCGGGCCCAATTCAAAGTGCTAGTTTTGACTTTTAAAGCCCTTTACGGCTCGGGTCCGGGGTATTTGAGGGACCGCCTTCTTCCATATAATCCAACCCGTACTCTTAGATCATCTGGGGGGGCCCTCCTGACTGTGCCGCCACCAGGAGAAGTGAGAGGGGTGGCGGCCAGGAAGAGGGCCTTTTCGGTGGTGGCCCCCCAACTCTGGAACACCCTCCCCTTAGAATTGAGAACTGCTCCCTCTTTGTTTATATTTCGGCGGGGGCTGAAGACCTTTTTATTCCAAAAAGCTTTTAATTGTTGACAGGCTGGCTGGTTATTATAACCCACGGGGCTTGTTGTTTTTATATTGTTTTTAAATTTGTTTTTAATTGTGTTCTTAATTTTTGATTGTATTGTTTAATTCTGTTTTAATTGTTTTTAATTGTGAATTGTTATATTGTTTTTATATCTATATTGTAATGCCGCCTTGGGTGCCTTCGGGCACAATAAGGCGGGGTACAAATCTAATAATAAATAAATAAATAAATAAATAAAATATAAAAATACAATATACAATACAATTCTTCAGAGGAAGGCTGTCATGCAACCTCTCCAGGACTCTGGTCTAGTCTTGACACAACCAACATTTCAGTACAACATTTCCCGTGACATATGAGTGGTACATAGGTTTTGTAAGAGCTGTGATTTGGCACAGTTCGGATGTTGAATGTTGTGTTGCTCAGAAACAGCAATATGAGGCAGAAGAAGGGCCAGGATAAGGTCACTGAAGGGGAGGGACGGTTTGGTGAATAATTTTTAGAATGGCTGGTCTGGCCTGCTGTACCACAAACATTTGCTGTTGGTCTATAATTGTTTATGCAAAGGAGCCAAAATATTCTTGGATTTTCTTCTTCTTTCACAATTGCATATTGTTACATTGTTTATCTTGGTTAGTACGATGATGCAGTAGGGACTGTAGTAGCCCACAGAACAGAGAGGAAAGAAAATCCAAACAGATCCTTACAGAGTCTGCTGCCAATTTTTATAGCTGTAAAAAATATACTGCGCAGTCCTTGATTTGTCACATTGGCAAATGAAAGCTGATATCGAGCAATCTGCAGTTTCAAAACTCAGTATCTACTGAACGGAAGCAACCACTAAAGAGGTATCTGAAGGACTTGTTTTCTGTTGATGGTACTATATGTATTTTGGGACATCTACTTTGTTTTCAGCCCAAAGGGAGCCCCAAGGAGGGTAAATTGCCTTGCCTATCTTTTGGCTGGCCTATGTTCAGCTAAAAGAGATTCATAGTAGAGCAGAGTTTCTAACCATGTTGCTGATCCTTTCAGGAACTCAGAAAAATATAATAAATTGTTTATGAATGAGTGGATTATTCCCTTCACTGACGAAATACTTGGCATGTTCTGCATTTTTCTAGCCTGTCAAGAAGGTTTCTTCCAGGAAATGCTGGAATCTTACCAGAAATTAGTAAGGCTGAAATCTTACGACACTTTCCTGGGAGTAAGCACCACTGAACACAATGGGGCTTACTTCTGAGTAAACATGCATAGGCTTGTGCCATAAGTCAGCGGTCTCCAAACCACTGCTCCGTCAAAAATTGTCCCCAGCGCAAATGGCACCTGCCGTTCCACCCAGGACGATTGCAAAGGTCCCGACTACAGCACCCCAGAGGTCTTCGCGGTGAGCTGCTTCTGGGGTCAGCTGCCCCAACATGACTCATGTGCGGCATTCTCCAAACTCTGGCCCGGCGGCCAAATCCGGCCCGCCACAAGATTTTATCAGACATTATTTATTTATTATATATCATTTATGTAAGGCATTGTTGCTTTGTAAATAATTTCTCTTTTGTTCAGTTTCTCTTTTATCACATTTCTCTTTTGTTCTGAATCATATCATGCTGATTACAAAAAAGATCCAAGTAAAACTTATTCATTCATTTAAATTTTAATCATTTATTTATAAAACTGATTTTTTTTTTCACCCACAAAAATCTGTAAATATACTATGTGGGCCTCGTACTGAAAGGTTTGGAAACTGTTCTAAATCATTTGACCCTTACTACTCAAGAAGGCAGGGAAAGAATGAGTTCTAAGTAGCAAGAAAAAGAAGTGGAGAGAAAATTGATTTGAGTCCTAGCTATTTGCCAAAGTAACACTATCCTAAACTGCTTCCAGGTATTTTGGAGTTAACTGTTACTAGCTAAACTGTAAGCTCTCAGTACTGGTAGTGTTCTAATTGAAGCATTATATATCGGGAAAGTTAATTCATTGGTTGTAGAACACTTAACAGATTATCAAAATAGAACAAATTAAATTAAAATATATAACAGGACGATCAATTACTATAAAAATAATTAGGAAGTGAGATGGAGGATAGAGGATTAACAGTTGAATACCAAATATGTAATTTCAGAAACTACATAACAAACTTTCAAGGCCAGGGCCAGCTTTAAGCCAATGTGACCAATGTCGTCACATCGGGCCCCGCACTTCAGGGGCCCCCGCACTAGCAGGGTGAGCATATTGCCTGTGGCTGCAGCTAGGATCTCTGCAGCTAAGGGCTGTAAATCAGTGGGGTGAACAGAGCAGCTTTACCTTGGTCTCTCCCACCTGCCTCTGCCTCTGAACAGCCTAAGATGGGCCACCTAGAAGTGGTTGGCAGTGATGTTATGATATCACCAACTACTTCCACATGCCATGCTTTGCGCATGGCACAAACAGCACTCTTCTTGGTGAGTAGGGGCCCTGTGGGGGAGGCCACAGGAATGCCCCACATTGGGCCCGCTGCTGCTAGAGGTGGCCATGTTCAAGGCTAAAGCTAGGTCTAGTAACTAGTGTTGTCACAATCACCAAGAGTGCCCCCTAGTGCGGTCCACTCCACTCCCTCTAGCTATTCTACTGCATTCCATTGGTGTGGCTGCAGGGGCAGATTTTGATAGGATTTGGCTGTGTGTGTGTGTGTGTTTTTAAGGTTACAAAATGGTGTGGGATGAGAGAGAGAGAGAGAGAGAGAGAGAGTAGTTGTGGCCAGTAGCTAGTGATGCCAGGAGCAATACCCAATAGCAATCTATGACACTTGTGCAACCACAGGAATACTGCAATTACAATAAATATTGGGGCAGCAATTTTAGTTGATTAGCAGTGTAGCTTATTAAGCAGTTGTGATAAACTAAAAAGGTTTCCCTGACCAGGCCACAGGTTTCAAAACTGTTTTTGAAAACAATTTTTGATGAGTTTTAATAAAGGTCCTTATGCAAACTGCAGATGGCAAGCGTTCCACAACCCATGGAAGGAGTGTTCCTTTAATCAGCTCATAGATATGCTGTCTAGGGGAATAAGCACATTTTCCAAGTGAGATAATAAGGTGGTCTGCGTGCTGAAGAAAGCAAAAACACCTCTGCAACTGAAATACAAGTTCAAGGAAAACATGTGGACCATAGACAGAAAGAAGAAACAACTGGACATTTTACTGCACAGAAAGCTGATGATGTGGCAAGGCTATTTTTTAAAAAATAAGCTTATCTTAGATGTCATAGTCCTGTTTTCTTGACCTAGGACATCTACGCATGTCATGTTTCTGACGTGGATATATTGCTTCTGTGTAAGAAAAAATGCACAATCAACATATATACTATCTTGTGAAGAATGCACATGGGTCCACTTCATTGCACTGGAAAAAACAGTAACTTTTCTTTTCATAGCAGACTGTCGATTTGTAATTCAAACAGCATTCAAAGTTTGTTTCATCCAGCTGCAACATGAGCAATCATTTATTGCAAAATGTGTGTAGGTGGGGAACGGATATAAAGAAATTTGACAAGTTTATCCAAGCAGGAATTTCTGCTTTTTCTGAGAAAGTGGCTTGTGGTTTGAAGAAGTCATTAGATTCACATGACGTTGGTTTTTTTTTAATGTGCAGGCTGAGTTCCAGAGGAAGGGAATCTGTTCAGTGCCGAGAGTTGAATTGAGACACTAGAAATATTTCATGAGCTCGATTGCTCATGAATGGAAGCTTCTCTGTCGGTCTAAATATAAGTTTTTTGGGCGGGAGGCAGCAGCAGTCTGGACTTGGATCGAAGAGTTGAAGCTCCTCCTACATATGATGGTCCTGATCAGCAACCCTCACCCCCATGGCTGCTCTTTGTCACCAAAGACAAGCGTATCATCTTCGGCCCTGGGCTTAACATAACACATACAATAGTTTGACCCTTATATTTCTGAGTATATCTAAAAGGGAGTGTTTTTATTTCTTTACTGTTTTTGAAGATATGGTTCCCAACCTTTTTAGCACCTGGACCCACTTTTTACGTACAACAACCTGTTGGGACCCCTCCCCCTCCCCACAACAAGATCAGAAGTGAGGTCATTAAGCAGAATGTGACATCATTGTGCCTGTAAAAACATGTATGTATGTATGTTGGGCAGGAAGTGTGGTCTGGAGGTTGAGCTGTTGCCTTTGCCTGAAGATGCTAAGCAGGGTCAGCCTTGGATTGGCCTTGGATGGGAGACCAGAAGTCACTGACAGAGCTTGTGGAGGAATGGGAGGAGTGTGGAGGAGTCAGCTGACAAAAGAACTGGCCAAGGTGTGATCTGTGGTGGACTGTGAAGGCTCAGAAGGTGCAAGAGTGCAGCCAGGATCATGACTACACATTGAAAGGGAAACATCTGAAGAAATTGAGGGTTCTGTGAACGGTACATAGAACAACAGTTGTAAAAACCCCAATTGAAAAATGGGGTTTATGAACAGCCTGCCCATGTAAACCACCTTGAGTCCAGTGAAATCTGGAAAAAGGCGGTATAAAAATGCATCAAATACATAAAACAAATAAATATGTTTTCACATATAGACTATAGGTTACCAAATGCAACGGTTGTTTTCAGGTGTGTGGAAATACCTTGACATTTTTTTCAATAACATATTTCTCTGTTTGAGGGTTCCTTGAAAATGTTGCAAAGATGCAACTTATTAATGTTGCTTAATACATCTACAGTAGTAAATGGGGTCTCTGCGACCTCCTGAAAATCAGCTCGCAACCCCCAAGGGGTTTTTATATGATTCCCAGGTTGGGAACCACTGATACAGATGACCTATTATTAGTGCTCAGAAAATTTTACAACAATGAAAGCTAAAAAGTGAGTATTAAAAATAGCAGTAGTTTAGCTTCTGGGAAGAGCTAAAGTTTATACTAAACTTGCATAGGTGGTCAAGGGCATGTTTGCAATGAATGGCAGCTTTTGGGGAACAGCAAAGTTGTGTTTCAGGAAAGTATCAGAGATCCTGATGTGGCTCTGCCCAGGCACATAATCATTGGGCAGCTTGCCTCTGTTCCATAATATTTCAAGCCAAGAGCTGAATTTTCAAAAAAAAATTCAAAAAACTAAAAACTAACAGCCCAGTCCTCGGCTCCACTATCTTCTGCCTTGCAGCCACACTGACAGAGCATGCGCTGCTTGCTGAGGTGAGGGTAATCAGGTGGCCAACAGGTAAGTAAATTTTTAAAATTAAACTCCCAGTAGGCTGCCTGATTGCCTGTGGGTCTCCTCGTACCAACTCCAGCTATTTTACTGGCATAAGCCTAAGGAGAAAAAGGGGGCATGGTGGGTTGAAAAATAACGGATCTGGCATGTGCCTTTTCCACAAAGACCCATTCCCTCCAGCTCACTCCATCCCCTTCCCATTCACCCAAACCTTCCCTGAACTGCCCCTCTGCCATCTTACTTGGGCTGGCTGAGCATCCAGGCAAATCAGGGGCATGCGAGGTACCTGACAATTTCTTCCAGCAGCTTCATCATACATGACAGTGATGTCCATGTACACAGTGTTCTACCCAACTGTTTACTAAGTAACATGATTAATTTTATCTTTAATCAACTAGGCTGCAGCTGTTCTTCAAGGATTCACCATCTCAGTACAAGATTCATAGCAGTGACCCTGGCTCCTCTGTGACCCACCCGGGCACTTTTATTCTGGTTCTGGATCAGTTCTGAACACAATTCCAATTGCTAGAGCTGATGATTAAAACCCTAAGAATGCAATCCTAACCTGCACCAGTACAACCAGGCTGCAGTGGCTTGCACTGTATCTAGCATAGATTAGGGAGCTTTTGGAGGTCACCTTGGGTAAGAGAATATTTTGCCCCTTACTCCATTAACATTCCAGCCTGTCCTATGGGATCTGCACCAGCCATTTAGCTGGCACAAATCCAAGCAGCCTGTGATTTTTTTATAGCCTTTTCTCTAGACCGGAGCTTTTAAATCGTGGGTCATGACCTGCCATGGAGCTCAAAAAGTGCCATTAAGGGGAAAATCACTGCCCGGTGGCACCACAGCCGTTGCAGCACTGCGGGCATTTGGGGCATGTGCCCTACTTGAGGGGTCCAGTGGGGGTCCAAAAGAGTTAGGGAGGCCTGCTGCCACCTCCATAGCCCTCCCTGATGCCTCAAATACCTCCATTGCAAGATCGGTGCTCACTTCTTTTTGCGCAAAAGCAGGAAGTAAGCTCTGATCTTGCAATTGAGCTATTTTAAGAATCAGGGAGGCCCGTGGAGGTGCCAGCGGGCCTCCCCAGCCCTTCTGGATCCCCCTGGACCCTTTCCCCAGGTACAGGTAGGGTACGTGCCCTAAATGCCAACAGTGCCGTGATTGCTACCATGCCACCAGGTCCTCCCCCCAACCCCTGCCCTGCTCCCACAAGCACTTACAGTGTCTTCAAACTTTGAGACCACTGCTCTAGACTGAATAGCAGGATATTAGAGATCAAATCCATAAAATTCTAGTTTTCCTGCTCTGAGCCACACACATGCTGACTAATCATCAATGTGACCAAAACGACCCCACTTCTATTCCATGAGAGAAACTCTTCGTTATCTTGTTTCATGGTTTTTCCTGGAGTGCTGCTGTCCAGAGTCCTTGAACTTCGTTATCTCTGCCTGACTCCAGTGTTCTCCAGAAGCATAAATTCACTAAGCCTGATCTGTCGTCCAAAGGTTTTGTCTGTCTAGCCAACTTCACCTTCTTTTGAACTGCCTTTCTTGATTTGACCTCTTGGATGAATGTGCTACCTTTACAGTTCTGCTGTTTAAAAATAACGTTTCATTTCATGATTTCTGAACATCTGATCCACCTATGATTCTGTTTTTCTTCCCTTGAATGCATAATGGATGCCAAATGAAGGGTTGGTCATATTATATTCCCTTTTAAACACATTCATAATACAGGGTTTTTTGTACTACCTCCCTCTGAAGCAAATGTGTCCACACATTCACACTATCATAGCACATTAATTCCAAGCTCAATCCTATGTATGTCTACTCTGAAGTACATCCTACTGAGTTCAATACTACTTACTCCCAGGTAAGCGTGTATAGGATTGTAGCCACCGTTGTCCAGTTAACCAAGTGCTAGGTTTTCCTATAAATAATCTTATGGCTGATTACTTGTTTCTATCCATGCAAACATGGTATCATATTGTTCCTGCCACACAGTTTAGGGTCTAGAAAAAGCTGGGGTCTTTCTCAAATAGCTTCCCACATGGTAAACTGGTAGCCTGTAATGTAGCCAGTTTCCAAGTTGGGGGAATGGGCAGCCAAATGGCAGATGCATTTCAACATAGACAAATGTAAAGTGATGCACGTTGGGGCAAAAAACCAAAACTTTACCTATAGGCTAATGGGTTCTGAGCTGTCTGTGACAGCTCAGGAGAGAGATCTCCGGGTGCTGGTGGACAATTCAATGAAGGTATCGACCCAGTGTGCATCAGCAATTAAGAAGTAAAGGCCAATTCCATGCTTGGGGTCATTAAAAAAGGGGTTGAGAATAAAACAGCCAATATTATCATGCCATTGTACAAATCGATGGTAAGGCCACACCTGGAATATTGTGTCCAGTTCTGGTCGCCGCATCTCAAAAAGGACATAGTGGAGTTGGAAAAGGTGCAGAAGAGAGCGACAAAAATGATTACGGGGCTGGGGAACCTCCCTTATGAAGAAAGACTGCAGCGTTTGGGGCTCTTCAGTCTAGAAAAAAGGCGCCTGAGGGGGGACATGACTGAGACATACAAAATTATGCATGGAAGGGATAAAGTCGATAGAGGGATGTTCTTTTCCCTCTCTCAAAACACCAGAACCAGGGGGCATCCACTAAAGCTGAGGGTTGGGAGAGTTAAAACAGATAAAAGGAAGTACTTTTTTACCCACCGGGTAGTTAATCTGTGGAACTCCTTGCCACAGGAGGTGGTGATGGCATCTGGTCTTGATGCCTTTAAGAGGGGATTGGACAGATTTCTGGAGGAAAGGTCCATTGTGGGTTATAGGCAATGATGGATTGTGCAACCTCCTTACAAAGGTGGTGGGCTACTGGTACCGGGTGCAACGGGATGCAAGCATCTTGTTGTTTCATGCCTCCCTGGGGCGCCTGGTGGGCCGCTGTGAGATACAGGAAGCTGGACTAGATGGGCCTTTGGCCTGATCCAGCGGGGCTCTTCTTATGTTCTTATGACTGACAATAACACAGAATGAACAAAGGTATTTTTACATTTCAGATTAACCAGAGTTTCTTATGAAAACTCACAAAAAATGCCTGTCTTCTTGTGCCAGATGATGTTATTCAAAAAAAGAAATTAGAACTCTTTTACAGTAGGCAGTCTTCATATTGGCCACTAACAAATCCACCAGAGGAGGGGTGCAATGGCACATTGTCTTCTACAAGACTCTTAGCCCACATTAACACAAAGCTGCATGAAGGCTGTCCTTTGGGGCAGACTCTTGGCATGCATCCTCTCACCATTTGGATCTGCCTGTTTCAACCACAACTCTCACATTCTTCTGGGTAGTTGGTAGCAGCATGAAAGTATTTGTGCATCCATGTGGTGTGGTGAGCTGTTGCATGCAACTTCACATGAAAGTTACATCCAAATAGAATGTGTGCTTTTCTTGAGGCCCTTTTTGAAGGAAAGATGATGCCATGCTTAGGTGCTAGAAATCATCAGTTGCATCTTGTGTCCAAGAGCACATATTTTGAATTATGATATGAAGTATAATGGGCTGGCAGAGTGACATTGTCTCCAGCAAAATTCCAGTTTAGCAATCAAATGACAAAACAATCCAGATTTTCCTTCAGTGTTGTGCAGCTGGCTTTTAATGGGACAACCAATTCCCCCCTTGCAAGGAATTTAAATGAAGACAGAGTTATATCCTTTTTGCTATGGTGGAGGGGGGGTGATGCCTTCTGGAGCATTTGGTGTGCTCTATGTTAATTGGATCAGGACCATAGAGGCCTAGCATTTTCCTTTGTCTGGACTTTGTCTGGAGCTGAGGCATGTTTGCCAACTCATGAATAAATGTGCACCTGTGACTCAGTTTTGCTTTCTATAGGGCTCAAAACATTTTCCTTGTCAAAAATCAGCTTGTTAGTTTCAGAACCCACTAAACATTGGGTCAAGACCCATTGGTGGTTCGCAATTGTAACACTGGATTATACTAATCAGCATCTATATAGATAACTAGACAATCCTCTTTCTTAAACAACAGGAACAACTGACTAATCACTTTAATACAACAAAGACAAACTATCCAGAGAAATGAGGTATGAGAAAAAGAAAGGTTTTAGAACATGGTATTTTATTGAACAAAGCAGATGATTGGAACAACATAGTGTAAAACATTTCAGTAACATGTTTCAGGTTGCTTTGAAGTTTCCAAGCTTGTCAGACTTGTGGTAGGCATTTGTTTCTGCCTGCATGGCAGTTTGTTTGCCATTTTACAAAATTAATTCCTTTTACGCGTCTAGCAGCCACAGCAAAGCTGATCCCATCACAGGCATTTCTGCTACATTAGAAACACACAGAGGAACATCCATACAGGACTTTCGCTACACAGATTTTCACACAACACCCACGTATGTCAAATGTGCCATCTGCCTTTATATTGATTAAAGCACGATTCATTACAGAACATTATGCTGAGCCAGGAAGCCTGGATGCCAGTGACTGAGACAGCTGAAGCTCAAACTAGATTGTTAAATGTAGACATGTTACAACTTCTTCCTGGTGTATCGGTTTTCAGCACTAAAACCGTTTCTGGAGTGGGTGACAGCAGTAGAGTAACAGCAGTGGGGAGAAAATGCTTAATCCCTTCTGGATGGACATTTTCCCCTGTGGAAAGGAAGGTGCAGCTTGGAAGGGGATACAAAAATGGCAGGCAGAGAAAGAGCTAAGCGCCCCTTGCTGCTTCACTCTCCACTGTCTCCTCCCAATACTCTGGAATAAGAACACCGAAAAATTGATGTGGACATCATACGTATCTCAGAAAAATGTCTAGCTTGTCCTTTAGCTTCCATGTAATAACAAAGCTGCCTTAGACTGAGCATGGTGTACTGGTATTCCTGCCTTTGAATGCTGGGTGGTGGGAGAGAGTTATGTCCATCTGTCTTGCTAGTGGCCTTCCGAAAGGCCATTGTGAGAAACAGAATGCTGGAGTAGAGGGGCCTCTGGCCTGTTCCAGCAGGGCTTTCCTGCTATTCTAGATCGTTGGTTGATCTAGCTTGGTATTCTCTGCATTGACTGGCAGCAGCGGTTTCCCAGAGTTCCAGGAATTTCTCCAGGTCTTTCTGACCACTCCAGGGTTTGAACTGGGAATCTTCTGCATGCTTAGCATATGTTCTTCTATTGACTTGTGGCCCCATCCCTATTACAATCCAGTCCCAAGAACACTACAGCCCATCACACTGATGGCAAACATCTAGACAGGAAGGATATCAATTGTAATCCCTTCTCTTGGCAGGCAGTAGCACTAGCTGTTCCTGAGGATAAGGTTGCTGGGCATCTGCAATCATCCTGCAGCAGTCAATGGTACCAAACTAGACACAATACATTTGAAGACTGCAGTTTATCTGTCCTTGGGATCTCAACACCCTTGATGCCCCTTGCATGAAACATGGGAAATGCCATCTAAAATCAACTTCAAGCAAGGACAATTTATCTGGGGAGAAATACGTATCTGTTTTAAAATCAAAAATATATTATATAATTGTTGAAACTTATACCTGACAATTGTTTCTAGTGAATGATGAGTGGAACCACTATTTTCTTTGGTTTCTGTGTACTATAATCATATCACTAAAAAGGCAGTTTAAAAAAGACCAATGTAATAGGCAAATATTTTGTACAAAAATACAAAAATTTAAAAGCTTTTAAAGTATATTCTATATTACTGATCAGAATTGGACTATATATATTTATATATAAAATTTAATATATATTTATAAATGTATATTTTTTATAATTTGCCTATATTTGGAATTTTAGCAAGTGGCTGTTGTGTTTACACAGTAGCTTTGTATCTGTTTCCCCCTCCTTTCCCTATAGTGGGAAGATCATGATTTGTAGTCAGTTTGGCACAGTCCATTTCCTACCAGAACTCATCTGATGTATTTGTATGTTTCAGAGTTGAGGAAGACCTATAGCTGGTTCAGTCCAAATGCATTTCCAATGAAGACTTTTTTGTGCAACAGCTTCTAAAGCTCCTGAAAAAAATCAGAAGACAAGGAGGACGAATTGCGCTGATACATTTTGCTCATCAAAGCCAGTTCTCAGTGCTCTCTCTTTCGGTTCACGTGATGATTCAGTCCCAGAAGATTTTTCGTCTTTTAGGATATCTCAGATATTTGTACTTCTCAGTTCATTGCGTATTATACTCCTGGAGCTTAAGCAAAAGTGAGGAAAGAAAAACACCAAATTACAGTTCTATAAAAGTAAATCAGCATTTTAAAACCCACTAAGTGGGGAACTACAGTTGTCTGGGCCACGGATTCTGAAACTTGCCTCCTCCGCAACTCACCTATTCTGTGGCAGAGGGCACCACGATCCATCTCCTTCTCCAGCACCAGCCCTCCACAGAAGGCTTCTTCAGGGCTCTGGAAGCAACTGGGAGTCACTTTCACAAACCCAGAAGTAAATCGGAAGTGATATGACTTTCTGGCTGCTTCTGGAGGGGTGTGGAGGCAGGACCCACCGGACATTGGGGCACAACCCACCAAGTATATGCCACTCCCAATTTGCAAAATCCTGTTCTGGACAATACCTTCAGACTGATATCACACTTACAATTTCAGGCCCCTTCAGATATGGACCATGCATGCATGCATGCATGAAATCCAACATATGTAGGCCTCAATCATATGGAGTTGAGATATTTTCTGGGGAATCAATCTCATGATTCAGGTCTACAGCCTACAGGTCCTGATTATACGCACCCTTTCTCCCTGTGTGAATATGCAGCAATGAAAGCGGGGACTGTGCACCAGGTGGGGAAGGAGAACAGGGATGGCAGTGCCACATTGTAGTTCTCATAATAGGCAGATCAGCCCAAACATATTGAATGGAATTGAACTGAATTTAATGTTTCCTTGGCAAATGTTGCTTCCCAACCATATGCTTGATACTATGATACTAATGCAGAGCCATAACCGGCTCAAATTGTGCCTGAGGCAAGGAGACGTCATGATGTTGTCCACTGTGCCACTGCACCTCTGGCAGCACCGCCTCCCCCTGCATTGCCTCATCACAATCCCAAAGTCCGTAATAGCTCCATTTCAGAGCTAAATAGGTGCAGGGGAAGGCAGGCGGGGGGGGGAACCTATGCCCCTGCTCCCCCCCTGCATTTTTGCTGACGCTACTCTTTGCTGTCAATTTGTACCCTGCCGCAGGAGTGCCCACCTCTCACACCTAACCCCTCCTGCACCTGCTGCTTGTCTATTGCTTATCCAATATGTACACTTCTTCCAGGATACTCTTGTAGAGTACTCTGTCATTCTTATTTTTGTATGTCTGAACAGTTGGTAAAACTGTTGAGTCAGTCCATGATGATGAAACATATTTACCAGTGCACCAAAATGGCTACCATTGCATCCTGTGGAAGGGGGGCGGAGACTTTGAGGAGATCTATGAGTAAGGAGACAATTGTTCCCTTACCTGGGGTAAACCTCTGCAGCAGTTCCCTTACCTGTTCCCTTACCTGGGGTAAACCTCTACTTGAAGCTGGGAAAGCGAAATTGCTGGCGCAGGTCCACGTAGACCTGTGTTGTGGGCTTCAATCTGAGAAGTGGATTAGGATTCAGTGGCTGCCGCTGCTGCCAAACCCACCCTCTTCCTGGACCCTATCCATCCTCCCCTTGTCCTGTTCTGCCCTGTCTCCCTTGCCACCTTAGCTCTGTCTGCGGCTTCTTCCAGCTGTTCCAGAGAGTGCTGGAAGCCTCCAGCCTTCCTATAGGTGCTCTAGAAGTACATAAGTTTGCACGCTGCTGGAGCACTTTTTATGGCTGACATTGATTACTTTATAGCAGTCAGCACTAGTGGAACACATATTTTGCTGCTGCCTGGTCGGAGTAGGATTGGGCAGTCAATAACTAAAGTAAGTAAAATAGAAGGCACTCACAAAATTAAAATGTCTCACTAAAGTAGCTGTGCAATCACTGGAATATTTGCGAACAAGCTTGAACTTCTAATGGCCCAAGTGACAGAAATTGAGATTCAACTGGTTCAACTAAGATTCCTCCTTCAGGTGGTTCCAAGCATCTGTCCACACCCAAAGTGCAATCCTAACCTGGAGTTAGGCCAGCACAGCAAAGTTTGGCTGGCACAAGGACCACGGTAAAGTTTGTTTGGATCACTTTTGGAGATCACAGATGTGCACCATCCTCCCTGACTCCAGGAGTGGTCCAAATGTGCTTTACGGTGTCCTTGTGCCAGCCTAACTCCAGGTTAGGATTGCACTCTGGGTATGGACAGATGCTTGGAGACGGAATCTCAGTTGAACCAGGGTTCCACAGGAGACCTGATTCTCCCTTTTGCCTGCTGTATAAACTTGGTTTGGGACTGTCCTTTGAGACAAATGAGCATGTACTCTAGTTGAGGTTCTAGCTTACCTTCATCCACCTCTTGTTCGCAAATAAAATTGTTAACATCGCCACAGAAAAAGTCATTCCAAAGCCCAGCATGGATTAACCCAGCACAGTCTTCCCCAGGTCCATGCCCATGATTCCAGTTGTCAGGCTGCCCGGCGCTCCAGTTTCTTTCAACAAAACAGAGAATGGGTTATTCCAAAACACAAACAGCAAACTATCATTTGATTCTGTAACAGCGTAGATTAACAGAAACGTAAAAACAAAACAATGCACCAAGGGATATGTTCTGAGCAGAAAGCACAGTTCTTAACAAACAATGTATGCGCCTCTTCTTAGACATGGAAAACAGCTGGGCTGCATAGAAGGGAGTCAATTCAACAAGCTGCCAAAACTCAAAAGCCTAAAATTAGTCCTATGACTTTTGTTTTGATTTGGAGATGCACATGGATAGATGAAGGGGGCATCTTCATCTACAGCTGCGGAATAGCTACTGAGAAATATTGTAAAGATGACTTCCTGTTGGATTTACATGTGCATACCTAAGTCAAAACAAAGCCAATTGTTTCTTGTTATCAACCACAGGACAGAGGAAGAGGAAGAGACAGGACAGAGAGTACTAACCTATGACAAATGCAAGGCACATTCACACGTTAACCATCAAACAGCATCAAACAGCACAAATAGTATTCTGTGGTAACAGCTGGATTTTGTATCCAGTCATCTTCAGCACTCTGGTATGAATTCAGAAAAAAAGTATACCATGTACCTAACAGTATATACTTTGGACTAGACTAGAAATAAGAAGTCAAACTGCTAAAGATTTTTAAGTCTTTTAGCCTTTACAGGGCAATTTATTGCTGAACTTCAAGTTCTTTGTAGATTGGCCCCAAATCCCTTGACTGTTTTCACTTAATAAATGAAATGTGCTTCCAAGTGTAAAACTTTAAAGGCTCATCTTTCTTGACGAAGTTGGTTGTTAAGCTTCTCTGTGGTTGCTGGCTGAAACCGTGTCATAACAAGCAGAGAAGGAACATGCTAGCCCAGCTTATAGGCTCTGAGTGAACTGGTGGGAAGGCACAGAGCTTCCCAGAAATAATTAACACTTAGGTAACTGGCAGGCTGGAGGTCATGAGAGTACACAGTAAATACAATATAAGGCAAACACAGCCCAATCCTATGCATGTCTACTCAGAAGGAAGTCCCACTGAGTTCAATGAAACTTAATTCCCAGGAAAGTGTGCATAGGATTGCAGCCTAAGTTAGCTGCTGCATCCAAAGCCACAGCCTTGACCTAGACATGGTATGTTTAGAGGAGGTAAAAATAAAATGGCAGTGGAAAGTACCGAAGTCACAACTTTTCCCAGTTCAGCAGTGAGTTTATTCCCATGATACACATGATACGGACACTTGACTGTTCTGAAAATGAAGACTTCTATCTGCAGCATTTAACACAAATTAGGAGCAGTCCTGGGTATGTTTGTATTATTTTCATAGTCTGGCTTTCAGCCATTAGAACTGCTAGTTAGGTAAGGTTTCAAATCTCTCATACAGTACATTCACATCAGGCTTTTACCTGAGCTGGACTATATAATCAAATCTTCCTCCATAGCTTTCATGCAATAATGTAGGTAAACTACAGGATCTCCAACTCTCTCTGTCCCCATCGCATCAGCCCATCAACCCCCAGTATCTGCATCAAACATGCCTTAACATGTGCCTTTTCTGGTTTGTTGATGAGAATCCCCCCTCAAAAGTACAGGGCAGCTGTGCTTTGCTTTATGAGATTTCCTTATACACATGAAGCTGCCAGGAAGTATTGAGCTAAACCACCAACACCTTTTCCACTGTAAATGTGCCTGCCATTTCAGATCTGTGATTTCACTGCATCCCACCTGTGTGTCCTTTCCTAGCTCTGAATTTAATGTGGCATCTAATATGCCTGATTTTTTTATACCAACAAAGATTTGCCTATTTTTCTATAACCTCCTGCTGCTCTTATATCCTAACTTTCAGGCCAATGTCCTACAAAGCAGCTTAAGTGCAGTAGGCAGAAAAATCAAAGCTTGCCACTGAGCCACTGCAAGTCTTTCCAGTGCTGGCTCCCAAATGTTGCAAATGTGCATTGGTTGGTTGGTGCTAGATCCTGACCAGAGACAGTGAGTTTGTGGTGGCCCAGGCAGGCCAGCACTGGGGAATGGGAGAGGGTGACAGGAGGTGGGAATGGAGGTGAGGAGGGGGCATTTTTTGGGTGGAGGGAGGGTGGTCTGGGAGGTGGATCGGGCCCAGGGAGGGGGTGGGACTGGCCATAGTGAAGCCCGATTACCAACCACCACTTTGGGCCTAAGCGATGTTACATAGGTGGCTTGGATTTGTGCCCATGAAATCGCAGATCTAAGTAGCCCCATAGGGATAGCTGGGACATGACACAGGATAAGGGGAAAAATATCCCGTCAGCCTGCCTGTTCTAGCACAAGGTAGTATTGCACTCTAAAAGATGTACAACATCAGGTTTCTGCCTACAGCTGCTGGTGGATTTCACAGTTGTAATAGGCTCAATGTAGTGGTAATTAGTAAGATATTCTTAATTTTGGCATGTGATTTTAGTTGAGTAGCTAGGGATTTCATTCTGGTAAGACAAAACTAGCTATCAATCAAGTGACACTACCGAAAGCCAAACAATCAGTGCCAAACACAGAGAAATGGAGTAATGGAAAGAAGCAGACTTCATTTCACTGAATGGAACTGAAAGAACTTTCTAGGGCCCTGGCTTCGGACATAACCTTTGGTGGACCATGTACACCCTGACTCCAATTCAAAGGGGCTTGGCTCTATTTGGGCATACAAGTTCCAGCAAGGGGGGGGCAGGAGAAAGAGGTTTCCAACAATGACCTAAATCTGATGCAAGTGAGAGGGATGTTATTTCCCCAAAAATTATAGTCCATTATCCTCTGTCAACAAATGTAGACTCTCTTCTCATAGAGTTGTAATACAAATTAAGGAGAAAAATGTAAAACAAATCCAAGGGAGAAAAAAAAAAGCTCTAAGATTTCCACCCCCATTTTGCAATAATATTCTACAATGAGGTTCTTGGCAAAGAGCGTCCCACTATGTGGTTCTACAATTCTTTCACTCAATATTCAGTTTTCTTTTTGGCAAAGAAATAAAGCCTTGTGAGTACAAAAGGAAAGGGTGCCTGAATAGGAAAAACCAGAAGTCAATGGCATTTCCTGATAAAGAACCGCTTCAGAAGTTTGTAGCAACCTTTCCCCTCTGCGATATCATATCTATTCGCTGATTAATGAAACAACCAGGCCTTGCCTAAGCTGAAGCAGAACCCACAGTGGTGCTCATATTCCACCCCCCAAAATTGCCAAATTCTCTTTTTTTCTCTTAACTGGAGAAGCAGGAGAATCGGTTCCCAGGATCCTCCTTGACCAGCCGATTTAGAAGGTGGAGAGGATAAGGTAGTTGAGCAATGCATCTTTGCAGGAAAGTGATAGGCTCAGGATTGTCGTGACCTCTACCTTCTTCTCCAGTGCCACTGCTGCAACCTTTGGCAGCAGTAGTAGAGGCAGGGCCTCAGTCCCCCCACCACCACCACTGTCCTTTCCTTCCCTACCTTGCTGTGCTGCTGTGTGCTTTGAAATAAAGCAGCAGGGTGGGCTAGAACAAGGAGCAGCATCACACCACTTCCCCCAATGGAAGTGGTTTTGCTTTCTTTGGAAGTAGGAGAGGAGTAGACTGGAGGCCTATGCTCCCCGTAAGGATTCTGCATGATTCTCCTGCTGCGTGGCTTTGCAACTGTGTTGTGATGCTGTCTCACATGTTCAGCAATGACTTCATACATCATTGCCATGCTTCTGAGTTTTGAGCTGCACAGCCTTGCTGATGGCTGCTCTTCATTTTTGGAAGCGGGGCAGTGCTACTTCTGACTTCCTTGTCCCAGCCCGGCTCTGTTTCTCTATTTCAAAACACATAGAGAGCAGGAATAGGTATGTGGACAAACTGGAGGTGGTGCTGATGCTGGAGCTCCTACTCAAAATAGCCACTTCACCTCACCTCGTGGTGAGGGTCAGCCCTGAAAGCAACAGCAAAAACAGTTGCTGAAAACCCACACTCGGGCTCCTTATACATACATATATTCTGGTAAGGTTCCATCCAGCCATCGCCACTCATCTTCTTTTGCCGAGTCCGTAAGGCCAATCCAGAAGCTGCCTTTTGCAATAACTTGATTTTTTAGCCATTGCTGCAAACAGAAGAAAGTACTTCTTGTGTTATAAGGTAGATTTTGAGTATATGAAGCATATCCATGTGATGTCAAGGGTCATATTTCCATGATCAGAAGTTTGAGGGTTTTTTAATGCTCATCTCAAACATAGCAGAAAGTGTGAAGAAATATGAAACGGGCATTTTGACTTTCAAACTCTTCTTCAGAATATGGCAGTGTTCCCTCAAATATGATATTGAGGACTTCTTGACATACCCTTGTCTCTGCCATATTTGAGGTGAGCACTATAAACCCCAAGTTACATATTTCCAAGCCCAGGCTCTGATCCTTGACAACATCAGTGGTACAGACTGTTACAAACTTAACAACATAGCAGATATTTTTCCCTCATAGGGCTGGTTCAGTACACTTTTACTTGACTGATTTCTCAACCCCTGATTATATGCAGCAAAACATGTTTGCGAAGTGAGTGGGAAAGCACTGTATAGGGTAATGGAAGAGGATGTGAAAGTTTACACTTACATGTGTGAATTAGCTATACCACATTTGATGTCCAATGCTTAGCTTGCAAATGTGAACTAGCCCATAAAGTTCACACAAGACTCGGTTATCAGAGCTCTATATAGTGAAAACAGGAAAAAAAAAAACAGGCACACCTGCCAGATAGCACAAAGGGAGGCAGAGATCCAGGCTATTCTGCCAATCAGAGAGGAGGAAATCCCCCAGCACTATCTGGGAGAGTTGAGACAGAAAGGGATTTACTCTGGGGGTTTTTCCTATTTGTTTCTCTGTATTCTGTTCTGTAGAACAAAAATACATAGAGAAAAGTGATGAAAGCTGCTTAGGTTGGGGAAGGACACAACTAGATCAGCAAGGACTTGACTCCCAGTTGTTTAACAACAGCAACACTAAAAAGGCATTTCTTTTTCTGCTGAAATAAAGAAATTTTTGGGGATGGACAGACCAGGAATGGATTTTTGTGTGAATGAACTGTGAGTTCAGTTCTAGTGCTGAGCACAAATTCCTGGGCTGAGTGAGAAGCACCCTGATCCTTAACTGAGAACCATCATTCTCCCCCCTCGCCCAAACTATTATTATATTTTGCTTGATGAATCTCAGCTTCTTGAGAAAAAAAAATTGCAAACCTGAAGATTGCTCATCCCTGTACTATGAGGGCCAGAAGACAAGTGTTATGTTAAGTCTGTCATTAATTGATGAATTTAACAAAATAAGTGGACCAGAATAGAACCAGCTGTGCTTTATTGACTTGTAAGTGGGGGTAATGAAAACTGCCTGAGTTTAGGATGTGCCTTTACTGCTCAGAAAGTTCTGTCTCTATACAGCCTTCAACATCTCTAGCTGTCAAAATACCAGATGCGGTTCTATACCTGCTCTTCTTTACTATTTATGAAAACCAAATGAGATGACTTCTTTTCACAGAAAAGCTTCGCATCTTCAAAAATGGCTCTTTCCGATGAAAAGTAGTAGCAGTTGCCTGTAAAATTCTTCCAGGAAGCAGGACATCCTGAAACATCAAACAGATTTGTCAAACCAATGAGCTAATAAATATGGAGGCCCTGCCCAAGAATATCCTACTGATTAGATCTGTGCAATGCTTCATTGTCGTATGCTGGGATCTAACAATTTCAGAACTTAAAATTTCAGAGTTCAAAAATAGATATCTCCAGCATTTAAATGCGGGGCATTTTCATTACTCACTTTGCTGCTCGCATCTCTTTATACCAGTATGATCTTTAAATCAATTTCCAGGCCAGCATAAAGAACAAAGCAAATACAGTTTAACTACTCTCCAATGCAGAAATATCTGAAATCTGTCTTATCATTATCTCCTCTCCTTCTTCTGGCCAACTAGGTTCTTGAATGCCAAGAAGAATGTGGGAACACCCACAAAAATACCCCATATTTGGAGCTGCCGCTAGACTGGAGGGTTTCTATTTTCTCTTTTACAAAGTAAGCCTCAAATGGGCTTAAGTCCTCCCAAAACTAGGACAAGGGATACATGCATGACCTCAGATGGAGTGGGTTGAGGATGAAACAAATAGCTAAGCAGAACATTTGCAGAGAATCAGCGATAAGCCTAGAAGTTATCACGCTGCTGAACTTGCTTATTCAACATCACTCGCCTTGCCTAATCTGGCTCTCCCCTCCACAAAACAAATGCAATTTGTTTGCAAATTAAAAGAAAAAAATGATGTACAAAACCCCACCTCAAACACTGTAATAAAACTCAATATTATAGCAACAGTATTTGTACTACATCCTTTCTGATGGGATTACAAAAACCTGTGGCATAGGTTCAACTATCCTGGGGAACTGAGGGGAAGGGGTAGAGGCAAGATTTGAACTGGGAAGTTCTGATTCACAGCTCAGTCTTTTAGCACTATACCATTTATTTATTTATTTATTTATTTATTTCACCCTGCTTTTTCATTCTTATGGGAGTTCAAGGCAGCTTACGCAGCAGAACAAGCGTGACAAGGACTTATGGCCCACTCCTATCCAAGGCAGGCCTGTGTAATACAGTGGTAGCAAAGCAGCCTCCACAGCACCCCACGGACTAGCTGGGTTCACACAGCAGCAGCAGCAACATAAGTAAATACTTACTTATACTGCCACTTCCTGGGCCCCAATGGGCTTAATCAGATTCACGCCAACTATTTTGCTGGTGTAATGTTGTGCTGGAACCAGGGGCATAGGACCAAGATCCACCCACAATTCACTTTGATCCCCACCCCTTACCCTTCGCTGACCTACCTGTGCTGGCGGAGTTTTGGCAGCCTGCCACTGCAGACACACAGCTTCTCGGCTTCCATACCATCAGTAGCGAGCCACTCAGTATCAGAACAGCTTGTGCAATAGTGGGTCTGGCCTTACACTAACGGATTGCAAGATCCATCAGCACAAGGCCCTGTTAGGATTGGCCCTTGCAGAGGCTCCCCACATAGCCCATATGCTGCCGCTGTGAGGGGTAAGTCTGAAAAAGCCCCCTTTCCCAGGGCAGCAGTGCAATCCTGGGGATCACATTGTTGCTTTTCTCCTGCCCCCAGCAAGACGTATATGGATCCCAACTTCCTCATAGGAGTTTGGGAGCCACTGCTATAGAGTCTAATATCATGGTACAGAGCCTAGCATTAACCAATGTACAGGAAGGCAGGCAGACAGATTAGCAGGTTTTTTCTTTAATTAAACAGCTTACCATTAGCTTCACTTTGCAGTGCCACAGGCATTCCTGGACCTGGTGGCCCAGGTGGTCCAGGCTGTCCTTGTAGTCCACGCATTCCAGGTGACCCAGGCAGACCAGGCAACCCGCGGGGACCAGGTAATCCTGGTTCACCAACAATTCCTCGTAGACCAGGGGGTCCAGCTGGGCCTGGCGGACCTTGGGGGCCATCTTTGCCCACAGGACCAGGTACTCCTGGATCTCCACTAGGGCCTGGCATGCCAGTCTTGCCCGTCGAACCTCTTTGGCCTTTGGATCCAGGTGAACCTCGAGAACCTTTTCCGCCTTTTTCACCCGGTGGTCCAATAGGTCCAATTGGTCCCTTTTCACCTTGAGGTCCTGGGGGTCCCGGTTCACCTTTTTCTCCTTTTTGTCCTTTGGGCCCAGTAAGACCAAAAGGACCTTGCGGCCCCCTCTCACCTTTGGGACCCCTCGGGCCTGGAGGGCCTAAAATAATTGAATAAAGTGGAAAGTTAGATATCAAGGACATTCTTGGGAAACGTATTTTTATTTGAATAGGTGCAGAACATTTCATGGATCTTATTGCCCTGACCTCATAATCCAAGTTCAGTGAAGATGCAAGGTAATTTTAGAAATGTCTCTGGATCACAGTGGAAAAAGGTATGAAAAGCAGAATAAAATGCAGAGAATACGGAAATACATGGGAGAACTTGTGGAGGTGTGTAGGATCTTATGTGCAAGAACACCTCTCTGTTATCGCTAGATGTTCATTTGTATAAATAACATGTGAAGCTCTGATGTGGGACCCTTTTTCTTTTGTTTTACAATTGTACCATCTATATTCCCTGTTATTTTTCTTTTAAGACATAAGACATAAGAAATTTATTTGTCATTACACTCACAACTGGGTGCAACGAAATGAGGTGCTCTTCCCCAAGGTAAAACTGGACAACACCAAAACTAAAATATGCACAATCAACCATACAACAATCACTTATACAAATATAAATACCCCATTGCTCCCAGCAATTTAAATTCCACAAAAACTTATGACCCCGCATTTAAACTCAATACTGCACTTGGGTAAAAACTGTTTCTGAATCTGCTCGTCCTTGCTTTCGATACCCTAAATCTCCTTCTCGATGGTAATAGTTCAAAGAGCTGATGTCCCGGATGAGAGGAGTCTTTCAATATATTAGATATCTTCCTCTTGCATCTATTTTTATACAGTTCTTCCAAAGAGGGGAGTAAACAGCCAATGATGTTTTGGGCCGTCTTGATCACCCTTTGAATTGCCTTTTTCTCTGCCACTGTGCAGCTCGTGTACCATACACAGAGACAGTAGGATAATATGCTCTCAATTGAACTCCGATAGAAGGTGATTAGCAAACTCTCAGCCAATTGTTGCTTTCTAAGAATCCTTAGAAAATACAACCGTTGTTGTGCCTTCCTAATTAAAGCAGTGGTGTTCGCACTCCAAGTCAGGTCATTAGTTATGATGGTCCCAAGAAAACTCAATAGGCACTTATACATCATAGCAGAAGTGTTTAACCTTTTTATGATTACAGTTACCCAATGAATTCACAAATATGTCTCATACATATTCTGCAAAATGGAATGGAGTTAGAATGGAATGTTAGAATGGAAATGAGATTCAGGCTACAATCCTATCCACACTTACCTGGGAGTAAGCCCCATTGGCTATGATGGCACTTACTTCTGAGTAGATATACCTAGGATGGGGCTCTAATGTAGTAAAAATAACAGTCTTGCAATACCTAAAACACTTCTAAGGATATATTGGCATGAGTGAATTAGACTAATTTTTCTTTCTTTTTAAAAATTTAAACTGTGATGGTTTTCCTCAAGGGACTCTGGGAAATATATATAATTATGCCTTCAATTTACATAAGTCACTGGGAAACAAAAATTGATTAAAATTCCAAATGAATTAAATTAATTTAAAATTAAAATCGTTATGCGTTTTTGTTCTACATTCTCATTCCAAGTTCTCATTTTTATTAATTTTAAATGTTTTAAAAGTGTACTAGGTAGATATATAGCAGATATAGTGTCAGCAGATGCAACCACCGTATTATTTCTAATTGGAAGAGTAGTCCATTTTAATTTCTGGAAAATATTTTAAACACAGAAATGCATTTTTTGTGTTTTTATTCAGATATTTTAACCACCAAAAAGCAGTTTTCAAAACAACAACAAAAACTCTACTTATATCCTATTGGTTTTTTCCCCTCTACTACTAGATTATTTCTCTTTCTGTTTAAAATAACAAATGCACATATGTTTATCTAATCCCCCAGTAAGGTTTTTAACAGATTTTAAAATAGTTAATCAATTGGTTGATTATGTGAAGGAAAGTCTATGAAAGCTATTTTTCTTTTCCATTCCTACCACACAAATTTATTGGTCCTCAAAGTCCTACTTAGATGTTGAGGACATTGTAAGTGCCTGCGGAGGCAGGCTGGGGGGAGGATCTGGCAGGGCTGCAGCAATCACAACACTGCCGCCATTTATTGGCTTGTGCCCTACCTTGGGGTTCAAGAGGATGTCAAAACGGGTTGGGGAGGCCCACTATCACCTCTGTGTCCCTCCCCAATGCTTAAAAGAGCTCCGTGGCCAGATCAGAGCTTACTTCCTAGTTTTACACAAAACAGGAAATGAGCTCCAGACTGGCCATGGAGCTATTTTAAGCATCAGGGAGGCCTGCGGAGGTGGCAGTAGGCCTCCCCAATCCTTTTGGTCACCCTCTCAAACTCCCCTCCCCAGGTAGGGCACATGCTACTAAATGCCCACAGCACCACAATCACTATGGCAGTGCTGGGCAGTAATTTCTGGGGGCAATCCTCTTGAGGGGAAATTGCCCCTTTTTGCTCTCTCAAATGACCCACCATTTGAAGAGCACTGTACTAATTCATATATCTATCTATATATAAAAGAGAACATGTGTTTGTGTGTACGTGTGTACGTACGTATGTTCCGCATAGGCTCCGCAACGTTTGGAGCAATTGACACCAAACTTGGCACACATACACCTTGCGGCCTGGCGTCAAACACTGGGGGGGGTCAGACCCCCCTAGGACCCCCAGGGGTGGGGGTGTGGGGCGGTTTGAAACGTAAACGTGATTGCAAACGGCCGACATCGGTGTCGAATCAGTTGTTTCTCGCCGAGACGAGCGGTGACGCCCCTGATGCCGTTTGACTCTGGTTTCGGCCCCCCCCTCGATGTGGGGGGGCGAGAAGGGGCACAAAACAAAACTGGAACCCTCCTGGAACGCCTGGAGCGATTGATGCCAAACTTGGCATGCGAGTGCCTTCCAGTCTGGCGACAAACACTGGGGGGTCAGACCCCACTAGGACCCCCGGGGGTGGGGGTCCAGAGGGGCCCATGGGAAAATGCTCAAAAACATCAGAAATTGGTGTTGAATCCATAGTTTCTGGGGTCGCCGAGACTAACGATGATGCTCCCGACGCCGGTGGAGTCCGGGTTCGGCCCCCCCTCAGCGTGGGGGGCGAGAAGGGGTGCGAAACAAAACATCCGCCATGCCCTGCTGGAATGCCTGGACCGATTACCACCAAACCCGGCATGCGCACGCCTTGCGGCCTGTCCATAAACACTGCGGGGAGCGGCCCCCTCTAGCGCCCCCGGGGGGTGGGGGTGCACAAGTGCCCCCCCATGCAAATGGTCAAAAATGGCCAAAATTGGCATGGAATCCGTCGTTTCCGGGGTTGCCAAGACGAGTGGCGACACTCCCGACTCCGCTGGAGTCCGGGTTTGGCCCCCCCCTCGACATGGGGGGCGAGAAGCGGTCTGAAACAAAACGTCCGCCATGCCCCGCTGGAATGCCTGGACCGATTGCCACCAAACACGGCATGCGGATGCCTGGCGGCCTGGGTACAAACACTGCGGGGGCCAGGGACCCCTACCGCCCCTGGGGGTGGGGCTACGCAGGGGGGCCCACATGAAAATGGTCGAAACGGCTGAAATCGGTGTCAGATCCATAGTTTCTGGGGCCACTGAGAAGAGTGGTGATGTTCCCGATGCCATTGGAGTCCAGGTTTGGCCCTCCCTCGACATGGGGGCAAGAAGAGGTATGAAACAAAACGTCTGCCATGCCCCGCTGGAATGCCTGGAGCGATTGACACCAATATGCTTTACGGTCACGGGACAAACACTGCAGGGGTCAGGCCACCCTAGCTCCCCTGGGGTGGGGGTCCACAGGGACCCCCATGTGAAAATGGTCAAAAACGGCCAAAATCGGTGTCAAATCCGTAGTGTCCAGGGTCGCCGAGACGAATGGCAACGCTCCCGAAGCCATTTGAGTCCACATTCTGACTTGGGATAATTTGTTGCCTAGGCAATGCCGGTAAAAAAAGCTAGTGTTAATATAAAAATACATCCTCCATTCCCACTGCCCCTCACACCCCTTGAAAGATTTGTTGAAAAGCATACTGGTGAAGAGATTCTTGCTTTAACTGGTTTCTACAAGCATTTAAGCATTTCTGCACAATGTAAGCAGGCTGCTGATGACCTGAATGCTTGAAAAACTAGATCAAACTGTAACAGGAAGCAGTTAACTTCCTAATGGGTGGGGAGGGGCTGTAATTAATACAGATGTCCCCTGTATCTGCAGTTTCCATATTCACAGGGGGTTCCTGGAATGGATCCCCTGCGGATACAGGGGCACACCTATACATACTCAGAACCATGTCCCATTTTATTCAATGAGGCTTACTCCCTGGAATGTGCATTAAGATTTGCAGCCTAAACTGGTTTCAGGCCTATCAACAGAGCTCAGGAAAACCTTTGGCCCAAAGGCAGAAATGCTAGGCTTCAACAGGTCTATACCCTGTTGGCCCGAGAGTCACACTAGTATAAGGAAATTGTATGGAGTGCCATAATTCACACTCATAATTACTAAAAAAATGAAACCAATTTTACCAAAATTATGCGCTCCCCCCCCCCTCTCTCACACACACACCTGATTCATTTACAACATTGGGTATATGGGTACAGTATGCAATCCATCCATTTTAATCCGTATAAACCACACAGTTCTATTTTTAGAAGTTTTAAATATATTTAAGCCATCATCTCTACGCTTATTTCTCACCACCTTAACAACCAATCCAGATTTTTCCCACCATATTAGGCAACAAACCAGCCCCTGTCTCCTGCTCAGGGAAGAATTATCACACTCACTGCAGGGAGGTGCCCAAGTTCTGTAGCTGGCTGGCTAGATAGAGAGGACAGGATTATTGACATGCTTGGATGAAGCATGATGTGATGCTGCTGGCAGAGAGGCTGGCCAATTAGCCAGGACTGGAGATGGCAGGAGACCGGAGCAATAGCATCAGAAGCAAATTGGGAGCAAGAGAAGCAGAGGCTTTGCACTCAGCTTGTTCTGCCTGCCTGAGAGCACAATCCTAACCTAGAGTTAAGCCAGCACAGTTAGGCCAGCAAAGTTTGGCTGGCACAAGGGACGCCGTAAAGTATGTTTGGAACACTCTCGGAGTCAGTGATGCCAATACATAGACATGTACTGTGTACTGAGACATGTACTGAGACATCCTCCCTGACTCCGAGAGTGGTCAAAATGTGCTTTACAGTGTTCTTTTTGCTGGCCTAACTCCAGTTTAGGATTGTGCTGAGTGACAGAGAGAGGTAGATAGTGGTGGCAGACAGTATATGGATGGATGGCAGCAAATATCACACACAGACCTGCTACTGCTGCTCCTTCCAACCATGCATATTTGCAGAAGTGCAGTCTGCTCAAGTAAGCAGTGGGGTAGTGCAAAGAAGTAATAGGTGGGATAGCCATGGCTGGCTTGGACATCTAGCCTTACACACAAGCAAGAATTAGGCATAGGGCCATACTGGATACTTTCACAGACTAGATCCAGTCCATATTGATTCACCTGTGCTGTAGGACAGACTCTCTTTTATACACTTCAGCAACCTAATGACATGTTTATCAGCTTGTTACTATTACATACCATTTCTTTTCAAATTATCCAGGCCAACAAACAGGACTGTGAAACAAGCAGGAATGCTGTGTCTGAAGCAGCATTTCCTTTTAGGATACACATGCCACTATATGTGCACCCATTGCGACCTCGTGTCCTCTGCCACATGTCACTTCTTCAAAACTGGCCAAGTGGGGAGGGTCCTGGGTGCAGAACCCCATCCATTCTCAGGAGCCTCCCTATCTGGCCTGAAGACGTGGCAGATGGTAGAGGAGGCAGAGAGAGGAGGCTGTGGTGATGATGACAACTCTGTTCTGGATTGCTCTCCTCCCAGGACTGCATCAGTTGCTACGTCAACCTTCACCTCCACCTTTGGCAGTGGTGCTAGAGGAGGAGGTAAACTGCTGTCCCTTTCTTACTCACTCTCAGGTGGAACAAGCAAGCAACCAGTAAGTCAGTGGGTTGGGGGAGGCAATGGACAGGTATGGAATGCAGGGCACTGCCTTCTAATTCACCTCCTTCCAACAAGCCCATCCTGCTGCTCAAAGAAGCTGCTTCACCTGGCCTCAACACAGATAGACATGCACAGAGCAGAAACACCCTCTGTAAGCAGTAGTGAAATTCAGGGGGTTTGCCCAGGTTCTATACAACCGGTTATTAAATGGCCGGGCCCCGCCCACTCGCTTACCTCAGCTGGCTTCGGATTTTTTTTGGCTCCGGCTATGACGTCATAGAACCGATTGTTAATTCATTTGAATTGCACCACTGTCTGTAAGGTCTATACCCTCTGTAAATCACAGCCACATGGTGTCTTAATTCTGAAGCCATGTTACTTAAGAGGGAGATGTTCAAAGTCCACAACGATAATGCATATACAATTTTTGTATTTGCCAACATCAAACTGGCAAATACAATCTGTAACATCATGAAGAATAAGTATGTCTCATCAGAGGGGGGGAAAATAGAGCTAAGGTTGCAAAGCTACCTGGGCTGATTGCTCTATTCCAGAGGTTTGCAGATTGTGGTCTATCTAGGTGATCCAGTTTGTATCACCCAGATACAAACTGGGTGAGAGCATCTATACCTTTAACCATTGTACAGAAGAGGGAATTTTGGCAGGTGCAGCTTTTAAAACTCTTCCATGTTGAGCTGCACCTGCCAAAATTCCCTCTACTATACAATGGTTAAAAGTATAGACACGCTGCCCTGTTTGTATCGGAAAACCCTATCTGTGGTCCACTAGTGGATCACAACCCGATTTTTGGTGAGGCGTGAAACTGACAAAGCAGATTAGGCTATGTGCATCAAGGGTTAAAGAACCTGCTACTTCGGGGGAGCACCGCTGGTATTAGCTCACCAATCACTATTAGCTGGTAAAGTGAAATGTTTTCTATGTGGGTCCTGACGCGAAAAAGTTTGTGAACAATTGCTCCAGTCCATTTGCTTTACCAACAATCTGCATAAGTATCCAGCATCCTGAATGTATGAATTGGACAGTGTTGAATTTGGTGAATTCAAATTTGGTGAATTTGGTGGGCAGGCTCCAGTGTTCATTTTTTAAAAAGCACTATATGATGTTAATTTTGCAAGGAGAAACCAGCAAAGCACATTCAAAGCACTGGGCAGTACCTAGACTCCATGCCTAAAGGATTATTTGAGCCACAACTTACCTTGCAGTATTGTGAAATTTTTAATGAGCTGGCCATGTTTGGAATCAACCAACTTCATTTCTTCCATTATTATTGACAGATTGGCTACTTCAACATCTAATCTTGTCCTCATCCCATCTTGTTGTACCCTAAGAGCGCTAGCATCCAGACGAATGTTTGCTAATGAGTTGTTCATAAAAGTCAGCTCATCTGAGTGTTTACTAAGAGTATCTGTGCACGTCGTCCTGACATCATTGAGGGTGCTTGTTAATGTTCTCAAGTGATGGGCAGTATAGCTAATGTTGCTGATTATGTTGACGATATCTGTTTCAAAGTTTTGAAATCGTTCTTCTTGCCGGCTAAAGCTGGCAGACGTTCTATTTTCATACTCTTTATGGAGTTCCTGGAGATCCTTCAAATTTTGTTCATTGGTTTGTACAACAGTGGTGATGTTGTCCATCTGCCCACTGAATGAGCTAAGCTGACTGCTCATATCCTCAAGTGTATCATTATTAGCTTTAGCCAAAGCTGAATTGTTTGCTGCTAATATCTGCAAATTCTGCACTTTTTCTTTCAGCCAGTCGGTGTCCTTCCGTGCTTGGAGGGCAACTTGTTGAAGGTTTTGAAAGTCACTTTTGATTTTTTGGATAGCCTGGCTTGTGTCATCCACAGATCTCTGCAAAGCACTGATCAAATCTCTTTGCTGACCTTGTGTCTGGTTCAGATTGTTCAGATTCATGATTACTACATTATGTGAGTGCATCTGACTTTGCAAATTTAGTTGAATGTTACTCGTGTCTTGCTGGAGATCACTGATGTAGCCGTTGTAGGCTTGGAGAGTTTTGTTGACACTGATGATCATGAAAGAGTTGCTATCCAATACACCTTTCATTTGGCTCTGCCGGTCATCCAACACATTGCCAGATTCTTGTAGCTTCTCCAGTGTATCTTTGTTCTTTGCAGTTTTCTCTGAGATCTCATGAAGTTGCTGGCGAAGAGCCAGGATGTCTGCTTTGAAGCTTGAAAGTTCTGTGTTGGTGTTCACAGCTTTCTCTCCAGCTTGATAATCTGAAAACAAGAGCAAAATGTTGTTTTACTGTTTAGGAGAACCACCTTCATTAGAAGATAGTGCTGCTTCTTTTGAAAAACAACAACTTGGGCACATGTTTTTAATTCTAGTGAAACAGTGATAACTACTCCCTTACACAATTGTGCAATGAGTTTTACATACATAACCCAACCAGATAGTTCCTCTCTCTTTGAAACAAAAAGAACAATCCAGAGGACATCATGTTAAAGCACTTAAGAATGGCTTTTGTGGATTACGTATGAACAAAGTATATGGAGCTGCTTTTTACTGAGTCACACCATTGAGTCCATTTAGGCCAGTATTTTCTATTTTGATTTCAAAGTGTAATACGAAGTCTTTTCCCAGCCTTGTTGTTTGAAGATGCTCAGGCTTCTGGCAAGGTGCACATGGGATAATTTGGCAAGGAGTCACAAACAAAGCTTGTCCTCTGCTGGGGATCTGTATTGGAAAAGGCAGGAGCTACCCCGAGGCAGATAGGGAATGGTATCAGCAATGGCCCCTTGCCCAAATAAGCCAGAGATTACAGGGTTAACCCAAGGTCTTTGCAAGCCTCGGGAGCACAGCTGTAGGCTGATGAGGCCCCTGGCAATGAAGGAAGGTTAGCACAGATGCAGATGGGTGCACTGATGAATTAAAGCCTGCCCACTTTATACTTTGGCTGGCCTCAGTATAAAGTTGGGGTCAGAAGTAGGAGAAGGACATGGAAAGGTGCTGGACAGATAGATTGCTGGCTGGACGGACAGAGTGCCTGAAGGACTGTCAGATGGACTGGCTGAAAGACTGGATAAGGTAAGCTTATTGTGGGAAATTATTGGGAGTTGTTGTACGGCTACCATGCCCCTGGAGCCACCAAGTGGAGGAGGCAGTTGTGGCTTAGGCAAGCTGACTGCCTATTGTTTGGTGGTGGGTTTGTTGGTGCCAGACTTAGGGTAGTTTGGAGCCAAGCCAGTGATGAGGGCAGTCTGGAGGAGGCTGACCAGCCGGTGATCCCAAGCAAAGCTGCCGGAAGAGAGGAGGCCCAATGAGTGAATCTTCTCTCTTGCCTTTCTCTGAGGCCGCTCTGGAGGGGAAACTAGTTAGCCTAGTGCAGGCATTTGGGCCCTTGGGGTGGCCTGGCAGGGAATTTGGTAGAACAGGATCTAAAACCATTACAGGTATTTTTCTTGTCTGATGGGGGGGGAATCTGGAATGGGATTTAAACATTAACTAAACATGAGAATCTAATATAAACCAGTGGTATTCAAACTTTTTAGACTGGGACCCACTTTTTAGAATGGCACTCATTTTGGGACCCAGTGGAAGTGATGTCATTAACCTAGAAGTGATGTTGTGGCAGGAAGTGACATCATCAAGCAGGAAGTGCTGTCATTGTAACATAATAACATTACACTTCTAAAACGCAAATTGGCATTCTTGGACTGCAGCAATTGTACAACCATAAAACATCCTTGACAGAAAGCAAGATTAGGACAAAATGTAAAAGTACTGAATTAAAAACAAAATTTAAAAAAACCCTCACTTGAAAATTCAAACTGTTAACACTCACAAAAAGAATATAGCAAGAGGAAGGTCTGCAGTTTCCAAGATGGCTGCTCCCAGCTTTCCGCGACATACCTAACATCAGGTCGCAGCCCACCAAGTGGGCCCTGACCCACAATTTGAATAACACTGCAATAAACTAAAAAAGGCTATTGCTCTTGAATGCATATGTATTACCCAGTTTCTTCAAGTCACTCTCCACTTCTGTCAATTTCTCAGTGTATCTTCTGTCTGACATTTCCATGTCACCAGTAACATTGTCCATTTTTTCTACAACTAGAACAGTGAACAAAATGTTAGCAATAAATCACAGCATGTGATAGCATTACATCATAGAACATAATTGGCATTAACAGATTGACAAGACAAAATTCCCTAAAGCTAGTCATTAAGCCCAGATGTAGAGGTCCTCAGCCTAACAGCACATGATGCAACAATCTTGCTGAAGCAAAGCACAGCTTGGCCTAGGCCAGTGACGGTGAACCGTTTGGGCTTGGCATGTCAAAAATTCAGAAAATGCCTAACAACTCTGCTGGCGTGTCACCCCTCCCCAAACAAAAGAGAAACAATACAACTGGAACACTAGTTGGAACACATTTAAATGTATTTAGTTATTATATTATGTTATGATGTAACTCATGATGGCATGCATAGGGTTCCCAGTTGGCCTCTCATCCAGGTACTGTCTAGGCCAGTGATGGAAGTCTTGGACAATCAGCAGGTCAAGATCTGGGACTTCTGAATCCAAACAGATGGATGTGTCGAGGCTAATGTGCCTGACATAACACTAACTGATAATGACAACCGACGAGTGACCTTTATCATATTGCCATCCCTGGAGACCAGAGGGTAGTGGAGAAAGAACATGAAAAAATTGATAAGTACCACGAACTATGCCTAGAAACAACTCAACTGTGGATGAAGCACACAACAGCGCTGCCAATAATTATAGGCACATTAGGAACAATCTCACACAATTTTGACAAATATTTTATCAACTGAATGTGCCAGCTATAGCATCAGCTGAGTTACAAAGAGCTGCAGTAATCGGATCTGCGTCCGTTCTTCGTCGATACCTGCGGGAAGCTTAGGTCCTGGATAGAAACTCACCACCCTCAGGGTGAAGCCAGTGATACTGTGGAACTTTTTGTGTTCTTATATCGCTCCAGTTATCACTGTGTTAATTCTGAGTAAATATAAACTCTAATCACACATGATTGGACTGTATTTTTTAAAAAATAAATGATTATGTAAAGAATTTTCTCTTTTGTTTGAGGAGGGGTGACACACCAGCAGAGTGCATGGTAGTGGGGCATATGATAGAACAGTGACCCGCTTTTTAGAATGGCGTTGTGTCAGGACACACTGGAAGTGATGTTATAGTCAAAAGTGACATTATCAGGCAGGAAGTGCCGTCATTGTGATGTAATCAAATTACACTCCTGGAATGCAAAGAAGCATTCTTGGACTGCAGCAACTGCATCTGAACCATTCCTGACAAAAAGCATGATTAGGATGATATATTATGTAAAAGCACTGAACTAAAAACAAAATTAAAAGGAAAACCCTCTCTACAAAATTCGAACAGTTAACGCTCACAAAAAGGAATATAGCAAGAGTAAGGTCTGCAGCTTCCAAGATGGCTGCTCCCAGTTTTCCATGGCCCACCTGACATCAGGTTGCCACCTGAAAGTGGGTCCCGACTCTCAGTTTGAGAAACACGGTGCCAGAAGAAAACTGCATCAAAACTGCTCAACAGCAAGATGTTTAACACGTACCTTTGTATCCCAGGATGGCTACTGTTATTGTTAGCAAGGCACATAATATATACAACAGTATGATGGAAAACTTCAGTGCCCAGTTACTTTTACACTTGGTGCATTGTGTACCTTCTTGAATACCTGTAAAAGAAGATTAAGATTTTAAATCTAGCTGAACTCCCTAAAGCTCTGAGTATTTGTGTTTGAAATTTGAGTTGACAGATTCTGCAAATGACAGATTACAACCTTACACTAAATGAAGTCTCACAGTTTATAATGATGTTGTTGTTGTTCAGTCGCTAAGTTGTGTCCGACTCTTCGCGACCCCATGGACCACAGCACGCCAGGCCTCCCTATCCTCCACTAGCTTCCGGAGTTGGCCCAATTTCATGTTCATTGCTTCGGTGGCACTATCTAACCATCTCATCCTCTTCCTTCAATCTTTCCCAGCATGAGGGTCTTTTCTAAAGAGTCCTTTCTTCTCATGAGGTGGCCAAAGTATTTGAGCTTCAGCTTCAGGACTTGTCCTTCCAGGGAGCAATCAGGCTTGACTTCCTATAGGATTGACTGATTGGATCTCCTTGCAGTGTGGGATAGGCTGGGGCATCAGCCTTTGTTGCCATACCCATTCCTTCCTAGGCCCAAACCACCCCTGGGTCAGAAACCCCCCTTCCCAGCCTCCATTCGGCCCTCCTCATGCCTCCTGCCACCTGGCAGTGCACCTATCCCTAGTCGGTGGGTGCTGTGCCAGCGACCAGTGCAGGCCTCACCATCAGAGGAACTGGCCCTCATGGTCACAACATGCTTTTACAACAAGTCAGTGCTGTTAGTGCCCTTATATTAAACATATGCCTGCAACGAGCAGTAGCCAGCATAGGATTGGGCCCTCAGACTGTAATCCTATCATGCTCACTGGAAACAAACCTCAGTAGTTTCCAACCTTTTTTTTGCACAGTCCAGGGGACTCTCAACAGTCTTCTCCAACACCATAATTCAAAAGCATTTATTCTTCGGCGCTCTGCCTTTCTTATGGTCCAGCTCTAACATCCATACATTGCTACTGGGAAAACCATAGCTTTGACTATGCGAACCTTTGTTGGCAGGGTGATGTCTCGGCTTTTGATTAAGTTGTCTAGGTTCACCATAGTTTTTTAGGTACGACAATCTGTTGGGACTCCCCTAAAACCGAAGGCTGGAAGTGATGTCATTAAGTAGGAAGTGAAGTCATTCTTTTTAATAAATCACAATTTTGAAAGTCGAAAGAACTCCACATCCTTTTTAAAATATTCTGAATGTTTTGTCTCCTAGGGTGCAATCCTAACCACTGTTCTAGCACCAACATAGCTGTGCCAATAGGACATGTGCTGCATCCTGCTGTGGAGTACTAGTCATGGAGGCCTTCTCAAGGTAAGAGAATGTTTGTTTCCTTACCACAAAGCTGATTTGCCCTTACCCCGGTGTTGGAAAGTAGGTTAGGATTGTGCCCTAAGGGATGTTTGAGTTTTGAGTTCATTGATTGATTCAGCACTGAGAACAACTTTGCACAGAACGCATTTTGACTTCTCTATGCCATTGCTGATCAAGGTGGTAAAACCAAATTTTAGACAGTCTTCAGAGTATTTACTTTCCTCTTCCCCATGTGCTGACACTCATCTAGGAATGCGCATGGAAGGCATGTCATTCCTGCTCGGAAAGAGACCTGGGAGAAACTTCATCACACGCATACGCACACACCAAGACAAGCCCATAACAAGGCTAATTTTCCTCACAGCCACCAGCATTGAGAACGTGGCAGTTGAATGGTGAAGCCTATTCCCTAGCCAAAATGAAGTTTCACTATGATAGTGCCCAGATTTTTAAGATGGCTGCCCCAAGCTCTTTGCAACCCCCTGAAAATAGGTTCATGACCCCCTTGGGGGACCTGACACCCAAGTTGTAACGAATGCTCTGTATATAAGTATATTCTTTTATCATGTACATATACATTCAAGTTTTATACCCCTTTTCAAATTGAATATTTGAGCCATGAACATTCTTAAATCACTCCTATTCAAACAGATTATATTAAAATAAATGGAATTTAAATGTGCACAATTGGTCTAGGATTGAAGTCTCCAATTTTTATTTTTATTTTTGGTTATCAGAAAAGATGTATGCAGTTAATACTTTTATTCTTGAGAGCTTTTTGTCATATCATTAGTAGATTCTTTATCAAACTTTATTCACAGACAGTACTCCGTACATGGTTCTATGAAGAGGTGATGTGTTAAGTCACACAGAACTGAGCTGGGTTTGCTTCAGGTTTTCATTTGTTATTATTGTTCCATGGCTTGCACACTCCATTATGCAATCTAAGCACATGGCTTTAATGCTGAGCTGTTCCCAGACTTCTGTCACTGGTTGTGCATACCAGAGAGTCAGGGTCACTTCCGGATGTTGCACATTTCTCAGAGCTTAAACAACATTTAATACATTTCAGATGGCACACAATGAGCCTCCTTTCACTTGACACACTTTTCTGCTTCCTGACTTATTATGAGAAGAGCTCTTTTTTTTCTCTGTCACTGTTGGGAAGACACCTGGCTAAACAGATTGGAGCTCAGCACTAAAGGATCCAGCTGGCACATGTGTTTTGGGGACCCCCTTTCTCCAGGAGCCAAGATGGTCACAAAAAAACAAGCCAGAAAGACATCCTCCTGTTCCTAGCCTTTGTAGTATTTGTTTTTCTAGTATTGCATTCCAATGACCAGGATCTTTGTTCTCATGTGGGGGGTCTCCATCTGCAAGTTCTTTTTGGACTGGAGATAAACAGTTTTATTTCTGAAGGGTAAAAAAACATTTTTGCGCCTTTCAATGAGTAAAGAGTTACCTTTCAAAGAGACAGACTCACCAATGTATTTTATTTCAACCACCATAACTTTGGAAGACTGAGAATAATCATACTTTTTTTTCTTGCTGCACAAATTTCAAGAGTTTCCCTTTCAGATTTCCTATAGTGGCTTGCTGATGATGATTCAACAAATGTGAGTGAACAACCCCCCCCCCCACACACACACACTGTCTTGCTCCCTTTTATATCCTGTCTTCCTTCCATCATAGAATTCAAGTTGGCTGAGACCTTGTCTAACAGCCCAATCCTAAGCAACACTGGTGTAGCAAGGCTGGTGCAGCAGGGCGGTATCCTAAGTCCAGTAGGAGGGGCAGCAGCAGCAGCACAGCACAAAGAGAGGTTTTCTCCTTGCACCTGGGTAAGCCCCAGCCAGCCCTATGCTCAGATCTGTGCCTGCAGATTTGCAGGCACAAGTGAACGTGTGCAGCAGCGGCCAAAATTGGGGCCACCTTGGCCAAGGAAGATTTAGGATTCAGCACAAGGGCCATCATCCATCACTGCTCCCTTCGCCACCCACTGTGCTGCACCGTTATGCCCCGGCACACCTCTGGAACGCCCTCTGCTATGTCCTGCACCAACCGGGCGCTGCTGATGCTCAACTGGCGCACCACCTTGCATTGTGCCGTGAGATGAAAAGGTTAAAAATCACTGGCTTAGACCTTCATGGAAGTGATTAACATTTTGAACTTCCAGATAAAGCTACTGTAAAGGGTTCATCAGTGGCTTAACAACCCAATCCTATACTTTCCCCTCTCCCCGGGCATGCTGTATCCAGTGTGGGGAACAGATTTAAATCCCCTTGCCCCTTCATAAGCCTACTGCTCCACATGGATCTCCTTGGAGAAAAGGGGCAGGGAGATCATATCCCATAGAGGGAATAGGATCCAGTGTGCTCCATTGCCACTGGATCCAACCCCTCCTGCAGCCTTCCCACTCCTGGCTCCAGCCTTTCTGCCAACAGTCTGGAAGTGAGAACGCGGCTGGATCGCACTTTATGGCTGCTTTTCAGCCGCCGCCACCAGTGGAACACAGGTTCTGCAGGTGGCTTCAGCCCACAGGATTAGGTTGTTAAAATAGTATTTCCAGGATCTTAGTGTTCTGAACACAAAGAAGGACGGGGTTTTGCAAAACCACCAAGTCATCTGCTATGTCCCCTTTCATTAATCCTTTCTTCAACTTCTGACATAATAAAGTTTCCCAAAATGATGCTGGTATTTTCTCTGGAACAGTTTCAACAAATACTTTTGATTGCATGTAATGTACTCAATCCTTTTCATTAAAGACGAAAAACGTCCCTATTATCCCACTACCCAGATTGACCATATTCTCACTTATTTTGATAACCCAGTCATTTTGTATTTAGCTTTGTTCTTGCTCATTGCAACCCAGAGATGCAAAATGAATTGCTAAAAATTTTAACTACATAATTCAATGACCATTGAAATTGAATTGTATGGCACCATCAAGTATTGTGATTAAACACGAACTGTATTAATTGAAAAGACAGAAGAAAAAGACTCAAATCCTGATGAGTATCTGAACTGCACATTACATAAATATTATGGAGCTTCAAGACTGCCATGGTTTATTTCGAGGAAAATCATAGATTTGTTACAGCAGTAGGTCAAGCCACAGAAATGTGCTAAGACTATTAAACTCCTGGGGCTGATATTCTTTAAACTGCCAGTTTAAAAGGCATGCCTTGCCGATCTGAAATTTCATCCATGTCTTTTTAACATTAACATAGTTTAAAAACAAACAAACATGGGTGTGCTTAATGCAGCATTTAATGCAGGAAAAGTCATGTTTAATTAGAGTGATATTCTCCAGGCATGAGGCTATGGAATTGGAGCAATTCTATAAACAGATATAGTCTTAAAGATGTGCATTGTGACCCCAATTGCAAGCACTACCATAGCAAAGCAGCATCTGAGCATTCCTACTCTAGCATGAGGGCAAGGTATGTATTATATCTAGTTTAGCCAAAGGGAAGCACAGTTAAGTCCTACCAAGGTCAATGGAAATGTATAGCACATTAGTTACCAAAATGCTGCCATAAAAGGCCCAGATCCATCACATCACTGCTGGGCCAATTCAAGGCTCCTGCCTCAAAGTGGCAGCAGATCCACGCACCAGCCACTAAGGAGCCAAGGCTGCACGGACTCTGGTAAGTTATTAGAAGGGGCATATGGGTGGGGAGGGAGAATTTTGAGGTGGGGAGGGCAGGGACAGATCTACACTTAATAAATAAATTGTGGATCTACAATTAAATCCAGTTTGGAATTTGCAATTTGAAAAAAAGTAAACACTATGGGCGTGAATATAATATATTGCATCCAATACCTTGAGATGTAATACAGAGCATTTTAAAATGTGATACATCACATGTATCATATCAATAATGCTTACAAACATCCTCTACAAGTCAGTCACTATTTTTAGCAGATAAGAAGCTGTACTTGGGACCCAAGCTGCAATTCTATACGCACTTTCCTGGAAGTAGTTCCCATTGAATATATCCTGCATGAATATAATCTAGGAGCTATAGGCTCTAAAATGCTTCTCCCATCTGCTAATTTACTATTTACAGTGATTTTCTTTTTCGTAAGTGTGCATTATAAAATGATCCCACACCTACAGTCTTAGCCATTTTCCAATAGCAATGTGAATCAGAAAGAAAAAAGCCTATTTACAACCATGACACAAGCAAAACACCCACACAGCCCTCTCCCTTTTCAGCATCCCAGCTTCCCATACTTTCAATATGGCTGCTCTGGGTGCTTTGCAACCCACCTGAAATTGGCTTGCGACCCACTGGTGTTCTGACCCACAGTTTGGGAACAACTGGTCTAAGACACTGGTGAGCTGCTAGTAGTCTGACTGGATGCCACTGGGCTAGCGAGAGGGAATGAATATAATAATCTGACAGCATGAGCTGAAATAACTTGGACCCCTAAAGAACATCAGCAATATCTGAAATGTCAGGGAGTAACAAATCTGGTGTATAGTAATCCTGCAATTCAATATGAACAGAAAACCAAAGATGCATGCTTTTTCTTAACAGAATCAAAAGTTGCTATTTGGGCCAAATGCACTTATTAGTTTTGTAGCAAAAATCTTGTTCTGAACATAATATTGGCTTTGACCACGTTCCTTAGTAACAGAAATACAAACATGTGTTTCTATGTGGAACTATCCACACAAGGGGCTGCTAAATACGAGACAAATTCAGTAATATAAGGAAACCAGCAACCTAAAGAAATGTTAAAACACTGCCTCATTTTCAGAAATCAAGAATCAGGAAATTCCATATGAAGAACAAATATTACATAGCTTTTCTTCATTTATGTTTCATAAATGATCCTCTTGCTCATCCTAGACTTGGCCTCCATGAGATGTTGGAAGGACATCTTTCCCTCAAAGATATTTTGTGCTTTTCCATGCTTTTCTCCTACAGGGTCAGGAAGTTTACACTAAGACTAGAGAAGAGAAAAAAAAGAGAAGAGAAAAACTATTGGGAAGATAGAAAAAGAGTAAGGCCTCACTTGTATACAGTTATACAGTATATACCACCCAATGTGCTAGAGTATTTTATCAGGAAATGATCTGAGCTTCTCATTCTATGTATTAAATAAATTTGACCTGGAACACATCAAGTACTTCATTGTCAAATCTGTTGTGGCCAGAGGCCAGTCCAGTATGGAGGAGTCTGCATATAGATGCTAGTGAGCAATCTGTAACAGGAGTAATAAAGTTCCTGAGTGGAAAGACTCAGAATCCAGAATTGGGAAGGGAACCAAGGATCATACCGAAATCCAGGTGAAACTGGCTGCTATTAAGGGGAATTACCCCATTCAGCAGCATTGGTTGCACATCTCATTCTGGGCGCAATTACGTTTCTGAACCATCCTACTTTTTTGGTGGCAAGTGCTGGAAGAATTTGAAGGAATACAAATTCTGGGTGAGAGATAACCAATTCAACTTTTGTAAAACTTCTGGATTATAAAGTAATATAGACAGCCGGCTATTCCTGTGGGGCCCCCACCGTCGCTGCAGGGCCCCCCACTCACCAAGAAGAGTGCTTGTGTGTTGCATGCAAACTGTGGCACCTGGAAATATTTGATGGTTACATGATGATGTCATTGCCAACTGCTTCCCGGAGACCCATTTTGAGCCATTTGAAAGCAGGGGCAGGTGGGAGGACAAAAAAATAAAGCTGTTATGCTCGCCCCACTGATTTATAGCCCATTGAGATCCCAGTTGCTGCAGCAAGCGATGTGCTCATTGTGCTGGTGCAGGCATCCCCCTATTCATATGTGTGGGGCCCAATGTGACGACATTGGTCGCATCGGCTTAAGGCCGGCCTGATGGACAGGTTTCTTGTTTTGCAACACATTCTTTGCTACTAGGCTAGGAATTTTGAGTTCAGAGGTTTAAAAAGGTACATATGCCTGGAGAAGTTAATAAGTGTTCTACTGAACCATATTTTTCCTGTTCTACCAATATTTCAGAGTCATACATGATTTCTGCCCTGTTGCAGAGAGCATAAACAATTGAAAATCCACCCTGGCCAGTTGGAACTCCTGTAGTCTGTTTGAAACTATGTGGCCAACCACCACCGCACATTTAATATTGATTGTATTGCACTGAAAGTAAACAAAGTAGAAATGATGCTCCATTTATAGCTAACCTTATTATTAACTTGTCTAGTTTGGTTATGTTTCTCATCTACTTAGGAATTTACCCTGTCCATCAGAGAGTCAAGAATGAAATGCTGAATTGAAAAGAAAAAGAAAGAAATGCATTTTCAGAAGAAATGTAAAACTACATTTTAATTTCCCCCTTGCCCCCACTCAAGGTAACTCATAAAAAGGTAAAGGTTTCCCCACGACCGAATGGTCGAATCGTGACCGACTGTAGCAGGCGGTGCTCATCTCTGTTTCTAAGCCAAAGAGCCAGCGTTTGTCCGAGGACAAGTGTCCCTGGTCGTGGCCCGCATGACTATGCACCATAGCTCACAGAACGCCGCTACCATCCCACCAAAGTGGTACCTATTTATCTACTTGCATTTTTATGTGCTTTCGAACTGCTAAGTTGTCAGGAATGGTTGCTAGGTTGGCAGGTAACACATAGCGGATAGTATATTTCCCAGTTACCTATGAATCAATTTCAAGTGTTCACTTCTAATTTCTGTTGTGGGTTTCAGTCCAATGGCTTTCCTTTCTTAGATGTTCCCCATATATATAGTTTCTCTATAAATTACACTAACACAGGCACCTGTCCACTCTCCGAAAAAACGTTACTAGTAAAACCTTATTTTCCCAAAGCTACAACTCTTGTCATCTGTTAACGTAATTGATTTCCCACTGCTTCTTTATGAAGATTGATTTTGCTTATACTCAGGGTATTAATCATTGCCATACGAGGTCAGGAACACTTTCCTTCTCTCTGCCTCAATAGTGATCCTCAAGTTTCTTTGCCTAATCTAGCAGCACCTGGTTGGGCTTGCTTGCATGAGCTATGTGGATCCAGCACTCTCTCTGTAAGCACCTCTTGCAAATTTGCAGGGAACACCTGTTTCCCTTGTCTCAGATGAGACACAGGCAATGTTCTGAAGATGGCAGGAGCAGGACTTGCCAACTTTATTGCTGTATTGCAGCAGTTCTCACACGTTTTCAACTGCTGGCTCCCTTGACCTACTGGGCTATTGGCCACAGCTCCCCATTAGGGCTATAATCCTATACATTGTAGGGTGGCAGGTTTTTTGTGAGGATTCCACAGCTCCCCTGGCTGGTTTCTGCAGCTCCTCAGGGAGCCACAGCTCACAGTTTGGGAACCACTGCTGTAATGAATCCAGTTTAGACATACTACATTCCATAGCGAGTGCCGCACTGGTTAAATAAGCATTAGATGAGGATAAGACAAGATGTTAAATATATAATATCAGTCTCCAGCACATCATTGGTAGAAGACAGAGATCAATCTCCAGCACATCATTGGTAGAAAATAGAGAAGTTAAGACACAGCAAATAGCCAGAAGGGAAAACCAGCAGCTCTCTCTGCATTAATGCCAAGCTTTTCTAGCATGTTTGTTAATGGTTGATACAATAATATGCAATTAAAAAAAAAGGTTGTTATTCAGTTGACATAGCCAATTTTAAGTAACAGGTGGCATCCTTAGACAAGTCTTGAAGTAGGCTATTTGTTCAGTCCAAATATTCACAACATACTCCTTTATGATAATCACAATACTAGTTTAATGTACTGTAAACCAGCCGCCAGCAGTTTGCATTTTATTTCTACCACCTGACCAGCTGCCAGAATTTTTTCTGGAAGGTCAACAGTTTTTAGGAAGCATTTCCCTGCTTACTTTTAACAGTCTATGCATGCGAGGTTCCAACAAGGCAAGCAGCAAAGCACTAGTTCATTACCTCTCATGCTCCAAATGCAGCTAACCATCATGAGGCATTCAATCTTCACAGTATGCCAAGTTGGCTGGTTGCTGTTTTACAGCATCATTATGTGTTCCAACACATAAACAACTTCTTGGAGAACAAACTCAAAACATAGAGACCCAGTTAGACATCATAACAAGACATGGTTTGTGAAGACAGGAAGCCAGCCAGCCTCATGCATTCCCCAGCCCCTTCCCTCAGCCTCCTTTGCATGGGAAGGGACTGGAAGCTTCCATTTGTAACAAACCACAACTTCCTGTTACATTAGTTTCTTGCAAACAGCAAATGGAAGCCTCTAACATCCTATCCTCACATTTGAAAGGAAGGAAGAAGTCTACAAGCCCAAAGCTTCTGTTTGCTTGAATTTGGGCCCAATACTATCCAACTTTCCAGCTTCGATGCAGCCATGCCAATGGGGCATGTGCTGCATCCTGCTATGGGGGGAAAGTGATGGAGGCCTTCTCAAGGTAAAGCAATGTTTGTTTCTTTACTTTGAGGCTGCACTGTGGCTGCATTGGTGCTTGGAAATTGGATAGGATTGGGCCCTTTGTTAAATATGAAAGGAGCTGGAGCTTTCACTCAGCAAGATCAGCTAAGTCTGTTTTAGATGCAGTAAGAACAAGCTATTTTGGGAAACTTTCTTTATATTATACCTAAAATGATATAAGCCTTTTTAAAAAAGTTATACAATAATAGTATATACAAAAATACCTTGGATTTTATACAATAGTAGAGTTGGATTTTAAAGTATTCGTTATTGGTAGTATATAATAGTAGGTATTATATTACAGTGCAATCCTATGCAAGTCTACTAAGATGTAAATCCTAGGTATTTCAGTGGAAAGTTCCTCCAAGTAAGTGTATATAAATTGCAGTCTAAGTGCTTCAATACAATATCAAACAGCTAAGGAAAGCAATGCTTTTCATACATTTCAAATACATTTCAATACATTTCATACATACAAATAAGATCATAAATAACATAGAGAGCCTAATCTTATGCAGGTCTGCTCAGAAGCAAGCTTCATTATTGTCCACAGGGCTTACTCCCAGGTAAGTCTGGTTAGTATTTCATCTTAGTTCTATTAAAATGCATATGTAATTACTAAATTCATATCTATAGAAAAGAGCAATACATGCCAAAAGCAGTTGTATATAATGGGAATTAGATCATGCCCACTAAACTCAGACTCCACTAATGTCTACTGCGGTTCCCTGTCTTTTTCCTCCCCCCCCCCCCGAAAAGCACGCTAGCTTCACATCTGCTTGTTATCAGTAGCTATCTCACAGCATGCTTCTGAATCATTTTGCAAACTCAAAGCACATGCTTATGCCTGCTGAGGAACCAGCCATTACAGGACTATTTACAGACCTTTGTGACCTGAAGCACTCTACATGAAGTAGAAAACTGCCAAGAATTTCATCTCAAGGGTCTCCCCCCAGTATCCAGTTTAATCATTTGGCAGCTTTTTAATCAAGATGCCCCCTTCTAGAGTGTGCCATAAAGTTGCATCCCTGCCTTGGAACAGATTCACAGAATAATGACTAAATGCAGCTGAGGAAGCCTGTCAGTTACTCCTGTGGTTTAGCCCTCCATCTACACAGCTAAGTTTTTAAAGACAGTTTGCCCTCAAGGCCTTTTTATTTCTTAGTTCTCGCAGGACTGTTGGTTGCAGGTGGCCCAAAAGTGTGCATATGTGAGTCTTCACACAAGCACTTGCCCTAAACTGAAAATCCTCCATTCCTTGCAACAGATAAATTTTATTACATTCCTTTTGCCCCTCCGCACATTTTATTCAATTGTCCTAAAACGTAAATTGGGAAACGGCACCAGCCTTTTGGTCTAACACAGATTGTGTGGAAGGTTCTTTACCTGTGCTTGCAGGGCAACTATCAGCTTCTAGCATGCTATTTGTTTGAATTCAGAGTGCAATCCTAAATTGCACTGGAATGGCAAGGCCGGCAAGCCTGCGCCATATCCAGTGCATCTTAGGTGCATGGGGCAGCCTCCCTGGGGCAAAGGCACGTTTGTGCCCTTGGCCCTGGGGATGCTCCAGCCTTCCCACAGGGTTCCTCGGATCTACACCTGCTGTATAGCAGGCACAGCTCTAAGGGAGCCATGCAGCCCAAATTGGGGCTGCGCAGTTTGGGGCCAGGGCGTTGGATGTGGCCTACAGGCTGCATCCCAACCACACACCCCTCCCCAGGCCAGCCTGCCCAGCCCCGCCCAGTTCTGCCCATCCACCCTCCCTCCTCCCAGAACCCCCCTTGCATCAGCCAAGGGCAGGGCAAGGCAAGGGCAGCTCTGCATCATCACTCTTGGGCAGATGCTACTGCTAGCGTTGGCCCAAGAGCTCTAGCACATCGGCGCTAGTGATGTTGTTCCCAAGCTGGCATGTAGCGGGGTGATGTATCCCAAATGAGATATGTAGTGGTGGACAAATGAAAGAAAATGAGGCATATGCTGAAACCCCATAATCAAGGACTGCTAAATAAGAACCTGTCAAGAATCTGTGATTCATAAAATTACAGCATCTTAGGCTGCTTTCACCAGAGCATCTTAGTGCTGCTGAGGGATTAGATTGCTTTTCTGCAATCAGCTTTGAGTAGAATTAATATGGTGGTTCCATATCACTTGAATAGTATTACATTCCATGTAAAAATCTGGCAATGAATCTACAGTGTATTTAGAAGACCAACAAGTAAGTCCTGCTTTCCCTGCAACCACCCCTTTAATTACCACCCCTGCTTTCCCGGCAACCACCCCTTCCTTTTCCTTTCTTGTCTCTCGGTAATTAACTACTTTCTGCTCATGTGCAGCCAGGATATTCCTGGTTGTGTAATTGCAGCCAGAACTGTTGCTGTATTTTAATTTTTTCCTGTAAGTGCAACTGTAATAATATAAAACAAAATCAATGAGCAATTGCTCTAGGTGTAAAGAGAAAATCAGTAATCAAAACCTCCCCCATCCATGCAGGAAACAGGAACTGACTAGTTTAGGACAAATTCAAGAATGCTGTAGCTACATGATGAGCAGGAAACAATTACTGGAGCCGAAACAAAGAAAGAAGGAATCTATTAATTTCAGATATTGTAAGCCTGGAAATTCGAAATAGTGTTTTGCCAGTCCACACAGGACAGGCTACAGCAGCAAATGTATCTTGAAATAAAAAATTTGGGAGGACATCATGGAATAACACTAGGATCCAATTGTCTTTACAGTAACAGCTTCTCTGTAAAAACTCAGTGAAGTAATGATGTCCATTCCAGAGGAAATAGTGTGGAAACAACCTTAGAGCGCAATCCTAATTTGGAGTTAGGCCAGCACAGTTTGGCTGGCACCAGGGGCACTGTAAAGCGCATTTGGACCACTCTCAGAGTCAGGTAGGATGGCACATGTCTGTGTGCTGGCCTTTCTGACTCCGAGAGTGGTCCAAACATACTTTATGGTGTCCTTTGTGCTGGCCTAACTGTGCCGACCTAACTCCAGGTTAGGATTGTGCCCTTAAAATGGGAGCAATGAGAACTTTCCATCCATTTATTAATTTGTGAGTTATAAAGGAAAATGCCTATTAAACCTGGGGGCATTTTGACACAGTCTATCACCAGAATGTACAAGCAACACAATGAAACAGAAAAATGAATGTGGTCTGTAGCTGAGAAGGCAAGAATTCTGAAAATTCCATTATTAGCTGACTGAAAACATCTGAATGTCATAGAGATTTCCATGTGCCTATGTGGAAACACCTGCGGTTGACATGTTTAATCATATGTTCTGCACATTGATTCATTTCATGGCACAACCCAACATTTATGTACTGACCTCTGAGAACAACTTCTAACACAATATGAAGAATTATGTAAGTGCAGAAAGAAAACATTCGGTATAGCTGGGTCTAAACTCAAAGTTAAGCCTAATCCAAATATGTCTGTATTCTTCCACTTGTGTTAGCAATTTAATACAAAACAGTATGTTTAGTTAATGCAAAGTTTCTGGCTTTAACCCATGAACATCAGAGAAATTTCAGCTTCAAAACAGCTGTTTCATTACCAGAAAATATCATTCTGAAAACAAAATAGGCCAGTAGTCATTCCTTTACTTATAATTTTTATACCATGTGTTCTGTTATACACACATAGACTAGCTTGGGTAAAGCTATTGATCGAACATTCAAATAGTGCTAAATCGTTAAATAAATTAATATAATAATTTAGCAGAGTCTAACCAGGCCCAGCAGCGGTCAGCCATTCAAGGCCATCAGGGTCTGAGCCAAAGAAGAAAGGACTTAGTAGGCAAATGGGTCAGAGGAGAAGGAGGTGATTGGAGAAGGATCCAAGTCTGCTTTGACTTCCAAGGTAGAATGTTTGAATTCTGAGCTACGCAAAATAACATTATGAGTGTGCTGTGTAATAGGACCTTTGGCTGATAGTGGCTTAGGCTTGAAGCCTAAATCAATGATGTCATTTCCAGTCATGACATCACCTCCAGGTTAACGGTGGTTCCTGGCAAATTGTCATTTTAAAACGTGGGTCCCAATGCTAACACCAGTGGATGAAAGGATTAATGGGGGCAATAGCGCCGACTTGGGTGTGGCACGGGGGCCAGTTGCCCTCCCAATAATTTGGGGGTGTGGCTGTACCACCCCAATATCTGGCCCCCCAGCCCCCCCCAAAGAGCAGAGCATAGCGCAAGCATGCGGCGGGGCAAGGGGAAACTGCACTTCACCAGCTCCCGGAGCCAGGAAGAAATGTGTTTCCCGCCCGCTGCCGCCATTTGGGCAGTTGCTGCGCTGCACTTTTTTGGCGCTCTCCAGGAGCTGAGAAGTAGAGGGAGCTAGAGAAGAGTGGAAGTACCATGGCTGCCCCCAGCTTGTTGAAAAGCTCCGCTAGGGACAGACATATGCAGGCTTGCACGCATGCGCGCGCGCGCACACACATACACAACCCAGGACAACACCTGGAGCAACTCCTCAGGCTTGACTCGGTAGCTTCTCCGGCTACGGCTCTGCCGGTGCCTGCGTTCTCCGCCCATGTGTTTCTCTTGTGTCCTGCTGGGCAGCTGAGGCAGTTCCAACTGAGGGCACGGGGGAAGGCTGCCTGTGGGCGCAAGCGCGAGAGCGAGGGGCTAGGGGGTGGGGAGGGGGGCTGTCGTCACTGGCCACCATCTCAGAAAGGGGCTAAGGGGGAGAGAGAGCCCGCTATAAGGATGCCTTCGTGCCCACCCCGTGGCACCGCTGAGGGGAGGAAGAGAAGAAATGCCGCCAAAATGCCACGAATCTCCAACTGACTGACTGCTGCTAGTTTGCATGGAAACCTGCCTTTCCCCTCTCCCCTGCCGGCCTGTTCCCCTCCCTCTCACCCTTTGCTAACTTCCAGGAGTGGCTTAGGAGGACACAGCCAGACTGAGCTGCAGTAAGGTAAATCTAAGACCGTACTTCTATCAGTGGGCTCCTATTTTGAGTGCGGAGGGAGGGGAAAGGAGAGTGTTTATCCTTTGCGAAAGGGGGGAGGGTGGCCTAGAAGAGCCAAAGGGAGGTGTTGATAACAGTGGGGGGGGAGAGTGAAAGGACGCTGGAAGGAGGCAAAAAGGGGAGAGAGAAAGAAAAGGATAGTGGGGAGGCAAGTGGGGAGAAGAGAGGGCAAACTGTAGCAGTGTCTTGTCATCTTTGTTCTGGCAACCCACAGATCGGTGACTCTGGCTAGTCCCTTCGTATTATGTCTGCACTTCAAAGGAAACTGCCAGAGCAGCAGGGGGGGGGGGACACGCATGCCTTCCGGGAGCCAGCAAAGTGCACGGCCATACCTCCAACGTCATGACGTCACTACGTTGTGATGTCGCTACGTTGTGATGTCATGACGTTGGGTGCATCAAGGGACGTGGCTATGCCGCCCCAATGTGTTTTGTTTAATTTAAAATTTTTATTTATATATATATAGGTATGGGTAATGGAAAGGGTAATACACAGGCAAGGGAATATAATACAGAGGTTCACACAAAAGGCCCACACTGATTACAGCTTAATCATCTTACCTATATTGGTGTTTGCATACAGTCTATACTATGGCTTCTTAATTGTCCTGTATACAAAGCTTACTAACTCTTAATTTCCATTTTTAATTATCTGAGTAACTCTAGCCTAACATTTCTATATCATAATACATTCACATCTAATGTTTATTTCAATTCTGCTATCCATCCATGCCAACCTAGCACTATCCACTCCTGCCAACCTAGAAGTTTGAAAGCACCTAAAAAATGCAAGTAGATAAATAGGGACCACTTTGGTGGGAAGGTAACAGCGTTCCATGCGCTCCGGCGTAGAGTCATGCTGGCCACATGATCGGGCAAAAACGTCGGCTCTACAGGCTTTGAAATGGAGATGAGCACCGCCCCCTACAGTCGGTCACGACTAGACCATTCGGTCGTGAGAAAACCTTTACCTTTTATCCATCCATAGGTTTGCCATAGGTTTGCCATTTCAGCCACTTCTCTGGTGGGAGCAGGGAAGCTGTTTATCAGCCAGCAAGAAGACAAACGGGTGGCCAGAAAGAAGGACTAAATCCAGAAAGATCCATCTGTGTGTGTGTAGTTTTTGAAAGATAGAACATTTCTGTAAAAATTGTAAAAACCTTCGGGTTTCTGAATAAAGTCTGCCTATGTAAACTGCCTTGAGTTATAGTCATTAGAGAAATCTGGTGACCTAAGAAAGGCGGTATATAAATCCAAGTATTATTATTATTATTATTATTATTATTATTATTATTATTATTATTA
>JAJKFI010000031.1:9753117-9771084 GCA_029204185.1 Lerista edwardsae
TATTATTATTATTATTATTATTATTATTATTATTATTATTATTATTATTATTATTAAAGTCTTGTTTAATCATCTTCTTAAATATCTCTCCAAACGACATACAATAGCTACTTTTAGTTTCTCTAATTAATACATAAAGACAGCAAAGAGAAAGAGAAAAAAGTCTCCCTTATTTAAGTATCATCTTTTTCTCATTGACTATATTCTCAATCTCTATATTCTAGGTGTCTTTTCCCTCAAAAATTCTTCTCCTCATCTTCTTCTTCTTCCTCTTCTTCTTGTGAAAAAAATCTTTCTCAGGAATATCTAAGGAGGAAGAGATATTATAATAATGTAAAGGACAAAAATGGGGGGAAATGGCAGAATAAACTGAGAAAGATTCTGCATCTCAATCTTAAACGTTAGTAAGTCCAATTGTTGCTTCATGGGATTTATCTCCAACACTCTGTGAAATTCCTGTAGATTGAGTTCTTGTTCCAAAGGGTTTATCTTCAGCTCTCTCTATATCTCCCGTGTAAGCTTTATTTGTTCCTCCACTAAGACTACTTCCCTTCCTGGAGCTAGACGGCTTGCAGTTTGCCTATGAGTAGGCTCTATTTTTATCTCCAAGGGGCTCTGTATTCTAGTCACAGAGCCTGACTGATCCAGTTCCAACTTCAGTTTATTCAGTCCGTTGTCTTGCCTGCCTTTTTAGTTTCATTCATAGATTTATCAAGATAGCGAACTTCTTCTGATAGACTCTCCAAATCTTGTAAAACTTTCTCTCCAACATCTATATATATAAAAGAGAACGTGTGTGTGTGGGGGGGGGGTGTGGGGGTGTGTACACGCTTGTGGGTACATATGTTCCGCACAGGCTCCACAATGCCTGGAATGATTGACACCAAACTTGCATGCATACACCTTGCAGTCTGGCGTCAGACCCCCCTAGGGCCCCCAGGGGTGGGGGTGCGGGGCGGGGTGCAACGTAAAAATGATTGCAAACGGCCGACATCGGTGTTGAATGCGTCGTTTCCGGGGTCGCCGAGATGAGCGGTGATGCTCCCGACGCCGTTTGACTCTGCGTTCGGGCCCCCCTCGGCGTGGGAGGGCGAGAAGGCAAGGAGGGCAAAACAAAACGTCCACCATGCCCTCCTGGAATGCCTGGAGTGATTGACACCAAACTTGGCATGCGTATGCCTTGCAGTCTGGCGACAAATACTGTGGGGGTCAGACCCCCCTAACACCCCCGGGGTAGGGGTGGGCAGGGGGCCCCATGTGAAAATGGTCGAAAATGGCCTAGGCATGGAATTCGTAGTTTTCGGGGTCGCCGAGACAAGTGGTGACGCTCCCAACACTGTTGGAGTCCAGGTTCAGCCCCTCCTTGGTGTGGGGGCGAGAAGGGGTGCCGAAAAAAAACGCCCTGCTGGAATGCCTAGACCGATTGGCACCAAACTAGGCATACGCAAGCCTTCCGGCCTGGCCACAAACACTGCGGGGGGTGGCCCCCCCCTAGCACCCCTGGAGGTGGGGGTGCACAGGGGGCCCCATGTGAAAATGGTCAAAAACGGCCAAAATTGGCTTGGAATCCGTAGTTTCCGGGGTCACCAAGGTGAGCGGCGATGCTCCCAATGCCGGTGGAGTCCAGGTTCAGCCCCCCCTCGGCGTGGGGGGGCAAGAAGGGGTGCAAAACAAAACGTCCACCATTCCCTCCTGGAACAATTGCCATCAAACTCGGCATGCACAAGCCTTGCGGCCTGGCCACAAACACTGTGGGGGTCAGGCCCCACTAGCACCCCCAGGAGTCTGGGTTTGCAGGGGCCCCCACGTGAAAATGGTTGAAAATGGCCAAAATCAGTGTCGAATCTATCGTTTCCGGGGTCCCAGCGATGACCGGAGACGCTCCTCCCGTTGTTGGACTCCGCGGTCAGCCCCCCCTGAGCGTGGGGGGTGAGAAGGGGTGCAAAACAAAACGTCTGTCATGCCCTGCTGGAACACCTGGACCGACTGGCACCAAACTCGGCACACGTGTGCCTTGCGGTCTCGCGACAAGCACTGTGTGGGTCAGGCCCCCCTAGTGCCCCTGGGGGTGGGGGTGCATGGGGGCCCCTGCGTGAAATGGTCGCTGAGCTGATTGGCAGAATTCATTCCTTTTCATGTCTAATAGAAGCTTAGGATAAATAAATACCCGGGCAACGCCAGGTAAGGGAAAGCTAGTTCTTAATAATTACCAACGGCATCGGGAGTGTCACCGCTCATCCCAGCGACCCCGGAAACTATGGATTTGATGCCGATTTTGGCCATTTTCAACCGTTTTCACATGGGGCCCCCTGCACACCCCCACCCCTGGGGATGCTGGGGGGGTCCTGACCCCTGCAGTGTTTGTTGCCAGGCCGCAAGGCATGCACGTGCCAGGTTTGGTGCGCATTGCTCCAGGTGTTCCAGTACAGCATGGCGTATGATTTGTTTTGCACCCCTTCTGGCCCCCCGTGCCGAGGGGGGCCCGGACACGGACTCCACCGGCGTCAGGAGCGTCACCGCTCGTCTCGGTGACCCCGGAAACTACGGACTCTAAGCCGATTTCAGCCGTTTTCTACCATTTTCACATGGGACCCCCTGCGCACCCCCACCCCGGGGTTGCTGGGGGGGGCCTGAGCCCCAGTGTTTGTCGCCAGGCCGCAATGCTTACGCATGCCGAGTCTGGTGCCAATCACTCCGGGCGTCGCAGTGGGGCATGGCGGACGTCTCATTTCGCACCCCTTCCTGTCTCCCACGTTGAGGGGGGCGAACCCGAACTCCCACAGTGTCGGGAGCGTCGCTGCTCGCCTCGGTGACCCCAGAGACTACAGAAACAATGACGATTTTGTCCGTTTTGGACCGTTTTCAGGCGGGGGCCCTGGGGCACCCCCACCCCGGGGGCGCTAGGGGGCCTGACCCCCGGAGTGTTTGTCGCCAGTCCGCAAGGCATGCGCATGCCGAGTTTGGTGTGCGTCGCTCCAGGCGTTCCAGCAGGGCATGGCAGACGTTTTGTTTTGCACCCCTTCTTGCCCCCCACACCGAGGGGGGGGCGAACCCGGACTGCGACGGTGTCGGGAGCATCACTGCTCACCCAGGCGAACCCGGAAACTGTGGCTTTGACGCCACTTTCGGCCATTTTCGACCATTTTCACGTGGGGACCCCCACATACCCCCACCCCCGGGGGCGCTAGGGGGGTCTGACACCCGCAGTGTTTGTCGCCAGGCCGCAAAGTGTATGCGTGCCAAGTTTCGTGTCGATCAGTCCAGGCATTCCAGCGGGGCATGGCAGAGGTTGTGTTTCGCATACCTTCTGGCCCCCCACGTTGAGGGGGGGCCGAACCCAGACTCAAACGGCATTGGGAGCGTCGCCGGTCGTCTTGGTGATCCCGGAAACTATGGACTCAACGCCGATTTCGGCCGTCTTCACACGGGGACCCCCGCGTACCCCCACCCCCGGGGGCACTGGGGCGGCCAACCCCCACAGTGTTTGTCGCCAGGCCGCAAGGTGTATGCGTGTCGAGTTTCGTGCCGATTGCTCCAGGCGTTGAGGAGCCTATGCGAAACATACATACATACATACATACATACATACATACATACATATGCTCTTCTTTATATAGATTGAAATCTAGTACTCTCTTACAATTTCAGTTGCTTCTTTTTGTAAACTTCATTTCTTCCAAATTTGTGATATTTCAATACATAACTGTTTGATTTTTCAAAAGGATTTCTACCCCCACCCCTGCTAGACCTACAAAAAATGTTTAGAAATAGGATAAAAATATGTAGATGATAGAATGATATGATATTGAAAAAGGCATATTCCCTAACCTTTTGACTATCAAACAAGATTTATTCTATGACGGTACATGCTCATTTAAGAGCATACAACCAGCAATGAAACTTGGAGAGCATCTAATAGGAGGGCACATAAATGCAAATATTATTATAAAAGAGATACAGTTTGATATTGTTTTAGTCTAGATCAGCCATTTTTGACCACTGTGATGCGATGGTCTATAGGTGTGCAGTGGGAATTTGGGGAGTCATTTATTAGTAGGGCCATTAGGGGGTGAGCGCCCCACTGGCAGCATGGAGTGCCTTGACAAATGCTGATGGTGTGCCCTGACCATTTTAGTACCTTGCCAGTGTGCCATGAGATGAAAAAAGGTTGAAGACCTCCAGGTGATTTGAAAGAAATTCATGTGTCAATACTAGAATCATAAATCTCTAGAAGTATAGAACATATAAGCTGACACATTAAGCTTCCCTACAGCTTAAAATAGGGTTTCTGTAGTTTTAAGGATTTCTTTTCTCAAATATTTATTTTAGCATGGTGAGGTGAGAAAAGGAAAGTTTGGAAAATGCCTGGGTTTCTTTGTTTAGCTTCTAAAGAAAGGTGTTCCTTGACATAGTTAAATAACTAATGGAAAAGACAATCTTGCCATGTTATGTTTAGGTAATCCACATTGGACTGTTTTAAAGCATTTTGCAGGTGCATTTCAGAATGTTCTGCCACAGCTTGTTCAGAGAGATGAAGAAGTAGACTGATTAGCTAAGCAGCCTGTGGTACTGTAACCAGGAGAGCTGTTTTAAACTGCCTGTGAGCAAATGCTGGGGTTTCTTTATGCCAGCATACAGAAATTTAGTTTCTCTTGGGATAGGTATTATATTCTGTGAATATGCCATAGCGTCTGTAAAGCAAGTCACTCTCAGAGGCTAGGGCTTATAATGGAAAGACTGACACATCTTAAGTTACATAGAGGATCTGTTCTAACACAAGCCACCAGCCCCTTGAGTGTGACCGCAACCACATCAGTTTATGCTTCTCAACTGTCCTCATTCCTGTGGCTTTGTTTGTTTTCTTGCAATGGTTCATAGGAGTTTGGGAAAATGCTGCAAAAGAAACAAAGGGTTGTGATCTGTTAGCCTGCTGTTTATCATACACTGGTGATACTGCCATACATTATAGTATTGCAAAACTCTGCCTTTTAATCTGAAACGTCTTGGCATTATTTAAAGCCATTAACAATCTGGTAGCAATTTATGTGTTTGGGGAGAAATAGTGGAGGTACAAACACAAGAGTCATGACCTTTTGTTTCTTCTTACATGACAATATTTAAACAATCCTGCAGAACCACCAATTCAAGCAGACCATTTCCAGAAAAAAATTCCAGAAAAAAAGTTCCTTTCATCTAGAAAAGCTCATATAGGTTCTGAATTAAGTTATGGTGAAATGTCATGTTTGATATTTGAAACATAGTTAACTTTCTCCAAAACAAACAGAATCTGGAACCTCAGAACTGCAGGGATAGAAGGGACTTCATTCCAATCTCTTCACTGGTGGGAATGTACCCACCATTCTCCACAGGTCAACCCACAGAATTTGAACCACAGTGAATCATGTTGAATTGTCTCGTTTGCTAATAATTCAGTACTATGAATCAATATTGTGCTGGTGGCTGTGAAGATTTTAAACTGGACTGACTGAGATCGGGCTGTGACACAGGATGTTCAGTTGCTTGTAGTTTGCAGTCCAATTTTTCAAAGGGCAGGAAAAATTGTCAGTTTGGCTGGGATTAAAACCTCACACAAGGCCAGGACGATGACCAAGAAGAAATACAACTACGTAGGGAAGTGAACAAGGAAGCGTGACTGCAGAGGTATTAAGGCTGAAAACATAGTGCAGATGAAAGAGCCTGAAGGAAGCATATCTGGCTTAAATAAGGACCTGGGGAGGGATGAGAGATTTCTACTGTCATTCCTGCTCTGTGATCAGACAACCCTACGGGTAAAAAAAAGCAATGAGGGAGACCTGAATTATATTGATTAGGGAAACCTATTACTTCTGTGGCTAAAGACTTCTGGTTATCTGCAGCAAAACATTCCTCATAAAATTTTGACACTGGAGGTAGAAATTTTTTCTCACAATGGGAAGGAAGGATACAATGTAATTTATGTCCCAAACATCTGCTTTTCTCTATTCTGGATTGTGCAGGACCCCCATCATCTTGATTCTTTGCAGGAAGGTTAAAACCCCTATGAACACAATACATTCTTAACATTCCTAAAAACTGCTTTGAATACTAGTCTGGATGGATATATTAAACAGCCTAACTTAACCCTTTTAGAGTTAGCTTCTGGGGTCTGTGAGTAGTCAAAGAGGCTTGGGGCTCTTCATGCCAGGCTTAACTTGCCTGCCATGGCCTCTTCAAGTCTGCGCTTTCCATGTCTCCCAAAAGCAGGCTGTAACTAGGTAGGCAGCGGCAACCCAGTGAGCTAGTTGACAGGCACTGCCCTCATTTTCCAAGTTCTCTGAAGTGAGGCTCTTCTCATCTCTAAATATTCTTCAATAGGAGGGGTCGTGGGTTACAAATCTCCCCTGGCCACCAATGCCCCCTTAGGAAGTTTCCCATCTGCACTGTCCAAGGCAAGGGGATGTGGTCACTGAGCCTCCTGCATCCCTAGCTGTCGCCTTCCCAACTCCAAGGAATTTGTCCCTGGCAAAATGCTAAGTGTTGCAGGGGCCTGAGCTCCTGTGTAATGCGGACCCTCCCCCTCCCCTTCAGAGCCATTTGCCTTTTGGAAAGCAAAGCTGAGAGCAGCTGCAAATGGCTCTGAAAGTGAGAGGGAGGGGTCAAGTTCCACAGGAGCTCAAGTTCCTGCAACACCCTTGCATTTTGACCCCCGCCCCTTATAGGGACACCACTGGTCTAGCCTGAATCTTGTTCACATTTTTAAAAAATCAATGCAAAAAAGCAACAGTTGGCATAGGTATGTACTACTTTTCAGAAAGAGTAGTATCCATTGTGTATTCCTGAAAGATAAAAACACTTTGAAAAGCATGGGATCAGGTCTAGTTTCTGTCCAGACTTGCCACTTGGTGAGAAAACAACCATTTTCACATGATTTGGAGGTGTTCCAGATAAAAAGGGAACAGCATTTTTCTTGCTTCTTTTTTCAATTTTGTACAAACGATCTGCAATTATTTCATTCTGCATGTGCATGTGCATGGGCTGGACTGGGCTGGTGTGTGTGTGTTTGTGTGTGTGTATCTATATCTATATAACATAAGCAATCATTTGGATCTGTCATGCTGCTTTTAGCACAAAAGCAGGGTCACTGTTGCATGCTGTTGTTCTGTAGCTGCAAAAAGCGAGAGATGTGCTTGGCAGCAGCTCCAGGAGGTTCTGCAGGTGCTGGTGGTGCTGGGAGACAAAAGTTCATGAGCACCCGAGGTAGGGAGTGATCAAGAGGGGAAGGATCTCAGCAGCAAAAGTGTGTGCCAGATCCTAACCGCCATTTTATCACCTGCTCTGCCCCCTTTCTCTCCTTGGATGTATGCCAGCTACTCAGCAGGAGTGTGGGTCCAGTAAGACCCATAGATCATCAGGGGTCTATGCGGGTTATAAAAATGTCTTATTTAATCTGGTAACCTCCTGATGGCCTCCTCACCCGTTTCACCAGCATGGCTGCATTGGTGCCAATGGTGGGGGATAAGATTGGCATTAGGATAGGATTAATGAGTTTAAAGAGAGTAAGTGTATGTCATATATGGTACAGAACGTGCTGCTTTCCAGATGCTTAACTGACTGTATCAAGAATACAATGACATGACCTCTAGTTTGTGGCTTGGCTCAATATCTTGGGTGATGTGTCCTGTTTGTGATTTCTCGGCCATGAATTCATGGATGCCTGGGATTAGTTTCCATCTGAAAAATGAGTAATTTTTTTTAAAAAACATCTAAATATTTAATAATAATATGCTGCATATACAGTATATGTGTCATATACATAGCTTGATATTTAGTTTCCAATAACTTGTTTGTTACTTGTTTGTAACCAGCCACCTCCTGAGAAGAGAGGACTCTTTAGAAAAGACCCTCATGCTGGGAAAGATTGAAGGCAAAAGGAGAAGGGGGCAGCAGAGGATGAGATGGTTAGACAGTGTCACCGAAGCGATGAACATGAAATTGGGCGAACTCCGGAAGCTAGTGGAGGACAGGGAGGCCTGCCGTGCTGTGGTCCATGGGGTCGCGAAGAGTCGGACACAACTTAGCGACTGAACAACAACTTGTTTGAGTTATCTGTTGAATGCACGTATAGTTTTGTTTTGTACCTATGACACAGTTCTTTTTCTTTACATTCCTGTTTATGTTACGTTCCTGCTCTATGATAACAGACAATGTGGACTCTGATACCAAGTAAGATTACCGCAATTCACACACCAACATCAGTGAATGCCAGCGTGCCAGATTAACTGTTTTTCCACAGCCTCTCAGCATAACATGTACAGTAAAGACACTCAGGACCGAATGTTATCCAACTTTCCAGCATCGATGCAGCCATGCCAACAGGCTGTATACATATGCTGTATCCTGCAGAGTGTGTGTGTGTGTGTGTGTGTGTGTGTGGAGGGGGAACGACAGTAATGCTGTCCAATCACCATTTTAGCCATACCCATTGGCATTTATAAATCAGGCAGCAGCCTCTAAAAAGTTTGGGAACCACTGTGTTAGAGCTTTACAATAGTTGTCTATCAAATCTTATTTAGTATTCTTTCTTAATAATACTATAATTTTTATTGGAAGTTATTTCTCTCACAGCCCAGTCTTAAGCTGTGGTGGTGCAGCAGGGCTGCAGGGCCTGTGCTTCATCCAATGCAGGTCAGGAGGCAGCTGAAGGTCTCCTCAGGGATATATTTCCCCTAACCCCACAACCTTAGGATTTCCCCTTACCCCGAGTAAAGCCCCAGCTGTACCTATGGGCAAATCCATCCCCTGGCACAAGTCCGGAAACCCAGCCTGGGAAGGGGGTTAGGATATGGTGAAAGTGGCCTGTTCATCTCTTCCCACCCGAAAGTTCCCCTACCTGCTCTCCCTGGCACTTGGATGCAGTGCCAGCAGGCCAGGGCAGGTCATTGGGCCTGCACTGTTGGCTCACAAGTCATTGTGAACATGTCTTACAGCATGTTTGCAACTCTCAGAGCTGGGGCAGCAACTGCTGCACCACCTCAAGCCCAAGTTAGGATTGCGCCAGTAGTCTCTTATTTGAGGGAAAGGGGATTCTCTAAATTATACTGTTGTTATCTAGTCTTAAGATTTTTAGTTCCAATACAGCCAGTGATGTCATTCAGGGGGAACGGACCAGAACGGGCGTTCCGGATCCTAACGGGCTCCATGGCTGGTTCCGGGTTCCCAACAAGTACCAATCAAAAGTGAGTTCCTGTTCCTAAATCATTTGAATGACACCACTGAATACAGCTCTGTGCTGTAATATGCTTGCTATATATTCTCTCCCTCTCTCTCAGCCTTATAATAAAGGGCTTGCCGCCACCTACGCCTTACAGAGGCGCCACCTAAGCCTCATATGTCAATTTATTAACATATAAATTAATAATGTTAATGTGCCTTTTTAGCTTTAGGCTCCGCAGACAAAGCAAATTGATGTTTTCCAGACATGGTTGATGGGGAAAACAGAGTTTCACAGCCAAACATTCAGAAACGCACGGGAAGTTTGACCACATTATTTCAAAAATTTACCAATATAAATTAAGTTTTCATATTAATTAAACAAGTGCTTTCTTCCAAAAACATCACACACTTGTAAAACGAGAAGTCCCTGTCCTGAAAAAGCATCTGTGGAGACAGAGTCAATGCTAGTGAAACGATTTCTTGTCTGAAAAAGGACTTATTTGAATCTTTATCATCCTGTATTTATTTCAAGTAAGATTAAACTTTTTTTAGTAGTTAGTAATAGCAACAATAAAAAGGCATACTTGATATGAGGGATAAAAGCAAGATGATGTTAAAACACAGCTGTGTGATTTCTTGTTTCTGTATTACAGGTTGCGTATCCCTTATCCAGACTGCTTGGAACGGAAGTGCCCGGATTTCAGATTTTTCTGGATTTAAGAACATAAGAACATAAGAAGAGCCCCGCTGGATCAGGCCAAAGGCCCATCTAGTCCAGCTTCCTGTATCTCACAGCGGCCCACCTGGTGCCCCAGGGAGGCACGAGACAACAAAATGCTTGCATCCTGTTGCCACTCCCTTGCACCTGGCACTCTGGAGTAGCCTACTACTAATTTAGGAATAATTGCATAAGATTAGATTAGATAGAATTTTATTGGCCATACATGGAATTTTGCCATACATGGAATTTTACTCCGGCCCAAAAGCTCTTTCACTATACCTTAAAACTAATAATTAATAATACAACAAAGTATACCATCACAATAACAAGACCACACTAACTCTAAATGAGAAAAGCTTCCTCTTTCTCTTGTTATCCATTTGGGTATCTGCTGGCCTCTGACATTTTGCAACAATATCTGTATAGGCACATACCACAGAGCATAGAACTTACAGCCTTTATGTTGGAAAGAACAAAAAAATTCTTTACAGAAAGTCTTGGACAGCGCAGGTGAGCCGGCCTGCCTGTTCCAGCACAGGCTAGGTTTGGGCTGTCTCTGTGCTTTCCTTATGTTTTCCTTATGCTACAGGGATAGTTCCATGAGATCATGGGAGAGATGGTATAGCTCCATCCCAAACTGTTGCTGCTGCTTCTGAAAACTGGGTATTTCATGCTGTGTACAGACTTTTTGTTAATGTTCATATTTCCTAAGGATTATGAATTAAATCAATGCTGAAGTAGAAGAGACCTAATGCAAAGGACAGTGTGATTCTGTACCAAGACAAGGTGGTTGGTTGGAAGGTAAAATTTTGCCAAATAAATGTCAACCATATAGCTAAAAGGGGTGGTGGTGCATGGGGAAATACGTTCAATATTCTGCATCAAAGCATAGGCAAACAAGCCCTGACAGGGGAAGGAGAAAATTATGATTTCTCCATTCATACAAATGTTTAAATAGTTCTAGAAATGAATGCTGCAGAATGTGTCAAAACATTGCAGGAATTAATACTTAATTCTATTGGCACGTAGTTCCACCTAAATGAAAAGAAAACTTCAGATATATTACTAGCTGAATGCCAAGAGGTACCCAAATAACATGAAGAACTGAGGAATGAATGAGTTCGTCTCAGTTGTTCAAATTTTTGCTTCCCCCTTTTAATTACAAGAAATAAAAGAACTAACAAAGGCCAAAACTGTGTCTCTTTGGAACAGATCCACAGCAACAAAGACAGTCTTGAAGCATCTCAAAGACTGACACATTTTAAAAAATATAAGCTTCACAACTTACATCATAGCATGCTAGACCCTTGGTCCTTTGGCAAGTTAACCCTATATTTAAAGCATCAACAACAGACCCTTGAATCTTGCAAACTTCCAAGGTACGAGCAGGAACCTACACCCATTGGGGAATCATCAATGGAACGAAACAACTATTTAGCTTGAGATGTCCATGCCCTAATAATTAATAACTGGTAAAATAATTTCACAAAGAAGACAGTCAATTTGAAAATATCAGTCCTTAAACTGGTGCTGAGCTATTGAACCAATATTTTAAATTTAAAATATTTAAAGCAATATTTTAAATTTAGAACTACAGCTATGTCCTAACCAGTGGTTCCCGAAGTGGTAGTTCATGACCCACCACCCTGGGAAGCTTCTGCTCCTTTAAGGAATGGGGAAGGGAGAAGACAGCAATGCAATCCCCAGGATCGTCCTGCTGCCCTTGCCAAAGGGGCTTTTTAAAGACTTATCCCGGCAGCACTGGCATCAGGGGTGTGTGCAGCTCCTTGGGGAGCACCCTACAAGGCACCCCAAGCCTCAGAAAGTGTTTAAAACACAATCATACCCCACTCCTGGTTTCACGACTGAGTCGCAATTGCATTTTAAATGCTTTCTGAAGCTTGGGGAGCCCTGTGTGTGTGGGTTCCCCAGGGCTCTGCACACACAAGGACTTAAGTGGCTCTCAACTCCCTTGTAGGAGTTTGGGAACCATTGTTCTAAACAATAATGAAACATTGGATGCACACCTATATTAGTAGCACACAAGCGTGCGAACATGTATAACAGCCCAATCCACCATAACACCCTGTGCAGAAATGCAGCGGTGTCAGTGTGGCACCCGCTGCATCCATGGGGTTTTTGGCCACCAGCGACCTCCTTGAGGTGCGGGAACATTTGGAGTAAGCCCCAATATCACTGGTACACATCTGTGTGGTTCTGGACCAGGGGATCAAGGCCAGGGAGGGGCTTATGTTTTAGTGTGCCCTGCTGCTGCTGAAACCTCCCTCTTCCTGGTCCCAATCCATCCTCCTCCCTGTCCCGTATGCTGCCCTGTTTCTTCCACCTCCTGCACATACTCCTCAGTGCCAACAGGCATATGTCATTCGCTGGTGCACAGAGCTGGCTGCTCATTGCAGCAGCCAGGCCATGCACACTGGCATACTGGCTTTTGCAATAACTGGAAAGTGCCTTATGCCTCTGGAATGTTTGTTCCAGCAGTGTTAAGCACCAATCGGACTGGGCCATAAGCAGTGATGTCATTCAGGGGGAACGGACCAGAATGGGCGTTCCAGATCCTAACGGGCTCCGTGGCTGGTTCCGGGTTCCCGACAAGTGCCAATCAAAAGTGAGTTCCTGTTCCTAAATCATTTGAATGACACCACTGGCCATAAGGTAAGATATATGCAACAGATAATACACAAACAGCCCAATCCTTACTAGGGCTATGAGACTTTTATGATAGCGGAACATAGTTCTTCTTTTGTAAATTGCTGTGGGCCTGCTGCTGCAGCTGGGTATCTCTGGCAGTGAAGGTATGTTGGTTTGCACTGGTGGGCAGGGAGGGGGAAGGAACAGGTGGTGAGTTTCTGGACGGGGAGGAGGTGGGCAGGAGGCAGGGGAGAGGGGTGAATCGGGCAGCTCTGGTGTGCGCTAGGATCCTAACCTCATTTCTCTCTTCCTTACTCTCCTTAGACTTGCATCATCAAGATAACTAGCGCAGATCCTAGGAGATCCACTGGGGCAGTGGATGCTTGCCTTGAGGTCAGGGAACACATGTTGCTGTAGCAAAGAAACATTTCTAGGCGCTGAAGTTTTTTCTTCTTCAATTCTTCTTGGTCAATGAGCATAGAGGAATTAAAATATGCTTCCCAGAATTCATGCCTGCAGAGCAGCTTCATCCTTGGCAAGTCTGTGTAAGTATCAGCAAGTGGGGAAGAGAGGAGGACAACTGGTGGGTGAAAGAACTGCCATGAATTATGAGTGTAGGCAAGGGGAATTGGACTCAGCTCATAGTGGCCAACTAATTTCTGAAGTACAGAAGTTCATTTTTGAATCCCCAATACCCAAAATTACTTTCCATTCCTAATTTTGGTTTTGCCTATGTCTGTATAATGTAGACATTCAAAGTAAGTAAATTGCAAAGTCTGTGAAGTCTATATAGTATATAAATATATATATTAGAGCAAAGTCCTAACCTAGAGTTAGGCCAGCAAAGTTCGGCCAGCACAAGGGCCACCATAAAGTATGTTTGGACCACTCTTGGAGTCAGAGAGGCCAGCACACAGATGCGTGCCATCCTCCCTGACTCAGAGAGTGGTCCAAATGTGCTTTACGGTGGCCCTTCTGCTGGCCAACCTTTGGTGGCTTAACTGTGCCAGCCTAACGCCAGGTTAGGATTGCGCCCTCAGAGACATGCATGTTTCCATCAAGTTAGAAAAAACAACAACAAAACCTCGCCAACCTCACAAGCATAAATTGTGGAATTTATGTTGGAAGAGGAACTTCAAATTTGCCAATATAAAAACTGAACAACTTCAAAAGTGACCTCAACTGGAAGTTCTTTTTTAAGGACTCTTTCCATGGACTGCTTTTTCCCCTCAAGACATTATACTTGGAGAGGAAAAACCTAAAAAGCCACAACTCACTATTATGCTAAGAGTGAACAAGGCAATGTTGTGTTTACTTTTGGTCAGTTAAATCTCATGCTGGTAATAATGTGATGTCGTTGTTTTTTTTAACATTTTCAATGTCTCCAGCATTGAAAAATAATCTGAAATCCAAGATATAATAATTATTTTTACTCTTGACAGTCCAGTTCTATAAATATTTATGCTTTCAGACTTCAGTGGAACTTACTCCTAAGTATGGCTTAGATAGCTTCTGATGTACAATACGAAGCACAAGAAACAATTAAATATTCCTTTCTACTTGGCCATTAGACTTCACCTGTGCTGAAAACACCATTTTGGAGCAATCATCTAAGCATGTTACATATAAAACCAACAATCCTAATAAGCCTAAAGAACCAAGATTCTCACCCTCTCCTATAATACCTTAATACCTCCTATACCTCCATTAATACCTCCTATAACACTGTTTTGTTACAGGATTCTTTGTCCTGATATAATTTTTACAGTATTATAGAAAAAGAAAATGGTTAAAATCCATAAAGCAATTCAAAAGTTCAGTGTGCAAAACTACAGCTGTCTGAGCTGTGCTTTCAGCCGATGGAAGCTGCGTGTTCTGGCCAGCTCTGAGCCAATAAGAGAGGCGTATTTTGACTAGCATGGTGCCAATCACTTGCTCCCATGAAATGCTTTCAGAGAGGAAACAGCAGGCAAGGCAATCTACCCTTTTTCAACAAGAAGCCTATAGTTCTCAATGGAAAGCACATCCTGTCTCATTCTCCGGGGAGTGGCTTCTCCCACCATCTCCCCCCACTGCTGTGTAGGAGGAGAGGCAGCAGCAGTAGCAGTTACATAGGAAGCTCCAACCTAATGCACTGGTATGTACAGTATTATTATTATTATTATTATTATTATTATTATTATTATTATTGGATTTATATCCCGCCTTTCTGCCCGAAGGCATCCAAGGCGGCATTACAACAAAAGAAACAATAAAAACAGAATTTAACATTAAAAAACAATTTAAAAACAATATTAAAATACAATTTAAAAATTTAAAAAACAACAAGCCCCGTGGATCATAAGATTAAGTACTATGAACACATTTGGACAGTGCTGTTATTACTCCTAATTAGGGATGGGAACTCCAGACCTGAAGACTCCTGAAAACACCGATTTTTGGTGATGGAACAGATTAACTGGAAGAATGATGGAAGGCCTGATTTTTATTACTCAATGAAGGGGAGAAGGAGGATCCCGATGGATGGGGAGGGGTGTTTTGTGATAGGAACAAATGCCTGGATACAAGCCCAGGGAGGGGGCAAAGGAGGGCGGAGGCATTTCCTTGTGATGGAAGAGGAATGAAAACCTCATGGCTCAGGCGTGGCAATATGCAGACTTCCTATCCTCCTGGGAGAAGCCTCGTTGACTGACTGCAATGGGATTTCTGAGTAGAGCTCATATTCATAAGCCTCCTGCTCCCAGATGCAGCAGACAATCCTCCTGCTTGCTGCTTCTGTCCTTTACACTGTACGTCCCCTCCTGCCTTGCTGAATTCGGACGCCTCCCAGGCCTTGTTGGTCTGTGGGGTGCCTGGTACTCCTTCTGAAGGTGGAATTGGGAGTTGTGATGTGAACAACGGTGGGGTGGGCTCATTGCTGGGGTCTGTATGGAACTAATTGTTTTCCTGCACTGCTATTCTCACTCAAATAATAGCACAGTGTTTGTTTACATGCACGAGATGGTTGTTGAAGTAAAAGCCTTCAACACATTGCTGACCGCAGATGGGATGGGAATATCAGGGGAGTGTTAAATGAGAACTCCGACACACATTTCTGTGGAGTTGCGCCTGACTTGCGCCATGACCCACTTCTTGTGGTCAGTCATGACTTGAGTCAAAATGACTCTATAAGTGGCTCAAGGTACATGCTATGACTTGTGAGCCAACCCAGATGTCACTGGCAGCGCAATCCACAGCCTGACGTTGGGCCGATGCTGGCTGCTAGCATTGGCCTAATAGCAGCAGCACTGGTGCGAAAGCACTGACCAGCGCCCTTGCGCCAGCGCTGCTGCCCAGCAGGCGCGATGCTCCTACACCAGGCAAGTTTGGCTGTTTCTGGATGGGCCTAGAGACATGCAGGCTGGGGGAGGGGGGTGGAGTCAGGATGCAGCCATTAGGCACCATCCAAACATTCATACCCAGGCTGCGCAGCCCGATTTGGGTCTCACAGCTTGCTCGGAGCCAGCCCATCGGGGAGGCTGTTGCCTACCCTGGGGTAAGCACGCGAATGTGCCTTTGCCCCATGGAGCTCCTAGCCAGCTCCTAACTTGCGCTGGATACAGCACAGCCACGCCAGCCTGCCCACTCCACTGCAGTTAGGATTGCACCCTGACTCACTCAGGACTTGGGCTCTATGACTGGTGCACATCTCTGCTCTGATAGCACTGTTTCTCAAGGCTCACTGTTTCCCAGGAATGCATTACCGCATTATAGGGGATATCACCATATGAATAATTTGTGAGAATTTGGGCTCCCACAGCTTCTAAAAACATTTTATGTCTCCTGAATGAAATTATCTTTAATTTTGTGGTGAGCTTTAAGTGCACCAATCCTTACTGCTGTCTATAAAAGTCTGTTTTCCACATCAATATGCCTTCCAATGCAGTATTCAAGTCAGAAATGCAATAAAACTCTATGAAAATCTAGAGAACAAACAGCAGCTGCTTCATCCAAAAAGACTTTTCTGAGGCACCCCCACTACCGAGCTTTGTTGATTAGTTTTGTTTTCAAACTACATGTACATTGAAAACATATTTACTTGTAATCTGTAACTTGGATTCAGAGTGTCATTACTCACCTGAGAAACATCTGAGGTAACACATGCCTTCAAAAATGAATAGTCATTAAAAAACAGTTATGAGAAGCTCACAGCCTTAATTAAAAAAGATACTCAAGACTGGAACAAATTAAACACAGCTCAGCTGACAAAAATTAATGTTGTTAAAATGTTCCCCTGAATTTTAATTTTATTTTCAGATGCTTTTGCATTTTTTTTAAAGAAAATTCCTGATGAGTGTCAAGTTTCCATAGGTTTATCAGAGCTAGCATACTGCTAGTCTAAACTGCAGATGGGGACCCTTTGGGAAAGACTGTGTAGAACATCCAGTTTTTGCTCTCCACGGTGAGTACAAGGTGGGACAGAGCTATAACGCTGTAATAGTGAATGCAGGAAGTTTCCTTCTGTGAGTGACCTATAGAGATCTACATTCATCTAGAGCAGTGGTTCTCAAACATTTTAGCACCAGGACCAGTGGTGGGATTCAGGGGGTTCACCCAGGTTCTATAGAACCGGTTGTTAAATGGCTGGGCCCCACCCACTCGCTTACCTCGGCTGGCTTCAGGGTTTTTTTGTGGCTCCGGCTATGACATCATAGAACCGGTTGTTAATTTATTTGAATCCCACCACTGACCAGGACCTACTTTTTAGAATAGCAATCTGGCTGGGACCCACCGGAAATTATATCATTAACCTGGAAGTGATGTAATGGCTAGAAGTGCCGTCATTGTGATGCCAGAGCCTGATGCTGCTTTCCTGAGAATACAGCAACAAGTTGGGTTATTTCTCAGCCATCTTCCAATAGCAAAGTGAATAGGAAAGAAAAAAGCCCATTTACAATCTTGACACACACAAAACAACAACCCAGCGCTCCTGCTTTCCAGCATCCCATCTTCTCATATTTTCAATATGGCTGCCCTAGTTGTTTCGTGACCCACCTGAAATTGGCTTATGACCCACTGGTGGGTTCCAACCTACAATTTGGGAACCACTGGTCTAGCGGGGAAAGGCCACATCTCCCCCACAAAAGAGCAAACTATGCTCCTGCCAATTTTTAAGAAGATTGGATGGGATCCAGAATGTCATTTGTGCAATAAGAAGGTACTTCTGCATGTATAAAGAGAGGTATGTCTGATTTCCACTGATTTCCCCTTCCAGGAGCTACCTCCATGCCATCTCATTATGTTCTATAGGGCTCTCCACCTCCAGAAGCTGCCCTGGAGATGGGTGGAAGGGTTGGAATGGAAAGAAGGGGGAATAGTCCAGCGCACTTACCATATCAAATCAAAAGAATTCAAACGAAAGCCCT
>JAJKFI010000031.1:9771484-9835725 GCA_029204185.1 Lerista edwardsae
AGGGCTTTCGTTTGAATTCTTTTGATTTGATATGGTAAGTGCGCTGGTAAGGAACTGGACTAGAAAGCCGATGCTGCATGACAACACTGCTCCTGGTGTTTCTGATCTTTCAATTCCATTGACAAAATTACAGCACATGCCTAAACCTAGGCATGCCTACTCACAAGTAAATGCTACTGGGTTCATTGTGTCTTACTATTGTGCCAGGTAAGGAAGTAGAGGTTTACAACTTTAGAAACAGTTGTAGGGCAGTCAGGCCATCCCATTAGCTTGAGTTGTTCAGTATATAACCTTTTAGTAATTGTGGGTGACCCAGAAGGACAAGAGACACAATTTGTCTTTTGTGGGAAGTGAGTAAATTTGTTACTCCAAAATGGAAATGATGAAACAAGGGAATAACATAAAGGAATAATTCATTCTGGTGACTGCTTTCCACATCCTCTCTCAACAAGTTTTCTGCAAATTTATTTATATACTTAGACTGAACATGCTTACTTGATAAGTATATTTGAATTAAAGCAGCCTGCCTGCATGCCAGATATCTATCTGTGTTTCTGTAGGGGCTAGTACATTCCAACACACATTCCAATATACCGAGTCTTGATGGTACAATTCTTTAAATCACTTTGAGTGTTTGCATAGACGAAATAGGATCAAGACACATGTTCCTGTACATATGGAGCTGATTTGCAAGCAGAATCATTCCTTACATTTTAGCCAACACATATGCATGTACGGATTCATTTATGGGCATTTTTCAAGCCTCAGAAAAAGTACACACTGGGAATTTCTAAGGGCATCTTGACTTTTTAAAAGGCGTGTAATCATAAAAGCCTATTGAATGATAGCAAGGTTTAGTATTATGTGTAGCTTTACTGATGTGAATGGACAGACATACAACTATCTGGTATGAAAGAAATCAGGAGACTGGATAAATGAGAATACAGTCACCAACCCGTACCCGTGGGGAATGCATTCCTGCTGCTACCGCAGGTAGTCAAAACTGTGGATAACAGTGAACCCTAGGCAGGTGCTCCATGCAAGCCCTCCAAAAATTCTTCCTCTTTGCACCTGCTTGTTAGTGCTTGTCCTCCATACCGCTTCCTCTTCGCGTTTTGTGGTCTAGTGCTAACAAGCAAGCATGAAGAGGAAGCAGTTTGGAAAGCGAGTGCTAACAAGCAGGTGTGAGTAGGAAGCAATTTGGAGGGCTGCAAACTTTATCTCCTCCACCAGCAGTGATGGCAGAAGCAACTGAAGCAGGAAGCAGACAGCACAGAAAAAGTGAAAGGAGGGCAAACAAAACAAAAACAGATGAGTCATGAATGTGATGGGAAATTTGTGAACTGCAGATAACTAAAACCACAGAAACCAAGTCCACAGGTATGGAAAGAGATAACTACGCTGCTACCATCAGTCACAGACCTACCACTGGGCAGGGAAGCAAGGGCCCCGGGCGCGGAACAACTGGGGCAGGTGGAACCTTGCTGCTTGAAGTGGCGTGCGATTTTGGCCTGCCCACCTTCCCTTGGTCCCATACAGCTCTGAAATGGAGCCTGGTATGCAGGGAGGGCAAGTCAATGGGCAGGGAAGGGGCGAAGCGCTGACACTATGGGCCCAGAGCATCAACCGAACCCTTCGGCAGAGCATGGGCTGGGCGCACCACTGGCTACAATATTGTTCCTGTTATGGGTAGCTATCCTCCACTTATTTCAGAGTACAAGGCATAAGTTTATCCAATTACTTTCTACAGTAAAATCTCACGAAGGTAAAACATTCCCATTAAAGCTGTTTACAGATGCAAACCTCATGGTGACGTAAGTTCTCCTTACTTTCATTTTGTGTGCACTCGAATACATACAGTGTGTGTGTCCACTTTTTTCAACATAGCACACGGATACCAAAATGTGAGCACACAGATACAAAAAAATAAACATTAAAGAGGCTCCTGAAGTTTTTAGGTGCAAATCAGAGCAGTGTCAATCAGGGTGATGAAGGCAATGCAGAGGAAAAGCCTCCTATCCGCATTGTTTTCATCACCACAACTGGCTCCAGCATCAAGGGGAAGGGCCTGCTTACCCAGCTTGGTAAGGAGCCAAAAAGACCTAGTTTTGCACCCCTCTGGCTATGCCACTGATTCTGAATCAATGCCTCAAACCAGTTCATGATAAACGCACTTTGGACCAGAATGCTAGCGCCTAAAGCAGGGATGTCAAATTCATTTCATACAATGGACCAGATAGCATTCATGATGCCTGCTGAGGGCCGGAAGTGATGTCATAAAGCAGGAAGTGATGCCATTAAATTAGTTGTGACCAGAAATAAACACTTTTTTCTCACTTAGGAATTCATTAACTGCAAATGGAAGAAGAGAAAAATATGCAAATCTTGATTGTATTTTCAAAATATGGGAGATCCTTTTAGCAGCGACAGAACAACTCAGCAGCTGAGAGCAGCTAATGGTGGTGCTAAGAGAAACTGCTAAGGGCTTCATCTGGTCCCCAGGCCTTATGTTTGACACCCCTGTCCTAAATGATATAATTTTGAAGTACATCTTGTACCACAGCCATTTGCCAGCTTGCTCTGATCTATTTTAAAACTGATGCAACTTGCAGCCCAATCCTATTCCCCAATAGGCATTGTGCCAGCAGAAGGAGGAGGAGGCCAATGAAACTTCACTTCCACCAGGAAGCATGGCAAGGCGGCCAGCACAATCAATGGGGGCTGGGCATGCTGAAGACTCCACTGACATGAGGTGAAAGGTGATTGAGGCAAGCAGTGGGAGGAACAGGAGTGGGAGGGGAAGGAACTGGGAGAGGGAGTTAGTGATATGGATTGGGGGAAGAAGGGGAGATCAGCTGCACTCACATTCAGCCAGATCCTATCCCTCTCTGCCACCACTGCAGTCCTTGGTTCTCCACCAACACAATAGCTGACACAGGACCAAGAAGACCTATAGGGAAAGCAAAGCCTTTTCCCAGGGCAAGGGAACAAAAGTCTCGTATGATGAGGAGACTCTACAATTGCTTCCCCACCCTAGAATGCATCAACGTGGGGTGGGGAGTTGGGTAGGATTGGACATAAATTTGACCTCTAATCAGATCAGTTTTTGATATTTGCGAAATCTGGGCCATCATTCAGATTTTTTTCATGCCTCTCAACTTGGTACAATATTATTGACCCATCATTAGACCACAACTGGCAATATATTCAAGAATTTTTTTCAAAAATCACCGTGGTTTTTTTTTCTGCCAATATTCATATTAACACCAAACAGGATTTTTTTTAAAAGGAGACAAATGCACTTACAGCCCCCACATGTCTATGACATTCCAGGCTTTCATATGCAGGAAGTAGTGTGTTGACTTTGGCTTCCCCATGGGTTAAAAATCTTGTTTAAATGCTGCAGACTTTAAATGCTCTTTGAGATTATTCTGTGATGTTTTATGGAAAAGCTTCTGCCTGATTGTTTACAGCTGCTGTCTTTGAGTAAGCCAAAAATAGTCCCCCACTAATTTTGAAATTTCAGCCTCCGCATTGATTATTTTATTGTGTTACCAAGCAAAGTTCTGCATTCCTTAATTTGCATTATATAAATGAAGACCACCGGCTCTTATGGTATGATCATCTCCACTGTATATATAGAAGTTTGTTTTTGTTAAATAGTACATGGAAACATGAAAAGGCTTTAAAGCTCTGACACAGGTCCAAAAAGTCACCCAAAAGGGGACTTTTTGTTTGCCTTCCTTTGCAATTTCCTTGGCTATTTGGCGATGAACAGTGCTCTTCTCCTTGTTTCACAAAAGTATTTCCTGTACAGGAGCATGGTGTGTGTGTTTACCTGGCTTTTCACATGGCTTTATAAGATTTTATTTACTACTAATAAGACCCAGGCGGTTTGCATTCTTCCTATTATTTGCATATCTTCAAAACTGTTCATATCCTATCTAGGTCTCAGGACACAACCCTTTCATCTCAGCGTGCTCACACTGATACAGACATATCAAACAGTTCCACTGAATAGTCCCATTCAATTACATCAAAAGCCAGCTATATAATTTGTTAATGTCATCTTTGTGATTTTTCATTGATAAATGATGTTGCCCCTCTTTTTTCAGCCATGCCAGCCCTAATGTATGAGGTGGTGGCAAGAGCATTCAAACCTGCATACTGTGCTTTCTCCACAAATTCCTTTGTAAATTCATCTTAGTTTTTACTTATAAACTGTGTGCTGCTTTCTCCTCTATGAGAAGAAAGGGTTGTTTACGAGCTGACTGCTTTTCCTGCTCTACAAGTTGCTGGGGGCAACTTCACACGTATACATCCATCACTCAGTGACTGTGACATCAAGTGACAATTTGCATGTGTTAATTTTCTATCACAGATAAATTACTACTGATAGAACTTCCGTATCACCTCACCCCATCTCAAATACAATCATTTTCAGGCAAGCAGACAAGTCATCAATTCAATGAGAATTACTGAGGGCCAGTTCCTGTATTACCAGAATGACACACTTACTGTTGTACTGTGCAGCTTTCCAAGGCATGACAACAATGTAAGAATAGAGGAACCACCTGGAATCAAGTGGGAAGAACCATGTCCTCAGGATATTAGTCTTTCCTGTATGATCTCTCCCCCCCCCCAGTACAGATTCTCTATAATCAATAGCCCCAAAGGAATGCAGGAACATGAAATATAGTAAAAGACATGTAGATGTTATATTAACATTGCCTTAAACACTTGTATGACTTTATTTTCATTATGTTTGAGCACTTCATTTTATATTTAAAAACCACTGTTACATATTGAACATTTATGACAGAAAAATAGCATGGGGGAGAGCTGGAAATTAATATCTGCACAATTCTTGTACACCTTTAAGTGAAAATAGCGCCTATTTTAATTTATTTTTTAAGTCATGAGAAGAGCCTTGCTGGATCAGGCCAAGGCCCCATCTGGTCCAGCTCCCTGTATCTCATAGTCGCCTACGACAGTGTTCTTCAACCTGTGGGTTCTGACCCCAGCAGGAGAGTGAAGCCTCATTTGGGGTGTGTGTCACAGCAACCTTTTAAAGCCTGTGCAAGAGACGGCTTAAATCCAAATCATGGTACTACCATATTAAAACTGAGTTCTTGAAATAATCCTGCACAGCCCCTTCTTGCTGTCTTGCCTCACAGCTCCGAAGGCCAGCCCAACTCAGGCTGCTACCTCTCAAGGCTGTTGTAAAGACACAAGACGGGGGGGGGGACAAGGCAGGGGGGCAGGGGGGGGTGGTGACAGGGCTGGGGTGAGCAGATGGGGTCCCAGGAGGGGGCAGAATCAGTGATAGGTTTGTTTTTTGAGGTCATGGCACAAAAAAATTTGAGCACCACTGGCCTAGGAGAAGCCTTTGGGAGCACACAAAACAACAAGACACTTGTATCTTGTTGCCACACCCTTGCACCTGGCAATCAGAGATAGGCTCCTTCTAAAACTCAAAGGTTGCAGACAGTCACCATGGCCTGCAAGTCAACATGCTATCTTTCCTGAAAAGCAAATTCCAAGGCAAAATCCCCTAGAGCCCTTGAAATTCGTGTTTAGAAATTAAAGGTCAAACAATACGTTACACAGGAGATAAGTGAACGGTCTCTATTTTTAAATTAAAAGCAGCCACAGGATGGGGAGCTATCAGGAACGAAAGAGCAGCAGGAAAGAGGGGTTCCCTAACCCTGTCTCTGCTGTTTTTCCACTCAAGATCCCCCCAGCTTCTTTTCTGTCTGCAAGTAAAACAATACAGGTAGCAAAACATTTTCTTCCAAAGGTGGAAACATTATGGGGGGAGGGAATTTAGAATGGCAACCCTTCAAAATAATACTCTCTGATGGATGTTTCATTAAAACAAAACATGTGGTCACACATTCCTATGTAGACAGGGTTGTGTTCTTGCCCCCCTCCTCTTTAATTTTTATATAAACTCACTGATCACTTCCTTTGAAGATCCGGCCTTACATCCCGCAACGCTTGCCGTATATCATGTTCTGGCATATGCCGACGATGTGCTTATATTATCTAGAACACAGGTCGGCATGAGGAGGGCCCTTTGTCATCTAGCCCTGGTTAGTTCACAGGAGAAACTAATCATTAACTCTGAAAAAACAAAGGTGATGGTTTTTGCCAGACGTTATAAGGCCTATCGTTGGTCCCTAAATGGGAAACCCATTGAGCAGGTCAAATTAATAAAATATTTGGGGGTGATCTTCCATTATCAAGAAGGCCGACTGGCTCATAAGAACTATGTTGTTCAATCAGCACAGAAAACATTCAATGCCATTTATCGTTTTTATTCATCCAAAGGCACCAAATTTCTCCCTGCGGCTTTAAGGCTGCATACTGTTAAAACCAGGGTTCAGTTGCTTTATGGTTCTGAGATCGCCCCATACTTAAACACCAAGTCTTTGGAGGTGATCCAGACCAAATTTTTGCGCAAACTGATGTATGTTCCCAGATGTGTGCCGAATACTGTGGTTAGGTTGGAACCACCTAACCTATACCCCAAGTATAGGGATGTCGATGTGGCTAAATGCCTTACATTATTTTTTGAAGATTCTCTTGAGGCAGGACAATATTACTTATTTGATCTTTTTGGATCCTTTTGTAGGCACCTGGGAAAAAGGTGCCTGGACCATCTCAGACTTTGCTACCTCTCCCTAGAGTCTAACAAAGATGAACCTGGGAGATGCAAAAGACATCTTGTGTCAAGAGGTTGGTGGATCTTGAAATGAGATCTGCGAGAGCTAGACTTCCCACTCATGTTTTTGTTGGGGATCAAGCATTTGTATTTTCCCCTGCCAGATATTTTTTTAACATCGCTATTCCTAAATTTAGGATTAGATAGCTTTCACAAAAGCCAGGCTTAATGCACCTTTATCATCAGTCCTTTTGGGACGTTATGCAAGGTGTCCCTACTCAGAGAGTCTGTGCCCTTTTCCTCAAAACGTGGTGGAGACAACTGCCCACAGTATCCTACAGTGCCCAAATTATGATGATCTGAGAGTCAAATTTATCTTCCCGATTCTCGGCACTGTAACGGGGATGCAGGAGGATGAGCAAATTGCTTTTCTGTTATCTGATGTTCACTCTGACATATCATTCAGGGTTGCCCATTTTTGCCATGCTGCACAGCTGGTAAGAAGGAAATTGAGAGTATAAATTCTTGGTTGTATGATTTTTTCATATGTGTGTTTTAGTGGGAAAGGGGTGATGGTTTTATTTTTGTGTATTTTGTCTAGTTGTTTGTGTTCAGCTGGTCAGATGACCGTAAATAAAGAATCTGAATTCCTATGTAATATTTCCCTTGCATTAAGGATCTGTGAATGTAAAATGTTTTTGTGCTCTGAAAACATTATGGATGAGCTTTTCAATGCTTTTTTCTGTGTTTTGTTGTACTGAGCATTGGAGGCTGAGAGCAATGCATTTTTCAAGATTTTGCTTTATCATACATTTAACCATTGCTTCCCAAAATTCAACGACTAGCCACTTCCAATGCATATGGTGCAAAGTGGCTCACTGTCTCCCACATCTCCCACAGCAGTAATCCAACCTTTATTAAAACATTCCATAGAAGTGCAATGTATTCTGTGCTGATTTTTTCTGCTGAATCAGCCTTAATTTATATTAATAATGGATGATTTAATATTTGCCAATGCCTCCTTCCACTATGTTGTGAAGTAAACATTCAGCTCTTATTTCATTTCCCTTAACTGCCTCAAGAATCCATTTGACAACTGCTCTGTCAAATACTGGGCAAATGAATTTTGTTAAATTGGGAAGGTAAGCCATTTCCTTCAGCAGTCTCTCTCCCTCTCCCTCTCTCCCTCCCTCCCTCCCTCCCTCTCTCTCTCTCTCTCTCTCTCTCTCTCTCTCTCTCTCTGTGTGTGTGTGTGTGTGTGTGTGTGTGTGGTCTGTAGTAAAGCAACTGTATCCAGGTCAAACACTTTCATAAACATGGGACTTAATTTAATATACTCCCAATTCATTTGCTGTTGAATTCATATTTTTCCTATAGAACTCATCCTTTGAAATATAGATACCAGAAAATAATGTTCTTGAGCCATAGTTTCTATTATATCACAGGTCCACCTACCAGAAGTCTCAGATTTCCCAGAGAACTCAAATATCTGCTTCTAGAAATGTATGGTACATTTTGCCCTGCTTCAATTAATGTACCCTACCACATTTGCAAGTTATGTTTGTCCCACCTTCAGTGTTAACTACACTGAAAGATCGGGTATAGATCACTAAGGGCCCAATCCTATCCAACTTTCCAGTGCCAAAGTAGCTGCAATGCAGCCCCAAAATAAGGGAACAAAGGTTCTCTTAAATCTTGAGGAGGCCTCTGAGACTGCCCCTCCAGTGCAAGATGTACCACATGCCCCATTGGCACAATTGCATCAGTGAAGGAATTGGATCCTGAAATAAATAGTGTAGCAGACACTCTATCTCTTGCCTAGCCCAAGGATACCATATACTGTCCTGTGATTCAGGGCACAATCCTAACCAGATTTCCAGCACTGGAGTAAGAGCAATGCCGTCCCCAGGTAAGGGAACAAACTTGAGGAGGCCCCATTAGCACAGCTATGTCAGTGCTGGAAAGATGGTTTGGACTGTGCCCACAGATACAACCCCATCATGATATGACTGTATTCAGTCTAACTTATTTTTCTGCATAACCTGCCTGCTGACAATCCCATTTCATCAAAAGCTTTACCATCATCTTGCCACTAGTAAAACTGACAAGGCTTGAGGAAAAACCTGGTCAATTTCAGAAACACCTCAATGCCTGTCCAGTATCTAAAATTTTCATGACAAGGTCCAAAACCCTTAACAGTGAGTAACTTTGAGAAAGGTTGAAATTCTGTAGATGATTTTGGCGGAAGGAGACATTGAAGAAGACATGTAGGAAATAAATGGAGAATGCCAAGGGCCCACTGTGGTTCAGGTTCTGAAGTAGATGTATTTCAGGATTCATGGAGGTGTCCTAGAAGTCTGCCTGCAAGATCAGAGGCAAGAGGCATGCCACAGTGCATACAAGTCAAGTTTCAGGGGCAGCAGTTGGTCAAAGGAACAGAGGCAGATAACATAATCCAAGACAAGGGGACAGATTAGAAAAGGAAGTAGTATAGGCAGTGGTAGGATTCAAATAAATTAACAACCTGTTCTATGTCCTTCAGGGCGGCCTTCAGGGCCATCGCTGCCTTTCTTCCCTCTCCCAATCTAAAATTAGCAACCGGTTCTGCAGAATAGGTGAGAACTGGCTGAATTTCACCACTGAGTACAGGGGAGGGGAGCAGGAGCTTTGGCAGGGTAAGTTTTCTCTTGTGTGTCAAGTTGCTAAGATCAAATTTTGAGGCTAGGTCTTCATAGAGCCATGTGTGTACCCTGACACCTTCAGTCAGTTAGATTTGTGCTAACTGACTGGCTGTAACAAAATGGCTGCTATTCCTTCCATGTCCTCCCAAGGTGTGAGGAAGAAAGTGGAATGTCTCCATTTGTAGAGGGTCCTCATCAAGAAGGAAGGAAGGAAGACAGAGAAGCACCACAGAGTGAGCACTGTCTGGCAAGTGTGAGAACAGAGGGAGCTTTGTGAAAGGTTGCTTGTATGTCTTGTGAAAACTTTGGTTACACGTATTTGGATAACTGGCAATGCCTGTTCCCCATGCAAGTCCAATAAGACTTTTACTGTATTTTTGTTTCTAAGTCCTCAAGTTGTTTGAAATATAAATAGATATGTGCTTGAAATATAAATAGAAATGCAATATTAGTCTGCGAAGACCATTTACATCTTCTGTTGAGTCATCTAGTGATGAGATGTTGAATGACGTATATGCCCTGTAGGAATCTGATTTATGACTCATATACTAGAACAGTAAGAACTGGGAAATGTGTGTGGAGGGGTGAGGGGAGGTGTTCTCCTATTTGGTGCATGAAATGCCAAGATTATCTGTAGGTAGCGCCAATTGTTCAGCCAATTGAAAAAAATGGATCCTAAGATACTGGGATCCATTTTCAGGTTCCAAGGCTGATACTGGCTAGATTTGGCTCCTGTCAGGTCCTGGCCTAAGTCCCCATAGATAGCTTTCCATCAAGGTATCGGAAAGAGTGACATTATACCCTTTCTGCATATATGGTGTACATTTTGAAAAGGAGCTCTCTTGGTTGGCACAGGGCTCCACAGCAAATATATTTTAGTATATTTGTACTCTAGACATGTCAAGAACATACACAGTCTGCCCGCATCTTATGCATGATTGACTTGTGAGAATTCACATATACATGCTTCCCCCTACCAAAATAGAAAAAAAAACCTATAGTTTAAATAGCACAGGCAAACTCCTTCTGCCATTCCATATAATCTGCTAATTCTCTGGAATAAGCCCGAAACAGGAGTGAAGCTGCTGTTCCCTCAGTTCTTTCACTTGCCAAGTGCATCTCTCATACTGTGCTTTTAGTTTATAAAGAGAGTGTACATAAAACTCCCTTCAGATTTTTGGCTATATGCGATTTTGGCTTTAAGTTTTGATCTTGCAACATAACCATCAAATAAGATGCAGGCCAAGTGAATCTTAATAGCAGCTATTCTATCTATATATATAAAAACGGACGTGGGTATGTGTGTGGGTAGGTGTGTGGGTAGGTGTGTGGGTGTGTGTGTATGTTCTGAATAGGCTCCTCAACGCCTGGACGGATCGGAACGAAACTTGGCACGCATACACCTTGCGGCCTGGCGACAGACACTGCGGGGGTCAGACCCCCCTAGCGCCCCTGGGGTGGGGGTACAGGGGGGGTCCCCACGTGAAAACGGTCAGAAACGGCCAAAATTGGAGTCAAATCCAGTTTCTGGGGTCGCCAAGATGAGCAGCGACGCTCCCAATGCCGTTGAAGTCGAGTCCAGCCCCCCCCCTGACATCGGGGGACAAAAAGGGGTGCGAAACACAACGTCCGCCATGCCCTGCTTGAACACCTGGACCGATTGGCACCAAACTCGGCATGCGGAAGCCTGGCAACCTGGCCACAAACACTGCGGGGGTCGGGCCCCCCTAGCGCCCCCAGGGGTGGGGGTACATGGGGGTCCCCGCGTGAAAATGGTCAAAAATGGCCAATATCGGTGTCAAATCCATAGTTTCCGGGATGAGTGGCGACGCTCCCGACGCTGTGTGAGTTCAGGTTCACCCCCCCTCGGCGTGGGGGGCGGGAAGGGGTGCGAGACACAACATACGCCGTGCCCTGCTGGAACACCTGGACCGAGCGACACGAAACGTGGCATGCATGCACCTTGTGGCCTGACGACAAACACTGCGGGGGTCAGACCCCCCCTAGCGCCCCTGGGGGGGGTGCGCGGGGTCCCCACATGAAAATGGTCGAAAACGGCCACAATCGGCGTCGAGTCCATACTTTCCGGGGTTGCCGGAGCGAGCAGCGATGCTCCTGACACCGTCGAAGTTCGGGTTCGCCCCCCCCTCGGCGTGGGGTGCGAGAAGGGGTGCAAGACACAATATCTGCCTTGCCCTGCTGCAACGCCTGGAGCGATCTGCACCAAACTCGGCATGCGCGTGCCTTCCAGCCTGGCAACAGACACTCTGGGGGTCTGGCCCCCCTAGCACCCCGGGGGGGGCCCAGGGCCCCCGCGTGAAAATGGTCAAAAATGGACGAGATCGTCCTCGGTTCTGTAGTTTCTGGCCTTACTGAGGTGAACACCGACGCTGTGGGAGTTCGGGTCCGCACCCCCCAATGTGGGGGACGGGAAGGGGTGCGATACGAGATGTCCACCATGCCCCACGTGACGCCTGGAGCAATTGGCGCCAGACTCGGCATGCGTATGCCTTGCGGCCTGGCGCCACACATTGTGTGGGTCAGGCCCCCCCCATGCCCCCGGGGGTGGGGGTGCGCTGGGGGCCCCAGGTGAAAATGGTCGAAAATGCCCAAAATTGGGAGATGGGTCAGGGATGGGTCAGGGATGTGAGATATAAACACCCGGGCGAAGCTGGGTACATAAAAGCTAGTATATATATAAAAGAGAACGTATATATAATAATAATAATAATAATAATAATAATAATAATAATAATAATAATACATGTATTTATATACCGCCTTTCTTAAGATCACCAGATTTCTCCAGTGACTACAACTCAAGGCGGTTTACATGGGCAGACTTTATTCATAAACCCGAAGGTTTTTACAATTTACAGAATGTTCTGTCTTTCAAGAACTACACACATTCAGATCTTCCTTTCTGGATTTAGCCTTCTTTCTTTAGCCACTCGTCTGTCTTCTGCTGGCTGATGCTTCCCTGCTGCCACCAGAGACGCAGCTGACCTTCAGCACACTCCTCCTCCCACGAGGCAGCTGAAGCTCAGCTTCTGATCAGCCTCAGTTGCAAGGTCTGCCGCTCTCAGAGACTTCCGGCAGGCCCGAGCTCACGACCTTGAGATCTTCAGCTGTATCTTCGGGCAAACGGAGGCATTAACCCTCTCGGCTAAATCTTCTGTATGTATATATGTATGTATATGTATGTAAAATATATGTATGTATGTTTCACATAAGCTCTGGAACGCCGGGAGCGATTTACACCAAATTTGTTACGCATATGCCTTACGACCTGGAAATAAATACTGCAAGGGTAAGACGCCCCTAGCACCCCGAGGGATGGGGGTGCAAAGAAGGATGCCATCTAAAAATACTCAAAAACAGCCAATATTGGTGTCAAATCCATAGTTTTCGGGGTCGCTGAGATGAATGGTGACGCTTCCGATGACATTTTAAGTCCACGTCCGGCCCCCATCGGCATGGGAGTGTGAGAAGGGGTTCAAGATACAGAGCTTGGAAATAGATTATCCGCAGCACGCTGATGGTGGCGTAGAGGACATCATTTGATTTCAGATTTCAAAACTCATCCCACTTCTAGAAATACTGTGGGGGTAAGACACCCCTAGCACGCCTAGGGGTGGTGGTGGGAAGGAGGTGACATGTAAAAATACTCAAAAACGGCCGATACTGATGTTGAATCCATTGTTTCCGGGGTCGCCAAGATGAATGGTGACGCTCCCAATGCCGTTTGAGTCCACCTTTGGCCTCCCTCAGCATGGGGCGTGCAAGATACAGTGCTTGGAAATAGAACATCTGCAGCACGCTGATGGTGGCATCAAGCATGGGGGGTGAGAAGGGGTGAACAATAAAATGTCCAAAATGACCGACAGTGTAAAATCCATAGTTTTCAGGGTTGCTAAGCTGATTGGTGACAGTCCCGATGACATTTAAGCCCAAGTGTAGTTGAATAGAACGAATAGAACTCTGTAGAACCCTCTGTAAATTTTTAGAAATCATTATGCCCGGGTCTTAGAACACGTAGTCACTGAATACAAGTCTATTGGTACCGTACTAGATGCCTATGAGGTCGTCAATTTCCCATCAGACTTCCTGAACTCACTTGATCCGGCTGGATTGCCACTACATTGTCTTTTACTTACAGTGGGATCTCCAATTATTTTACTACGGAACCTCAACCCGCCAAAACTTTGCAATGGCACAAGGCTGTGTGTCAAGAAGATGCTGGGTAATGTAATTGAAGCAACTATCTTAACAGGAAAGGGAGAGGGTGAAACAGTTTTTATTCCACGGATAACACTCATTCGAACGGATCTCCCTTTTAACTTTATATTAAGAGATTGCAATTTCCAATGAGACTTGCATTCTCGATCACGATCAACAAGTCACAGGGGCAGTCTATTAAGTACTGAGGAATGGATTTGAGATCGCCATGTTTCTCCCACGGACAACTTTATGTTGCTTGCCCAAGGTTGGGTTCACCCAAGAATTTATTTATTCTTGCTCCTGGAAGTGAAACTAAAAATGTTGTTTATAAATTAATATTATAGTGAATTTGTAAAAGATTTTACTTTGTAATTTTTATACTGTACTTATACTTTTAATTACCTGTAAATAAAATTACTTCGATTTTACACTATAGATAGAATTCATTCCTTTTCCTGTCTAATAGAAGCTTGGGGTACATAAATACCCGGGCAACGCCGGGTAAGGACAAGCTAGTTATCTATAAAAACCTGAACAGATTACTCCAGACTAGGACAGTCAATGTCAAAAGTTTATTTCTGGCTAGTGAATATAGTCTGTACAAGGAATGGGAAACCTAAATGATGTTTATGTCAAGACAAAGCTCAAAAAGCTCCTATTTCACCTGCTGTTATTTCCTTACTTCATGTGCATGTTAAACAGCCTTTTGATTTAATTCTGGCAGCCAGGTGCACTTAATAATAATTGGAGACCTTTTCTGCTTAGTTTCACTGTTTCTTTATTGTACCTCTAAGAAATTTAAATCCAAAATAATGGCCCATGACTAACGTGCCTAGAATGTCAGCCAGTGTAATTCTCTGTAACCAGAATTTTTGTAATGCATCAGTCTGAGTTATCTTCCTAACTTTGCCATCCACCTCTGAATACTGAAGGAACTTGCGAGACACAGGATGTGCTTGGTTGCTAAGCACTGACAAGAACTTGTTGAATAGTGTTTAATTAAATCCAGGTCAACTTGGACTGAAGAGGTGTTCTTTAGTTTGTGACCTAATAAGTGAAGCATTGCAGCATAAAAATGAAAAATCTCATATTATGGCAAAGTGTGCATTCTAAGAGCTGAATCAGATCAGAGAGGTGCAAACCACCAAACTTGACGACTGTGTAGCTTAAGCTGAGTTCCTGCACAAGTTCCACTCAGAGGCATACCTAGAGGGGAGTCACAGCACTAAGTTTTTCAAGCAACCGTTCCCCCTCCTCTGGGTGCAGAGGTAGGTGAAATGGGATGGGTGGATTGAGGCCAGAGTAGAGACTGAGGTGGGGAGGAGGCTGGATTGAAGCCAGGAAGGGACAGCACTGGTGCCACAGTTATCTTTTCTCCTTTCCCAGCCTTGATACTCCTTCCCAGGTTTACTTGGACTTGAACCAGATAAATAGCTGGTGCAGGTCTGAGTAGCCCCAGCAGGGCAGCAGATGCTTACCTCTGGAGAATGAAGAAATGTTACCTTACTTGGAGATCTCAGGGACTTCAGGATGCAGTGCAGGCACTAGGGGCATGGCTGCATTGGCGAGGAGGAAATTAAGTAGGATTGGGCTGCCCAAACTTCAGTGAGAATTAAGCCTTAATTAGAATTAAGCCTAATTAAGCCTACATGCTTCTCAGCTAAATTCAACACAAATGCTAATAATAATCACGTCAAGCTGCCATAAAATGGTTTTCATCAGAACTTTTGGATGTTTAAACAGGAAAGATAACATCCATCAACAAAGCTTCTTTCCAAGACATTGAACTGAAAGAGAAACGTTTCGTATACTCCCAGCTGTGCACGTCCTACTGAGCAGACTCTGAACACTTCATGGGAATTAAGCAATTACACCCAACATTGCTGGGAAGTTCAGAGAGGGCACCCAGTCAGGGGTTCTCTTGCTGGAAAACTGTATGTGGACTCCTTCCAGGTGTCACAGCGAGATCAGAATGTGCCATATTGATGTGATTTCAGAAGGAAGAAAACGGTTGTGGGTGGAATGCAATAAATTAATTAGTCAAGCAGAGAAAATGTGGCAGATGATCTGTAAGATATCCGGAGAATGTGAATGAAGAACCACAAATGAAGAACAAAGTACCAAGCACCACAAATTGGTGAAAGAAAGGAAATGTGCTAAATATGCAATGGGAGGATAAGCAAAACAAAAAACAAAAAAAAACCACTGGTTCAAAAAGCAATGATCAGGGCAAGGGACAATGATCAGGGCAAAAAGGACAATATAATAGTAGTCCACAAGTATTTGAGAGAAAGAGGCAGGAGGAGGAGAAAAAGTTTTTCCCCCCAACATTTTCCAGCAGTGGAAGACTCTCAGCCAAAGGCCGCAGAAACTCAAAGAAAGCTCTCAGCGGAAGACAGTTTTCAAACCAGTGAAATTTGGGGCCCACCCCCTACCCTCCCCAGGCCACAGAATGCCTTATAAGGCAATAAAAACATTACTTCCGGTTTTCAATAGAAATCGGAAGTGACTTTTTTTTTTTTTTTGCCTACAAGTAGTCCCACACAGCCTCTGTGGACCTCACAAAACCCTCCAGACCTGACTGGAGCTCAGCTCAGTTTAGATTCTGAGGGTCAAGGTGGGCCTGTGGGGGTTCGGCACTTATGGGTTTTCAAATTTGCCTATGTCAAGCCCGCAGATAGTGTGGGCTCACTGTATAATGTGGGCTCACTGTGTAAGTCTTCCCACACGCACAAGTGGATCGACAGAGACCCGCTGGCAGAGGTAAGCCCACGCAGGAGCTTAAGAGAAGGGCAGAAGAGGCTGGGGCAAGGGTGGGCAGATCGGCTCTGGGAGGGGAGATGGTTTAGCAGCAGCAGCACCACACACAGAATCCAAATCTCTTTCCCAAGTCTGACCTGCCTTTATGTATCTATGCAATTTGCTGGCGAAAGTCCATGTTGACTTGTTGTGGCTGCTGGGGCTTACCCCAAGGCAATTAATGTCTCCTTATGCTGAGACCTCCAGCAGCCGAAAATCCCCTGCAGGATGAAGTGAAAGTCACTTTGGCACAACACTACTGGGGGTGGGGGAAGTAATACTTCTTTTTTGGTCTTGGCAGCTGCTTGGATCTGCTCATGGATTTGGAATGTTAGAAATAGCCCCAGAGGAGAGAGACTTTTTGTGCCACCTGCAGGTGAAGGGGCAATCTATCACAGCACCATCACCTGTGTGTTACAGCTGTCTCTCAGCCTCCTGGCACTAATATATACTGTAGCAGTCACAAGTTAAAAAACAACAACACACATGTAGAAAACGTTGGAGACCACAGCACACTTTCTACTTAATTCTCTGTTTGTACAGACAATCCTTTATTTACACAGCAGTTAATGGAAGATCTGCATGGCCATTTCTCATTTCAAAATCTGTACAATGTAGTGATTCTGTTATATAGCTAGGAAACTAATACTATCTATTGTCCTGACTCACTAAGTTAAGAGTTGTAAAGGCATGTGGACTAGCTGGAGAATGTTTGGCTTGCTCAAATAATTTGAAGTAAAAATATATCTAAAAGAATAAACCAGGAAACCAACAAACCAGCAGTTTGTTACAGCAAACTGAAAATTTCCGAGCTGCATACAAAACAAAACTATAGGACCTTGGGTACAATCTTAGACACATTTAAATCCCACTGAATTCAATGCAACATACGGGTTGCACTTCCTTATCCACAGATTTGTGACCGCCTGGTTTTAACTAATGAAGTTTGGGTGGAGTCTAAGGTCCACGTGGACGCCAGACCTGTACCCTCCAAATGTGACCAGAGCAATGTGTTCCAGTAGCATCCGGAAGGTCCAAGACACATGGCTTCCCGGGTCCTCAAAAGGACTTTCCCGACATGACCCAGAGCACAGTTCCAGTGGTGCTCAAAGGGCCCTGACGTGCTAAGATCCACAGATTTGATTATCCAGGGGTTTCTACATCTGTGGTGAGGCACAACTGTACTTCTGAGTAGCTGCATTGATCTCTGCACTGTCATCTCTGCGCAGCATTGATCAGACCACAGTTGTGGAGAAAGGAAATCCTGATACACAGCAGAAAGCACATTGTTCCCAAAGAGCTTTGGAACTTATAAAAGATATCCTGTACTTCACCCAAAATGCAAGTCATGTGCAGAACTAATATTGCCTACATTGGAAAAGGTTGCATATAAATTACAAATCACACAATCCACAATCTTCACTCCCTTGTCTCACTGATCTCTTCCTCAGACGTCTCACAGAGGACATGGTTCACATACTTTAAAAATGTTCCTCTGAGTTAAAACACACACATAGTTTACTGGAAGTCTGCTGGCTATTCTTCACTGGCCAGTTCAAGGAGAAGCAATGCAAGTTCCAGATTTTCCAAGCGGTACGTTTCCAAGATGAAGAAATATGCTGACTAGATATGTTGACTCTCAGTGTGGTCAGCTCTGGCAGCATAAGCAGTCTGAGAACAGACGGATCATACCAGAAAGCATAAAAGCACCACCAGATATCCATCTCTCTAACAACGAAAAAACGAAAAAAAATAAAGGTATAATTTTGGGAAAACCAACAAAGCAGTGAGAAAACAAACACTATAAAGTCAGTGCTAGAGTAAATTATCACTTAGATTGACAAAGGTAAACAACCAGAAAAACCAAGGCACTACAAGGAATTACAAACATTTATGTTTTGTTCCAACAGTTACGCCCAGTCAAAATCTATAGGTGCCATTGAGACCATGCTAGGTCCTACCATTTGGCAGGGTGAGGAACGTAAATATAAATTGTATTTTTACAACCATTTGGATATTCAATTAACAAAAATGCCTTCATCTGTCTTTCTATTCCTGTATGTAAAGTTGCTGCTTCTGTCCTGTTACTGTTTTCCTTCCATCTCCCCTCACTTCCGGCTCAGACCACAAATCACCATGAGTCTTCAACATGTTTAAAAGCGAAAGCCAGGATTTCCGTTCCTCCTCTCTCTTCCTACCCTTTCCAACCTACCAACTTCTCCAACTGATGAGCTCTACAGTGTCATCTCCGCACAGCACTGATCAGACACAGTTGTGGTCTGATCACATGCTTGGAGGAGAAAGGAATCCTGAAGCACAGCAGAAAGCACATTGTTCACAAAGAGTTTTGGAACTTATAAAATGTCTTTTTTACTTCACCCAAAATGCACAACCCTTGATACCTCAGCTTCCAAAGAGTTTAGGGAAGCACAAAGGAGATGACAGGAAAGAGCACACAGTGAGTCTTCATAAATCCTTAACTGAGGGTGCAATCCAACGCCCTCCATTCCAGCAACAGTAGCTGTTAGCATCAGCCGAAAGGCAGCAGTGCTGGTGCAAGAGTGCCGAGTGGCACCCTCATATCAGCACTGATGCTGTTGGGCCAAAAGTAGCAGCAGCATCGTTGCAAGGGCACTGGCTGAAGGCTGTGCTGTGTCACTCCTGCACCAGCCAAGTTCGGCTGGAGAAGAGTGGTTCTGGGTGGGGGGACGGAGGAACTGGCCATGCTGGAAGGCATGCCAGCCTGGGGAGGGGGCCCGAGTTGGGATGTGGTGGTTAAGCAGGTGGCAGGTCTTTCCCTGGGGGGGGATGAATGTCCCCTTCTCCCAAGGAGCCTCCAGCAGCTGCCTGACTCCCTTGGGATGCAGCAGTAGCCATTTTGATACTGCTGCTCCTATGGGAGCTGGGCAGTTCAGAATTGGGACGTTAATCAAGGTAATATAGATTTTTTCATATAGAAAAGAAATAATTTCTCACACAACACAGAAGCCAGCCTGACATTTATATTGTTTTTAAATTTGTTTTTAATTGTGTTCTTAATTTTTGATTGTATTGTTTAATTCTGTTTTAATTGTTTTTAATTGCAAATTGTTATATTGTTTTATATATATATATTGTAATGCCGCCTTGGGTGCCTTCGGGCACAATAAGGCGGGGTAAAAATCTAATAATAAATAAATAAATAAATAAATAAAATATACCACTCTGGTTGACCTTTCAACATTAGCAGATAACTATTAGCATCAATACCGCCTATGTCCCTGATAGGAAGACAAGCTAGCTTTCTACAAAAATGAGAGTACGGAATCCCAGACGCTCACAATTCAGCAAACTTTCAAAACATCTTCAGTATGTGGACAATGTACTAGGCCAGCCATACGAATACAGCAATTCCTGTAATTTGTGCTCCTGGAAAAGAGTACTGTGTGAAACAATGCTCTAGGAGGCATAATAGCACTGTTCTAGTGTAAATGTGCGCTAAGGCGTAGAGTCATGCCGGCCACATGACCAAGGAAGCTTGTCCTCGGACAAAAATGCCGGCTCTACAGGCTTTGAGATGAGTACTGCCCCCTACAGTTGGTCACGACTAGACCATTCAGTCGTGGGGAGACCTTTACCTTTTCCTTTAGTGTAAATGTGTTCATAGTGTTGCCCTTACCAGGGTATTCGGTCAGAACCTGCTATGTAACTGCTGCTGCCAATCCTCCTACATGGCAATGGTGGCAGATGATGCGAAGAATGTTGTGAATGTTGTGAACTCCATATAACTCTTTATAACTCCAATGTGTGTGTACCTTACTTACTTACTTACTCCAATGCGTGTGTACCTTACTTAAGGGCGCAATTCTACAAGGGCCATTGGGCCGATGCTAGACACTTGTGTTGGCCCAATGGCACTATCGCCAACAAAGGGTGCTGACAGGCACCCTCGTGTTGGTGCTAGAGCTGTTGGGCTGACACACAAATACAAACTGCCCGTGTAAGGCCGATCAGGCCAGGGTTGGGGTTAGGATCCAGCCTAGGTTGCCCAGGCCTGTTCCATCCCCCGTCCCTGGACTGGACTGCCTCCCGGTCCTCCCACAAACACCCCTTCCCTGCTCCCAGAACGCCCTTCTGCCACCCCTTCCAACCCCTTGTGCCCTTGTCACACATACATACAGTAAATATATGTCCACTATATCTATTCTTTTATCAAAGGAGGGAGCCATTCTGGCCTGGCCGATAGGCCTGGACAACAAAGAATAATATATTTTGCACAGCTACATGTTTATATTGCATTCCGGTGTAATTGGGCTTAGGTTGGAGACCTTTGGGTGCTCATTTGGGAGAAAGGCAGACTATAAATTGAATCAAAATAACTAAATAAATAGCTACACTAAGTCATGCCTGTGTACTTTGAACAAACTGAGGATGAGGGAGTATAGCAATTCTCCAGTTCATTCAAACCAAGTTCTGAGAGGATGGCTCAAAATGTAAATGGACAAAAATCTGCTTTGGGATTCTGGAAGCTAGCTATATATACATGAAAGGGGGAGGTGAAGCCAGCAATTCTTGGCCTGCTGACACAGCCGTACTAGGATAACTCTCATTTGCTATAGCTCAGAGGGATATTCAGTTACAGTGGAGAAATCATAACAAAGACAGGAAACAGATCAGCACTCTCTGGATTTAACCATCCCCAGGGACCCTGTTTCTAAACTGCAGATGTTTTTAACCTTGTCTTGAAATATGTCTGTATCACATACCTCAGTCTGATGAAGTAAAGTACAGTACATAAAGTAAAACAATTCAAGTCAGAGCGGAGAAAAGCGCGTGCTTCAATGTATGCCAATTGGAGTAGTTGGTATTTTTATATTACTTTCTCCAGTGCTTTTTCTGTAAAAAAAAAAAAAAAAGGTGCAGGAACTCACAACTTCTTAATCTTTTATTTATTTATTTATAAACCATTTTTATTGGAGAAATCTATATATATAAAAACGGACGTGGGTATGTGTGTGGGTGTGTATGTATGTGGGTGTGTATGTATGTTATGCATAGGCTCCACAGCGCCTGGCCCGATCCACACGAAACTTGCCAGGAATACACCTTGCGGCCTGGCGAAGAACACTGTGGGGGTGAGGCCCCCCCCTACAACCCCCGGTTTTTCGGGGAGGGGAGCTAGAACGTCCAGACCAAGGGGATTGCATTGGACTAGAGGTCTGCTGCCACCCTGTGGTCACACACGATTCTGCAGGTTATGTGGTAGGCTTGCAGTAGCTGAGCTGATACACAGGCAGTGCTCAAAACCGAAAGTGAAACGTCTTCCCAGTCCCTGAGTTGCCCAGGAGAAAGAGCAGGTTCCACACAGTTCCAGCACCCAGTCGGATCTGAGATGGACATATTTACACAGAGCTCATTGGCCAGCTGCTCCCGTTTCTCATACTTCACTGCTATCCCACCAGATTACCTGCAGACATTGTTCAGTAAGTGTGACAGTTTCAGTTCGCTCTCTGGGTTGACTGTCTACCTGCTTCCTACTTACTTTCACAGTGATAGCGTGCATTTCGGGTTCAGGCTCATCAATACGTTCTTATTTCACTGAGGAGTGGTATTTCTCCACCTGGATCTGACCACTTCATACTGTTTAGGGGCCTTGGCATATTTCCGTCTACGGTCCTCCATCACTCTGGGACGCCTGGAACGCTGTGCGCCACACGTGCTACACATATTCCTGACGATCTAGACAGAAATACTGTGGGGGGCCCCTAATTAATTCCTTCTCCTACTAGAACCTCGGGATACTTTGTCCCCCGGGCAACGCCGGGTCACAAACAGCTAGTAAGTAATAAGATGCAACTAGACAACACGTGGTTAACACGTACAGAGAGGATAACAAAAAGGCATTCAACACTATTGTGTCTGTTATTCTAGACTTTTTATTCGCAGGACTGGTGGTTGAGAAGAAATTGGTAATTTTTTTCATTTTTTTCATTTTTAAATTTGCGGGTCACACTTTTAACACTAAAAATTAAAATTAAAAAAAAATTTAAAAAAGATTTTCTATTCACCAATTCACCAGCTGCCAAGGAAAAGAGGGCATCTCCGCTTCATAATGACGAAAGAACAATATGTTCCAATAAAGCATACACATCCAAACCCTGGACTATGTGGATATGCAAAGCAACAGCCAGGGGGGGGGGGAGTGCTTGAAAATCTTCACAGTAGCAAACATGCAAATCAAAGTTCATAATCCACCCCGTGCCATTTCCTGCCCATCAGCCTACAACGCACCACGCACAGGCCAGACACGTGGATGGACCACAGGAGCTCGATCAAGACCTAGATCACCAGGATGAGCTTCATTTGAACTTGGAAATATAGCCAGGCATCCTCATCTCTTGGCCACTTAACAGCTGCACTACATTACCTGGTCTTTGCCAGTGTTTTAACATTTCCACAGTGAGCAATACAAATATATTTGTCATGTTCTCAAACTACACAGGCATGATGCATTCACATGTACTCACAGAAATAAAGTACAGGTGTGCCCAGGTATCCACAGTTTCAGTTATTCATGGATACTGGGATGCTTATTAAAAAGACAGTGGAACATTAAACTAATCTCTTTTTTTTTTTACCTTGTTGCAGCCAAACCACTTATGTTCCCCTATCTTTAAAAAGGCATCCCCAGTATTCACGGTTTCAGATAGCTACTGTGGGGTCTGGAACAGAACCCCAGCGGATCTTGAAGCATGTCCGTACAGTTGTGCAAGAGCCAGCCCAAACTCCTGATGATGGGATCTGTATAAGTTCATCCACATCACAGTGTGCCCTAGCAGACTGTAGAAGAAACAAGGAGCACCACACTAAGGAGCATGCAAATAAGATAGATGTAGATGTCTCCAACAAGGGAGACAAGCCGCATAACATTTGACCACAATCGGTATGTCTGCTTAATTTATACATCCCAGGTGTGACAGATATCAACTCTATTCCCAACCTCCCATACCACAAAATTTATGCTGTATTTATGCTGTAAATTCCCACCCCAGAAAAAAAAAAAGCCCATCTCTTCCTACCAAAGCAGGTAAAAAGACAAATGAAGAACTGGTTGTGTGGGGGGGGGAGTCATCAACCACCCACGACCCCTGGCTGAAACTCACAGAGCAACAGGTAGAGAAAGGCACTGCTCAGATAAGTGGCGTCCACTGCAAGTCAGAAGTCGATTCCTTCCCTCTCCCCTGTCGATTCTTCCCACTGCGATGCGGCGGCGGCGGTGGGGGGGGGGCCCCGAAGGGGTCTGCGCTGGGGTGGGGGGAGGTCATTTAACCCTGTAGTGGCCAAACGGAGCCAACAAAGGCCCCAGAAGTGGCCCAACACTGACGGCTGCTGCTCCAAAAAGCCCCTGCTGGCTTGCCCGGGAAAGGGGCCATGCCGGGGTGGCTGCAGGAGAGCGGGGCTGCCGCATGATGGAGCTTGGCGGAGGGTGTGCGGGAGGGGTCCTGCGGAGCCAGGCCGGGTCTCAGGGGAAAGTTTGCATGGGGGGAGAGGAGGGGGCGGCCGGTGGCGCCGTGGATAGGGAGGAGATGCTGCCTTGCTGCTCAGAGCGGAGCGTGGTTGGGCGCCCACGGGCATCCCTTGCGCTGCCGGGAGCTGCTTCCTCGGCAGCCCAGAGAGCAGTTGCGCGGGGCGGGCAGGGCTGCGGCGGGCTAGGCACGCTGGCTCTCTTACTTCCTCCTCGGCGTCGACTCGGCGCAGGAAGCGCGACTCTGCTACTTCTCTGCCGCAGCCTCCACGCGCCCACCACGTGCCTGGTCAACTGCGTGCCAGGGACTGCAGTACGCATGCGCACTCTCCGATCCACTAAGTTCTGTTGAACCAGTCTTCGGACCCCGGTCTGCTGAAGCGCAACCGTCCATTACTCGGGTGACTGCATAAAAAAGGTGCAGGAACACCGTTCCTGTGCGTTCTATTAGAAAAAAAGCCCTGACTTTCTCTGAATGAGCATTGCAAAAAAGCATTGTCGAGGAACAGTATCCAAAATAACAGTATATACACTGCTATATGGAAAATCTCTGTAACTTTTGCTTAACAACAGAAATATTTTTTATCATTCTTCATGAAGAATTTTCAGAAGAAAGAGGCGTGAGACATCTCCAGTGACCAGAACTGTTTCTACATCTACAGTTAGTCTCTGTTGTACTTTGTTCTCTATTTTTGCTGTACTCAGCACTACACACATCAAACGCAAGAGAGGAAAATAAAACTGTCCTCATTCAGTTTTATTAAACCTGGTGCCAACAAAAACTAGATGTTGGACTGTTTACTCCTGGTGATGTGGTGGTTAGGAGCCCAGTCCTAGATCGTGTGTGTGTGTGTGTGTGTGTGTGTCACCGCTGATGTAGTGGTGCCAAAATGTCTACCGCTGCATCCTGCGGTGGTCCATGAGGTCTTCTCTGGGTAATAATAATAATAATAATAATAATAATAATAATAATAATAATAATAGCTATTGTTTATACATGTTTATAGACCACTTTTCAATAATTTCAAACAATCATTCCCTTACCCGGGGGTAACCATCTGCAGTGTGGGGTGGGGGTCTACTTGGACCTGTGCTAGCTAAATAGCTGGTGCAGGCCCACATGAACCTGTGCCACAAGATTAAGTTCAGGAAAGAGGTTAAGATTTGGCAGCAGCTGCTGCTGCTGAATTTCCCTCCTTTCCAGACCCAATCTGCCCATCCCACACCTCACTGGTAACAGAAGCCCTATTTAGCTTTTGTCTACACACTACAACATGGCCTTTAAAGGTGAACCTGACACAGGTGAGAGAGCTAAAGAGATATCCACTGCTCACTCAATCCATTAGATATTTGTTGAATGTTTTGGTTAACTAGACATATTTTCATTATAATAGTAACTGGTATAAAATCTGAAATTGCATTTTTGGAAAAAGCAAGGTTCATTAATAGTATTCAAAACAAAGTCTTTTATAGTCAATCAAGGCCAATTATGTGATACATTCATTAACAAATTATAGTGTTTTGTTTCACCGTTATTAATTATGATGGCCACAATTCACAAAGGCTTTCTCTTGCAGAAGCTTGCCCTTGTTCAGCTCCCATTCATTTCAATGAGGTTTCACTGGAAGACTTTCCAACAACATGCACCCACAATCTTTAAAAGACTACATAATATACAAGACTATATAAAAGACTATATAAAAGACTATACAATATACCTGTATTCTACGAACGATAACTGCAACTGAAATTTTCAGGAAATCAGGATAGTCACTTGATTAAATAAGGAATAGAAATTAAGAGGCAAGCATGCTAGTCCACAGAAACAATTGAAAAGTCAACTCTTACAGTGCAATCCTATATCCCCCTTGTGCCGGCGCAGCGCTCTTGCGCCGGCCAAACACTGTCACAAACATGCTGTAAAGCGTGTCCGCATCTACGCTGTGTGCTGGCCATGCACCATTCCAGCGTCGGCGTCGCTTGCTCAGCACAGGGGCTATGCAAGGGCATTCCAGAGGTGTTCCATGGGTGTAACTGGGCGGCACAGTGGGCGGAGATGGCGGTTGTGACACAGGACGGCCATAGTGTCAAATCCTAAAGCCAGCGGCCAGCGTGGCCCTGATTCAGGCCGCTCCCATGCACGTTCCTCTGCGCCTGCTATTTTGCCGGCGCAGATTGGAGCAGGCCCATAGGGTGACTGGGGCTTACGCGGGTGCAAGGGGAAAACCTCCCCTTGTTCCGCACGTTGCTGCTGCTGCTGCCTCCGAATGGGTTGTAGGATACAAACTTGCTATGTTGGCCTTACTAGGCCGGCTTTGTATAGGATTGTGCTCTTAATCAATCAATCAACAGTATGTATATACTGCTTTTCAACACAAAGTTCACAAAGCGGTTTTCAGGGAAATAATAAAGTTAAATGGCTCCCTGTCTCAAAAGGGCTCACAATCTAAAAAATGCAGAATACTACCAGTAACAGCCACTAGAAAAGACACTGCACAGGGTGAATATGGACAATTACTCTCCCCTGCTAAATATAAGAGAAACACCACTTGAAAAAGTGCCTCTTGCCCAGTTAGCAGGGGTTAATTTGGACTAACCACATTGAAACCAAACTTGGGCAATTTTTTGGCAATAAAGAAGTAGATATATGACACACATTGGTTTTCTAAATGAGTAAAGCAGAAAGAACTTCCCTATTTTCTTTTCTCTTTCATTTCCCAAGCAGCCATGGTTAGTCAAATAAATAATGAGGTCTAGGAAAGGTTGTTAATCTGACCATGGATAAACTACCTGCAATGCACAATGTGGCCATCTCTTTTCCACTTCTACCTCTTTATTACTGTCAATTCCACTTGTTAAAAAAATATAAGGGGAGATCTAAGACAATAATTTTTTTAAAAAAATAAATAGCATTTGTGTCATTGGGCATGAGTACGAGATCAATCTTCAGGGCATGTACATTTCTGAATTTCTTTGCTCCAGCCTCCCCTATGGGTTTCTTGGATCTGTGCCTGCTATTTAGCGCCTACTATTTAGCAGGCGCAGAGCTGAGGATGCTGCATAACCTGAACTGGGGCTGTGCGGCTTGGGAACGGAGGCTTGAATGTGTCCTCCCAGCCCACCCACCAGGCAGTGCCCCCATATCGGCGCTGGTCCCATTGGGCTGATAAAGCGGATAGCATTGGTCCAAGGACGCCTCTAGGATTGAACCCTGAGCCACATCCTATGGTAACTGGTTCAGGTAAGAGGGATAAAGAATCTCAGCATGGGCCCACAACTCACTTCTGTGCCACCTTCCCTTTTCTGGCTCAGCCTGAGTGGGCCATTGGCCATGTGCATGGGGCCTCTAACTGCTTGTGCTGTTGCTTCTCAGCTCACAACAGTGTTGTGTCTTTTGTGGTGCTGCGCTGGCATTTACAGTGGCAGGTTGGAAGATTCGTCACCATAAGTGTCCAACAGGATTTGGATGCCCATTTTTAACAAATATGTCATTCAGTATGAGAATGAGCTCTCTTGGACACTTGTCTACGTGTGTGAAATAAGAAGACTGATTGTAATAGATGACTTCATCAACAGTTACATCAGGACAGGACAGATTTTAGAGACTGGGGTTGCAATGTCAGTGCTTTAGCCTTCCCACAATCCAGACATGCAACAAATGTCTTCAGGTATAGTGTCTTCATTCAAATATGTGAATAAATATCTCTCAGCTATAACCACAATAAAGCACATACAAATGTATGTCCCAAATCACATCCTATGGAACAGTTTTATCTTTAGAAAGCTGCCCAGCGTATCAGGAAATTAAATTTTAAGAAGCCTCCATCTTTGACTTTTGTCAAAAAAGAGGTATGCTTAGAGGAGTGGGATGGAATGGGTACCCTGGAAAAAAAAAAATCACATGAATTTCACACATGCTGGCCAAGGTCTGTTGCATAACATGTTTTACAGAGCTTGTGTAGGCAGGCTGCCACACATTTAAATGGGTGTTGCGTAACTTTGTAAACGGCTTGTAGTTTCCTTTGACTAGCTGTTATATGCTTATAATGTTCAGGTAGGGAGTTTACCAAATGACCAGGGCAAGCGAAGACAAGCGAGGAATTGTCTACCTTGTCTAGCACAAATGACAACTTAGGGCCCAATCCTATCCAATTTTTCAGCACCAGTGTGGCCACAATGGAGCCCTGCAATAAGGAAGCAAAATGTTCCCATACCTTCAGGAGGCCCCTGTGACTGCTTCCCCACTGCAGGATGAAGCACACACCCCATTGGCATTAATGCATCAACACTAGAAAACTGGATAGGATTGGGTCCTTAATCCTAGACAATAAAGAGATGGTTGATGGCTTTCTTAAAGCCATTCTCCTAGGCTTGAGAAGATCTATTGTTCTTACCCCTGCTTTTCACACACACACACACACACACACACACACACACACACACACGCACGCACGCACGCACGCACGCACGCACGCACGGACACATGGACACGGACACGGACAGACAACACACACACATTTGCTCCCTAACAAATCAGTTGAGTCCTCAAGCCTGGATCTGAATGATGTCCATGGGATGTTAGTATTTTAGTATATAAGGAATTCTTGTCAAATTGGTGACAAGAACTTTCCACCCCAACATCCCTTACTCTACAGGTGCTAGTCTTTGAAAAGCATCTATGTGCGTGAAGCATCTATGTAAGTGAAGACGTTAGTTATTGTCCTTGCTATTAGACATTAAATAAAATACTTTACTGCACATTATACCCACATATAAAGAAGACAAAACAAAAAATCCTAGATTGTTCCCCAAAGTTACAATATTCTCAACACCATTTACAGTCCAGTCCTAATCGGTGCCAGAACAGGCAGGCCAGGAACGTTATTCCCCTTATACTGCAGGAGCAATGGGGCTAAGTGGATCTGTGACAGCAAAATCACTGGTGCAAATTCGAGTGGCCCAGACCAGGGCTGAGCAGGCTGGAGGCAGGGCTTAGGATCCAGCCTGTGCTAGATTCTGGATTCACCCCCCTCCCCAGACCAGCCCCCCCATGGGTCCGCCCTCCTTCACCCTCCCTCTGTCCTCCCCTACCCCCCCCCCATGCCAGCCTGTGGACACCGGCCTTACCTGGCACTAGGTCCTGGCACTGGCAGGCCGACATGTATCCTCGCGTCGGCCTAGCCTTCATGAGAGTGGTGCAAACACACTTTACGGCATGTTTGTGACGCTCAAATGCCTAACATGACTGCACCCTTAATCTCTTCTCCCACAGCACTGAATTTCTCTGGTTGCATTGCTGACAATTTTGCATATGAAATGGAAAAGAAAATGGAAGTAGTCCATTCTCAGTTCTTTCTCATATCTTTCTTACAAGAGTCTCCCATTCTATCTGCCTTTCATTTCATGCTTTCTTTCATCCCAAACAGCCACCACATTTACCCAAAACAAACAAGAGAAACGTTTGCGTCCTTGCTTTGATAGCTCAGTGCAAAAGGCAAATGACATTTTTAAAAGAGACAAGACTAAATAAAATTGCTGTTCCTGCTGTTCCTTGGCTGGCATTTAGGATCTCAGCACGCCAGACAAAGCCAGACAAAGCCAAAGGGTTTCAGTTCCCCTCTGCTGACAGAAAAGCAATACAGGCTCACTTACTCTCTGGACAGGCAATCAAGCATAAAGAATTTTCAGTCCTGTACTTCTACACCATCTACAGCCTTGTGTCTTGGCACTGTTGTTCAGGTTTAGCACAGTCATAGCAAACCTATGATACCATAGGTTATGCCCAAACAAACATACATATCAGTATATAGTATATGCCCAAACAAACATACATATTAGTATATTTCAACTTTTTTGGACCAGTGATTTCTCCCCCTTCCCAGACTTAATAAATAAATAAATAAATAAATAAAATGAGGAGTGCAACCTCCCCATGCACCCAAAGATTTGAAAATGCAGCAATTTCCCTACCTTAAAAATCAATATGCATTCATAATTTCAACCTCCACAATACCACCTTTAACAGTCTAATTTTTGAAAACTACACAAAAATGTCAGACAACTTTCCTGATCTACATTTTTCATGCTAGCATAGCCATTTCATATTCAAAAGCTGCAACCCTAAACACACTTTAAGTGTGAAACACACTTTAAGTGTTCTAAGTCATATATGCCAGAGGTGTAGCTACATGCCTGGGGCCCATACATTTTTACACCCCCTGTATACAACAAAATTATTTTCAGTAATAATAATGACATGAATTTAATAATAATAATAATAATAATAATAATAATAATAATAATAATAATGAGAAAATAAATGCAGTGAACAATTCCCCACAAGCAGGAAATGAAAGTTAGTGCCCTCCCCTGCAGGGAGCACTCTTCAATGGCATGGGTATCACCTACATTCGAACTTGGCCTGCATGGAGGTCGCTTACCTGCTTGCCTCAACTGCAGAACTGGGCCAGTGCTGCTGCCTGCTGCTGCCCAGAGAGATTTTTGCTGGCACAGACATGCCTTGTGGCATGTTTGCGACAGCGCTGGACCAGCCCAAGAGTGCTGCGCAGGCCCAATACCTTATTAGGATTGCGCCCTCAGAGATTCACAGCAATTCAGGATGGCCTCCTATTTCACAGTGCAGAGCTTCCCTTACTGGGAGGATGTGAAGTATCATCTGAGCACATCCCATAAGTCCTCACACTGCTGGAGAATCCAGTCACACTGCTCCATCTAAATAGCTGTTTCATCGTCTTAGAATGACTATAAGGATAATGTCATCAAAATCTAAAAAGGGAACTAAAGGAAATATAGTCACTGAATAATTAATGATAGGACAGCTCTAAGTTAAGTCTTGACAACAAGAAGGACAACCAGTGCATGGTTTAAAAACATTATAAATAAAATCCTACGGGCTCCCTTTATCTTGCCACACTGATTCACCAGATAAGAATCTGCTGAACCCCAATTAAACCATGGATTGTCTTCAGCCACCCTCTGATGATCCAAACACTGTCTGATAAGGCCAGAGAGAGTTTTGAAGAAGTTGTGAATTTGGTACACAGGATTGGAACATTCCATAGTGAATTATTATTAAAAGGCCTCTTGGCTTGGCAAGGCTGGACAACTGGAAGGAAAAAAGAAGCTCTATGAGCGTGGATAATGTTTGAGTTTTGAATAGCAAATGCTGTATTGTAGTAGCCTTGACTCTGAAATTCTCACACATCAACATTGTGCCCTATCTATCGCATCTCAAAATTTTTGCTTCTTGTTAATGATTTATCCCAAGATGTAGCTTGGCATTCTAGAATCTCAACACACCCACTCTAGTGTCAAGATGTCCATTGTCTATTCAGATACATGATTCAGCTAAAAGACCTCTAACAGTGAAGGGAATGCCGGAATGTTAACCTTATCTATTGTCTCACTCCTGCTGCTGAAAGAGAGCTGTTTCTCCGTCTTCCTTATCCATGGAAGACAGGATAAGGATATCGTTATCCTTCCTTATCCATCATTCCAGAAAACTGCTTCTCTCCATCATTCTAGGAAGCTGCTTCTTTCCATCATAGTATACCAACAACAGACTCTCACATTTTCCCTTTCCTCCTAATGTCTGCTTTTTGTCATGCAGCTGGTGATAACTCAACAATGACAAGCACCTTAGATGGATGGAGAAATATATTTTCCTCAAAGAGAGCAAAGGGAATTCCAAAGAAATGTACCATTGGCAAACCAAAACTGTAGCATCCAAGAACAATTTATTGCAGTTTTTTACACTATTTTCCTCCTTATGGCCCAATCCTATCTAAAACTAATGCCATCAATAGGCACAAATTAAGGAGACTACAACTCTCAAACAGCATTGTAAACGGGCAGCGGAACCCTACAGTGCGCGCAGCGTCAGCACAATGGGGCTGCGCTGATGCTGCACGCTTAGCGCTGACGTGAGGGTGCTGCTCAGTTGCCCTGCATCGGCACTAAGGCTGCTGGCAGCACCGACCCTGTAGCACTTGCGCAGCGCCTCCCTTGCGTTGGACGAAGCTGGCCAGCGCAAGGGAGGCACCATGACAGCGCACCTTAGGGATTGGTGGGAGGAGGGCGGAATGTGGGCAGGAGGAGGGCGGGACAAGGCCGGGCCTCAGATTCGGCCATAAGGCTGAAACCTAGGTCCGTTGGAAAGGCCGCGCGGCCCCAATTTGAGCCTCACGGTCTCCTCGGATCTGCACCCTCTCTTTAGCAGGGGCAGATCCAAGGAGCGCATAGGGGAGGCTCCAGCCTCCCAACCCAGCGTTGGATATGGCGCTGGCCAGCCGGTCTTGCTATTCCGGCACTGGGTAGGATTGCGCCTTGACTTTGCTCTGTATACAATTGTCACATCAATGCATTATGTCATCCCAGCACCAAAGCCCTGCACTGACTGTGCTGACCTCACTGTACTGGGTTCAATAGGATTGGACTCTGAATTTGCTCTGCTACATACAGCATTGTGCATTAGCCATATCCATGCATTTTGAGTTCCAAGATTGGAACCATATGTTTATTGTTGTTGTTGTTGTTTTAAAATGTTTTTATGTGTAAAATGTTAAATGTGTAAAATGTGTTTTACTTATTGTGGTTGCATTGTAGTTTGTTGTTCGCTGTAAGCTGCCTTGGGCATTTGCTTCAGCATGGGAAAGGCGGGGTATAAATTCTTCAAATAAATAATAAACTATATACATTACCATATAAAGCATTAGTCTTGAAAACCATATTCTGATTCTAGATTTTAAATTCAAAGACTCACACCTCATCAAAACTAATGTGCACATATAATAAGGAAATGAGCAACAAAGTGCATTCTTAGAAGAACAAACTATCTTCCAGTATTTGATCCCTGGTTTAGGAAAGATTTAGCACTAGTGCTAGTTTCCTGGTGAAAAACAATCTACATAAATCTCTACTTCATTATCTGGATCAGATGACTTCAAAGAAGTGACTTTGTGACTGATGACTAGCTAAAGATGATAAGAAAACATGCTTTGTCATGTGCCCTGTCAATGCAGCAGAGTGTCAAGAAGCTGAGTCAGCAGACAGGCCACTCCTGGCAATTTCCTCGCATTTCAATAGCATCCCCTGGAATGGGATGGAAGTATGCCATACTATTCCCAAAACATTAAAATTGCCATGCTGGACCAGATCAATGATCCAGCTAACTTAATATACTTCTATCTGATGATAGGCTTGTCAGATGTCACAGATTGACTTCGTAAGCAGAGAATGAGGAGAAAATCCAATCCCAATCTTCAGCATCATGAAGTCAGTGGTTACTAGCCTTAAACAAGGCTCCTTTGCTTATCATGCCTAAGAAACTACTAAAACTTCAAACGTCCAAATATTCGTCTAATTATTTGTCTTAAATGTGCTGTTGATTGATTAAAGTGAATGAAATTTCACTGAAATTAAGCGTTTGGTAAGAATGAATGATGTTTCCCCCTTTTTCTCCTTGCTCATTCATGGTTTCAATCAGCCCCCTCCCCCATCAATTTTCTAAGATAATTTAGGGGGTAATCCTAATCCAAAATTAGGCTGGCACAGTTAGACCAGCAAAGTTTGGCTGGCACAAGGGCCATTGTAAAGCACATTTGAACCACTATCTGAGTCAGGGAGGATGGCGCCCGTCTGTGTGTTTGCCTCTCTGACTCCTAGAGTACTCCAAGCACACTTTATGGTGGCTCTTGTGCTGGCCAAACTTTGTTGGCCCAACTATGCTGGCCTAACTCCAGGTTAGGAAAACACACAAAATAAAAAGCTTACACAGAACTTCTTAGAACCTTTCTGACTTCCCTTGGTAGCCTTCATCATGTTTTAAACAAACACCCCCAAAATTGCAAGCATGTATTTCTCCAATGCTTTCAAGGAGAGCCAGAGTCCACACTGGTTGTTACTTAATGCTGTTTTGTCTGTTTTGCTGTTGTGAGACTGCGGTTTTGCCTATTGCAGTGAATGGTAGCACAATCTAGTGTTTCAAATGAATTTAATGATTTGGATACCACAAACCAAGGATGTGGGACGTGCCTGTCTGTTGAAAAAGGGTGAATTCACAGTTTAGACTTTTTTGAAAAAGCTTTGGAAAGGGCTTACTTCCAAATTTTAGATTACCCTCATTAGCCAAGTAATAAAGAAGCCTAGACTTAGGAGGAGCCTTGACGGTAATCCGTGAAATGGGACGTGTGAAGGGTAAGATGCAAAGACCAATTACAGCATTTATTTCTTCCCCCCCCCCACTCCTCAGTCCATTCTCAAAAGACTGATCATTCTGCAAGTTAAAAAACTGACTATTCTGCCAGCTGCACACATGGGATGCATTTTGTGCAGACTGTCCTTGTCAGCCACTATGGAAGAGATAGATTCCAAGAAGGTGCAAAAAATATGTGAGATTTTTCACAAGGTTTTCTTCTCCATGTTCTACACATATTGGCTATTTTTCCTCCAAAGCATTAAGAAATCTCTTCTAATGACACAGAATTACAGAATTACAAAATACAGTGTTGGCCAGTTGTGTTGAACAGCTGCCAGAAATGCTTTATTATTATCTGCCTTTAAACTATATTAGCTGTATATCAGTGTTATTCATAGATCCAGCTAAGGACCTGTTCTCTCATTCACACACCTATTAAGCTATGTATATAACCACATTCCCTTTCATGGATCACTGCCTTGTCGTGGCGAAGGGGCTTGAGTAACTCAATGAAGCTGTGAGCTATGCCATGTAGGGTTACCCAAGATGGACAAGTCATAGTAGAGAGTTCTGACTAAACATGATCCACTGGAGAAGGAAATGGCAACCCACTCCAGTACTCTTGCCAAGAAAACCCCATGGATTACAAAACTAAAAGGCTAAACGATATAATATGACATTGGAAGATGAGCCCCTCAGGTCAGAAGGTGTCCATTATGCTACTGGGGAAGAGCAGAACACAAGTACTAGTAGCTCCAGAAAGAGTGAAGTAGCTGGGCCAAAACCGGAAGGAAGCTCAGCTGTGGATATGTCTGGAAGTGAAAGGAAAGTACAATGCTACAAAGAACAATACTGCATAGGAACCTGGAACGTCAGATCTATGAATCAGGGTAAGCTAGATGTAGTCAAACGCGAGATGTCAAGACTGAACATCGACATCATGGGAGTTAGTGAACTAAAATGGACAGGAATGGGAGAATTTAATTCAGATGACCATTACATCTACTATTGTGGGCAGGAATCCCTTAGAAGAAATGGAGTAGCCTTCATAGTGAACAAGAGAGTGGGAACAGCAGTACTGGGGTATAACCTCAACAATGATAGAATGATTTCAATTCAGATCCAAGGCAAACCTTTCAACATCACAGTAATCCAAGTCTATGCCCCAACCATGGATGCTGAAGAGGAAGAAGTTGACCCTTCTATGAAGACCTAGAACAGCTTCTAGAATTAACACCCAAAAAAGATGTCCTTCTCATCATAGGGGATTGGAATGCTAAAGTAGGCAGTCAAGAGGTAATAGGAATAACAGGCAAGTTTGGTCTTGGAGTACAAAATGAAGCAGGGCAAAGACTGATAGAGTTTTGTCAGGAGAACACAAACACCCTTTTCCAGCAACACAAATGGCGACTGTACACATGGACTTCACCAGATGGTCTACACCGAAATCAGATTGATTACATTCTTTGCAGCCAAAGATGGAGAAGTTCTATACAGGCAGTAAAAACAAGACCTGGAGCTGACTATGACTCAGATCATGAGCTTCTTATTGCAAAATTCAGGCTTAAACTGAAAAAAGTAGGGAAAACCACTAAGCCCTCCACGTATGACCTAAATCAGATCCCATACGAATATACAGTGGAGGTGACAAACAGATTTAGGGGCTTAGATTTGGTAGACAGAGTGCCTGAAGAACTGTGGACGGAGGTCTGTAACATTGTACAGGAAGCAGCAACTAGAACCATTCCAAAGAGAAAGAAATGAAAGAAGGCAAAGTGGCTATCTGACGAGGCTTTACAAATAGCTGAGGAAAGAAGGGAAGCCAAAAGCAAGGGAGAAAGGGAAAGATATACCCAACTGAATGCAGATTTCCAGAGAACAGAAAGGAGAGATAGGAAGGCCTTCCTAAATGAGCAATGCAAAGAAATGGAGGAAAATAATAGAATGGGAAAGACTAGAGATCTTTTCAAGAAAATTGGAGATGTCAAAGGACAATTTCATGCTAAGGTAGGCACAATAAAGGACAAGAACGGCAAGGACCTAACAGAAGCAAATGAGATTCAGGTGGCAAGAGTACACAGAGGAACTATATAAGGCCGATCTAAATGTTCCTGATAACCACAAAGGTGCGGTCACTGAGCTCGAACCTGACATCCTGGAGTGTGAAGTCTAGTGGGCTTTAGAAAGCATCACGAACAACAAAGCTAGTGGAGGTGACAGCATTCCAGCTGAGTTACTGAAAATCTTAAAAGATGACGCTGTCAAAGTGCTGCACTCCATATACCAGAAATTTGGAAAACCCAGCAGTGGCCACAAGACTGGAAAAGATCAGTTTACATTCCAATCCCAAAGAAGGGCAATGCCAAAGATTATTCAAACTACCGCACCATTGCACTCATTTCACATGCTAGCAAGGTGATGCTCAAATGTGCAAACATTGGCTTGAAGCTCAACATTAAAAAAACTAAGATCATGGCAACCACTCCCATCACTTCCTGGCAAATAGAAGGGGAAGAAATGGAAACAGTGACAGACTTTATTTTCCTGGGCTCCAAGATCACCGCAGATGGTGACTGCAGCCATGAAATTAAAAGACATTTACTTCTTGGGAGGAAAGCTATCGCGAACCTAGACAACTTAATAAAAAGCCGAGACATCACCCTGCCAACAAAGGTTCGCCTAGTCAAAGCGATGGTTTTCCCAGTAGCAATGTATGGATCTGAGAGATGGACCATAAGAAAGGCAGAGCGCCGAAGAATAGATGCTTTTGAATTTATGGCGTTGGAGAAGACTCTTGAGAGTCCCCTGGACTGCAAGGAGATCCAATCGGTCAATCCTCCAGGAAGTCAAGCCTGATTGCTCCCTGGAAGAACAAATCCTGAAGCTGAAGCTCAAATACTTTGGCCACTTCATGAGAAGAGAGGACTCTTTAGAAAAGACCCTCATGCTGGGAAAGATTGAAGGCAAAAGAAGAAGGGGGCGGCAGAGATGAAATGGTTAGACAGTGTCACCGAAGCGATGACCATGAAATTGGGCAAACTCCGGAAGCTAGTGGAGGACAGGGAGGCCTGGCGTGCTGTGGTCCATGGGGTCGTGAAGAGTCGGACATGACTTAGCGACTGAACAACAACAACATAACCACATTTTTCAGTTCAGAAAGATTCAAGCCAAGATTCAAGCCAGGTGGTATTGACAGTAACTGTGTCATTACATGTCCAGAAAAAAAGAATAGAAGCTAAGTTGAATGTTGGCATCATAAAATATTTGCCACCATCTATAAAGTGAACAGATTTGCAGAAACGTAGAGAATTACTTCCTTTAAGGTAGGGGTTTCAATGTTTTTATTTAAAAACAAAAAATCTATACTATTTCCACAAGGACCATTTCTGGCCAGTACCACTGCCTTCAGGGATGGCAGCTTTGTGCAGGATTGGCCAGCTCACCACACAGTCATTCCTGCAACAAGGGAGAGACTGCTCCAGCTACTGCTCCCTCCTAGTCTCATCTCCCTGTCCAACCTGCATCTTTTTGAAGGACAAGGTCTGAACTGTATATAACTGCAACTCACAGGCCATCTGGCCATCTTCAACTCTGATGGTGTTGGGTCTGGCAGAACAATGCCACACGTTGTCTATGACAGTGTTTCCTATACATTGTAGAATAATCCACTAGGTCAAGTACCACCGGCCATAGAGTGAAGGACCATGTGTGTTACTAGTACCACTTATTGAAAAGAACTGATGGAAGGTAGCAGAACTGGTAGTAGAACTGCTGGAAGGATGGAATGAATGGATCTTTCTTTAATCCCACGTTCAAGGTAGGAGAAGAGGAAAAATCCTTATTCTGATCTTTGCCAGGTTACATAAACTAGCAAGATCAGCACAGGAAGGATATGTGATTTGCATTTCGTACAGGTAGGAAGGCCGTTAGTATGCTAAAACCCTCACAACAGAAAGCAATTTTTTATTTAGGTACTTTCTGTTTTATGCTACTGGTCTGTGAGGATGTGGCAGGAACTGACTTGACAGCAGATATAAAAAATACTTTTTGTAACACAGGTGGGGACTTTTTATCCATGAAGGTTCCATTCTTGGAACCCTCATGGATTAAAAAAAAAATCCACGGGTAATTAAACCCGTGGATTTTGCCCTCCTCCAGCTTCTGAACCTTGCCAGAGCACTGCCAGTCAGGTTTGGGGAGGGGGCTCTTCTGAGGCCCGCCAAGACCACATGCATCCACCCGTTACCATGGTGAGTCTCAGTATGGTTGTTAAGTCCTAAAAATGCCAGCCAAAGCCATGTGCATCCACCCGCAGCCTCAGCGGATCTCAGAATGACCATTAGACCAAAAAAACACAACTTCAAGTTTTTCAGCAAAACCAAAAGTTGCATTTTTCTGCCTTAACAGGCATTCTGAGACCCACTGTGGTAGTGGGTGCGCCCTTGGTGGGCCTCAGAGGAGCCAGCCCAGCTCTGGTCACCCTTGGAGGCTTTAGGTTGAGCTGAGTTTGGCTCAACACAGGTCCAGGGGAACACATATTGAGCCAAATCCGTGGATATAAAATCCACAGATAATTAGGCTCAACCTATATAGTATTTTTTTTCATCTCGCTACTGCTAACAGGGAATCACTTCTGCTGAACTGCAAGGATTTACAAAAACAATTATGCAAATAAGCCAGTGACAAAAACAGATTCTTATAACATAAAAGGAAACTATACAATCAACTGTAAATCAACACACCTGATCAAATTATAGTGTAACTTTTTTTAGTCAATACCTTGTTTCTTCTTTGTTGTTTTAGCCTTTTAATGATAAACATAACCACAGTTTTGCACTATAACATGACTTGTTTCTCATCATTTGAATAAACACTACAGAAATGAATACAAAAATTCAGTGTAACTTACCAAACCTTTTGTAACCAAAGGACTGAACCTCCTCCTCTTCAGCAACGTCGTCTATAGTTTGTAAAAAAAAAAGAAAAAAGGAAGATATTGTTTGTAAGTTAAAGTCTTCCATCTGTACTAGACATCTTGACTTAGTGGAATCTGAAAATATCAAGGGCATTTTCTTCCTTTGCAATAACTACCCAATACTTGGTTTATAAATATTCTCGGTCCCTCCTTTGCTCAAATCATGTCCAAAGCCATCTGGTCATACTCAGAGGCATGTGTATGAAAATTATTGGGTGGTCCAATACACAGATTAGTCTGATAGAGTAGAAAGGTTTCACATAAAATAATAACCAATAAATCAAGCTATACTTGGCTTTAAATATATCATTTCTGCAAGTACAATAAAGCAAACAAACACAGAGATTAAACCTCAGTCCTGCCTTGGAAGAAATGAGGGCTCCCTTATGAGCCAAGGTTAAGACCTGCCAGCAAGATGCTTTGAAGTTTCTGATCGCAAGCCTTATGTTCTTCTACAGACAGAAAGAGGACAACAGAATGTCAGCTTGCCAGATTTTCATTTTATTGAGTTTATCAAAGTCGATTGTACTATGTCTACAGGCCCAATCCTATCTTTGAGATATGCCAGTGCATTTCCACATATGCCAGTGGAACAACAGCTCCACCAGTGCAGAAGGCTGCCCAACTGATGAACAGATGTCACTCCTACACCACTGCAACTCTGCCAGCAGAGGCCAAAACAGGGAAGAAATGGAGACATGATCAGGAGGAGTGCCTTTTCAGTTAACTAAACAGTCTTCTATGGAAGAAGGTTTTAATAAGGGAACCCATGAGATGCATATCACTGGGAAAGGAGTTCCAAAGAAAAGCTGGCATCAAGGAGAAGGCTTGATATATGGCACCTCTTATCTGCAATTCCTTGAACGAGGAGAGGCCTCTTGGGACACCCTTAAGAGCTTATGATAAAACAACTGAAAGGAAGGAGCCTTTCATGCAACCCAACCCCAGGCCACCTAGAATTTTTGTGGTTAAAACAGCACTCTAACCTAGAAACAAACCAAGGGACAAATGACAGTACTGTATCAAGGAACAAGTGCAACCAGATTGGGTACTATGAGCCAAGCTGGCCTCTTCATCCTTATTAAATCTTGAATGACAACGGACTTATATGGAACCAACCTGACATTTAATAAAAATAACTGACACTGAGCTGACACTGAGCCCAAGTTTTCAGTGAATGGAAGAGAACCAAAACGGGATAGTCCTTAATTACCTAACTCTTCTTCTCCTATTCTGGCCTGGCCCAGTCCCTTAAACTCTGGATCAGCCTTTATCTTCCCCTGCCAGCTATGTGCCTTGGTGAGTTGCTTCACCATGTAGCAGGAACCCAAGGAGGAGACAGTAAAAGAATGAACCAACGTTTGAGGGATAGTATGTGAGATAAACCGATGGATTTTAGAGATATTCGATAACAACATGATGGGACTTGGCAAGAGATGAAATCCTTGGCCAAATATTAAACATAAATTTATTATATCGAGGTTATGAGCCCAAAGGGACAGAATAACAAGATTTCAAATTGTTAGCGGTGAAGAGAAAAAGAAGAAGAAACAGAAGAAAAGCAAGAAGTATGACAAAGAACTAGAGGTGTTTTGAAAATGGTGTTATTTAATTTACTCAGAAGTAAGCCCACTGTGTTCAGCAAGACTTTGGGCCCAATCGTAGCTAGCTTGTGCCTGCTCCATGATACAGCGGTGCCAAAACAGCCACCTCTGTAGCTGTACCAGAAGAAGCTGAAGGTTCCCTTACCCCATGTAGTGCCCCCACAGCCCATACTTGGGCTCCTATGGGTCAGGTCCTTCCGCTGCTGCAGAACCAAGTAGATCCATGTTAGGCTCTGAGGCTCAGGAGGGAGGATAGGATTTGGCGGCAGCCTCTGCTTCTGTTCCCACCCCCTACTGAATCCAACCCACCTCCTGTCCTGTCCATCTCCAGCTGGTTCCCATTCCCACTCCCCCGCGTTGCATTGCTGTCTTGTGCGCCAGGACTGTCAGCACAAAAGGCCAAAGCATAGGACAGCAGCTCTCCGATTCCCGACTGGAGCAGGTAGGTTGGCAGGAGACACAGTTCAGGACTGGGGAAGGGACAGGTAGAGAGTGGTTCAAGGGCAGGAGAGGGAGGCAAAACAGTGGTGGTACATGACAAGATCCTAGCCCCCTTCCTCAGCCTAACACACCCCATATCTCTTCTTGGACCTATGTAAGCTAAATAGAAGCTAAATAGCTGACATAGGTCCAGGGAGTTCTATTGGAGGCCAATAATATTTTTCTACTTAATTCTGTTAGGCCATCTTGTGTCTTCCTCCTCACCGGATTGATTGAATCCACTTTAATTACAAACAGATGACATGTATCTCAGGCAGGTGCCATAATAAGAGTATTTTCCTGTTGCAATAAAATTGTATAGCAAAGTAAACCTAAAACAATGTGTATGAATTGTAAGGATTACATATTTAGGTATGTTAATTTACAAAAAGCCAGACCTCCATCCCCAATACACCAGATGAACTAGGTAAGCCAATTAATTACTCATAGTTAACCCAACAGCATTGCCAGGTATTTATCTAGCTTTTCCTGGCTTTCTGCCTACTACTTATTCTGAAACAGAGCAAGGGTGTGATTTTTCAAGTATAGTTCTTCTCTACTTGGCAGTAAAGCCCTATAATGATTCATGCAAAATCCTTTATTTATGACATACATTTATGGTGCATTGAAGACAGAGAAATAACTCTATGTTAACATGTATTTTTGCTTTCAAAACATGAATTCTGGAATGTTTTACTGTAATACCTGAGAACAAACCCTAGACAACACCCGGAATAAATGCAGCTCATGGCTGCATGTACACATGGCTTCCACAACCCTTTCTTCTAGAAGATAGAAATCCAGAGAATCTCAACATAAACAATGTGTAAAAAAAAAAGATGGTGATGAACGAATTCTATTAAGAATCAACATTGGAGGCTCAGACATCCTCATCATGCAGATGAGACTTCCTCCACCACAGCATCCCATTCATGTCAACAGAGGCACAGTGACTTGGCTCAGTAGTTGCAGGACGTTGGTACAATCTACCTCACTACGCAGCCAGGCACCACAAATGATCAGCAATCCACATGTCGCATAATGTGATTACAAGTGGTCATCCCAGGGTAACTGGTCATTCATAGTCACCTGTTGTGGCAGATACCTTCTCTAGGTGCCTGCCTGTGGGCATGCCTATACTATATTTGCCTGTAAACCGCTTTGTGAACTTTATGTTGAAAAGCGGTATATAAATACTAGTGATTGATTGATTGATTGATTGATTGATTGATTGATTGATTGATTGATCTACAGAGGATTCAGCCAGAACACCTCCTAGGAACATGTTGAACAATATGAGATGTGAACATAAGCATGTGTGCATTTCTACTAGGGCCAGCCCATCTGCAAAATCAACAGCAGTGGTTGCCTCAGGTGGTAGCCTTGGTGCACCTGCCATCACCCCAGTGGCATAGCTAGAGTGGTGCAAAACCATAATTATTTTACGGCTCCTGACTGAGCCGTGTAAGCAGCCCCTCCCACTTGTCACCAGAGCCGGTTGGGACACTGAAAACAATGCAGAGGATAAGCCTCCACATTGTTTTCATCACTCGGATGGCATGGGGCCGCTTACATAACTCAGTTGGAAGCGGAAAAAGAATTATAGTTTTGCACCTCTCTGGCTATGCCACTGCATCACTCACCTCTGATGTGCCTCCCCTTCCTGCTCCCTGGACTTGAAAAAGAAGAGATTAACAGAAAAGGGAGCGTAAAGGAGAATAGAGTAGTAGGTCTCTAATGCTGTAGGATATGGCACTCCAGTGATGTCATGCAGGGGGAACGCAGGTGAACTCAGTTCCACTAGTTAAAATTAGGGCTGACTCCGCCCACTTCACTCTCCCTCCTCCCGATTCCTCTGCAAAGAGCTTTTCTTCTTGGTTGGCCGGCACTCAGAGGGTTAAAGGGAGCGACTCCGGATTCCTAGGGGGGCAAAGGGGGAAGGGCTGCAGTGGGGAAGTCCCGTCCTGCACAGCCCCCTTCCTTGCTCCCTCCAGCCACGCACATGGAGTCAGCAGCCACTCTGGTGAGTCTGCAGCCCACTGGGGAGAAGGGGCGTCCTGGGGGTGCGGTGGCGAATCGAGGGGGGCCCTGGAGGGGATGGAGGGGAGCAGGGACTTTTTGAAGCTGCCCTCCTGACCTGCCCGGCATAAGCAGGCTTTGGTGTGGGGAAGCGCCCAAGGGTGCCATCCGGAGTGGTGCCGCCCCTCAGCCCCTTCCACAGGTTCCTGCCTCATTCTGCTCAGCCAGCCTCGGCTTCGAGGCTGCTGCCCCCGTGCCAATTTTCAACTTCCCTGGCAATTTTGAATAACTCCACCTCGCCTAGCCGCGAAGACCAAGGAAAGGCTTTCGCCGCTGTCTCTCCAGTCCAGAGCGTTTCATTGGCGCTCTGGGTGTGAGGTTTCTTTGGGAGACTGTCCCCATCACTATTGGAGCTGCAATTGGGGAGGGGGGAATTCTTTGCTTTCTGTTCTGTAGGCGCCAGGCGCTGTACAGAACTGGCTGGCTCTGCCCACTCATCGCTGACGTTGTTGCTGGCTAGGAACCGGGGGGGTTGACCTGGGCTCCGCCAGCCTCCGGAGCCCAGGTCTACCCATAGGAACCAGCCTATGGGTAGACCTGTGCTCCACCAGCCTCCAGCTTATGATGTCACTTCCGGTGGGCGGATCCTGACACATGCCAATCAAAATTGAGTTCCTGTTCTTAAATCGTTTAGATGACACCACTGTGGCACTCCCATCCTCCATTCTATCCCCCTCTTCCTTTTTGAATCCAGGGGCTGGGAACAGTGGAATTTAGCAGAAGTTGATGTTTTTATTGGGTAAGAAAGATGAACATTTGGACAAAAATGTGAAACTTTATTTCTATATAAGACAAGTGCAGCGAGAATACTTTATGCACAATACTGGAAAAACACAGAAATACCATTGATCTGTGAATAAAAGTTTTGGACTTTGTGGAAATGGATAAACTTATTATTTTACTTAAAGAGAAGTCAGTAACTACTTTTATGAATAATTGGAAACCGCTCATCAACTTTTTGCATATGAGAGAGAAGAATGATGTAATGATGATGTGGATTTGCTGAAAAGAATGTATAGAAATAAATATAACTGTAATAGGGGAAATTATCTAGGGGGTAGTATAACAAGGGCTGCCAGGACACATTTTGTTTATTTTGAAACTTTGACTTGGTAAGTAAGAAAACTTTGTATGTAAGTAGGGTATACTGCTGTGCTTTTGCTGTGTTTTACGAAGTATATTATGTAAGATTTAGATTTTTTTTTGTTAGTTAAATACAATAAGAAGAAGAAAAAGAAGTTGGTGCATGGTTGGGTAAAGGAGGAGGTGGCATTTGGTGTGCTGCCTCAGGGGTCTCAGGGCCTGGGGCTGATTACCCCTGAATGACTTTGAGCAGGTCTCGGACCTCTAGGATGAGAGCACAGCTGCTTTCAGATTAAAAAAAAAAAGATTTCCAGGCATGCTACAGTTCTGGCACCTCTGATACTGCACATGAAAGACAGTACAGAACTTGGAAAATGAGAGAGGAGGGAGGGTTAAAAATCCCTATGACTCAGAATGGGGCCTCAAAGTTATTTAATCCATTATTGGCAGCCTTCATGCTTTTGACATATTTAACTGCAAATTTTGGTTATTCTTCAGCTATCTGATGAATAACCAAAGCAATCAACATTTACCAATATACATTTTAAAGTAATGCATAGTACAGTAATTCACTGAAGCAGACATTCATAGGACATGCAGAGAAAGTCTGGTTTGATTTGTTTCCCCTCAAAACACATTTGGAAGTAGAACAGCAACAAATCTGTTGAGTGGCATGATTTCTGCTTCGGTGTACTGAAATGCATTTGTCACCAGCTATGAGTGATTCACTGGGCTCAAGTGAGAAAATCTGAAGCTAAGGCCAACATTTTCTTACACATAAAGCTTTCCTTCCTTGGCAGCCTGTCAGAACCTAGATTCTTTGGACTTCAGGATAATTTCAATGGGAAAGTTACATCCTTAATATTAGATTTTATTATTGTCGTTCTTGGCACACATAAGAGAACGCTATCGTGCATGTCTTGTTAAATAGAAACAATAAACCCAACAAGTCTTTGGTGCAGAGCATGCAGAATGTGAGAAACAGCTGTAGCTGTAGCTGATGAATCTGTAGATGATGTTGCTGCAGCTTTGGGCGCAATCCTAAATGGAACAGCGCAGGTTGGGCTGCACTGGAGCCTCCACAGGGCAAGTAAAGGGCATGTTCGTTCCCTTGCCTCAGAGTAGGCGCCAGCAGCCCTGATGGGCTTGCTTGGATCTGCCCATCGAGCAAGCTGTACGGTCCAAATCGGGGCTTTGCGGCCCAGGGACAGAGGCTTGGATGCAGCCTAATGGCCACATCCAACCTCTCCCGCCCCCCCGGACCTGCCCGCCTCCTGGCCTGCCCACCTCCTGCCCAGAAATATTCCTGCAGAAGCTGAACTCAGCTGGTGCAGGAGCAGCATGCCAGCAGCTTGTGTTGGCATTACAGCATTGACGCAAGCTGCTTGTCTCGACGCTGCAGCAGAAGTGCTGGCACGCGTGTACTGTATGGCACATGCGCAACAGCGCTGGGTGGACACAAGCCACTTGCGTTTGCCCAACAAAGCGCTTGGATTGTGCTGTTAATGATGTAGCAGCAACCTCCACTAATTACTGAAATTTTACCATGTGTTTGTGTGTTTTGAAACTCACCATGACATTTTCACAGTATATATGAATTTGAAACAAAACAAAATTCATTTTCCTATCAAACTTCTATAAATGTTAATTCAGTAATGAGAAATTGAAACTGATTAGGCCATGTTTTTGTTAATACTTATCTAAACAAAAAATACACAGTTTCCTAAAAACCTAAAAAATATAGTGAATATTCAACACTATAATGATAATAAACCAACTCTCAGTGTGTACCATGCATGTACGGTATTGCAATCCATAGGTACTATTTCTTTTTTACCCCATTTTCTCAGCCATAAGCAGCAAATGTCAATGTCTGAGATTTCAATGTCTATTTGTCTGGAATTTGGCAAGTTTTGTTCTTGTTTCCATTTCCCATATTGTCTCTTACTTGTTTTACTAAAAAGCCCAGAAGATTTTTGTATGTGCATTTTACATGCGCTTGTACCACATTTTGGGTTTTACACCTGTATAAACAGTTTGTCCATTCCAGTAGCATCCCTGGAGGGGGGGGTAGGGTGCTAGGTTTTGCAAGTTGCCTTCCCTTGCCATGTAAACCAATCCTCTCCCTTGCCATCATAGCCAGTATGCAATTCAGTGTTGCTTTTGCTGCAAGGACTGGCTGCAATGGCGAAAGGAGCAGTTTACACGGCAAGGTAAGGCACCTTGCAAAATGTAGCGCCCAGTCCCCCTCTCCAGGGATACTACTGGTCCATTCTGTGCATGCATACTTGGAAGACAGAGGTCATTTACAGCTCAATTCTAACCCTGTGCTGGAGTAGGGAGGCCAGCCAGCCTGCCCCATATCCAGTGTGGGGTTGGGGCTGCATGCGGTGTAACTTGGAGTAAGGGGATGCCCCAGCAGTCCAGTAATGCCCCAGCAGTCCCAACAGGGCTACTTGGAGCTGTGCCAGCAAAATTAGGGTTAGGATCCAGCCTAAGTGCCCAATACTGGCACCACTCCCTCCCCAGGCCTTTCCACCCATGAGTCTGCCCTTCCCCTATTTCCCCCACGTCCTCCCCAACCCTACCCCACTCCACCAGCCAAACTTGGACTGTGCCCTAAGTATTAAATCAGCTAAGATATCCCAATAATGTTGAGGGTTTGGTATAGCAAATTTTGAAATATCATGAAAATGATATATATCATATATATCACTGTTTGCATTACTGCTTGGTTCTGACTGCTCTTGAAATATTGTGACACCTTTGGCCTTAAAAGAAAATTTGATTTCTGACAGTTAACATTCATGCATAACTTTTCAGGGAGATTTTACAAAAGATTTGACAAAGGGATAGTGGATTTAAGAATGACTCCAATAATTTTTGGACCAGGATTGTACAACTATAAAGTTCAATTAAATTTTAGTGGTGTCTAGTATTTATTTTTATAACACATTTTAAAAGTGTTTGCTGAGTTTCACACCTTCATTCATCAGAAGTGTAGATTTACTCTCTCTACATCATTATCTAGAATGCATTCATCTACAGAAAAAAAATCTGGCAAATAATCCTAAAATGATTTACACAAGAATAATCCAAAGTGATTATTCCATAGACCAGCTCACCATAGTAATTGGTCTGTCAGTGTACGGTGAACCTGTGTCAATTCAGCTGCTGTCAAGCATGTGAAAGAACCCCAAGTCTTCTTACAGTCTTCATATATGAAGACCAAAGCAAAAAAACTATAGGATACAGAAAGTCAGCCAGGTCATGAAGGATGAGTACTGATAGAGTACTATGGTACTAGGACAAAATCAAACCGACAGTGATATAAAACAACCTGCAAAGCAAGTAAGTTTTCGAATAAAAGAAGCATTCAATACTGCTTTTGTGCTTTTCACTCATATGACACTCTCCCTCCAAACTTGATAAAGTAAACTAGGTTTCCTAGCAAATGATATGATTGGTAAAATATTGCTTATTTTAATTACCTTTGCCAAGGAGATGTCTCTATTTCAAACAGTTTTACAAAACTGCACTCTTGGTGAACTGAGGCACACTTCTAACCTGGAGTGAGGTTGGCACAAGTCCTAGGAGTATCACAAAAAGCACTTCTGCACCACTCTCTGAATCAGGGAGGCAAGCACACAAACGTGGGCCAGAACACTAGATTACACATTAAGTTGCACTTTAGGTTGCATTTGTGACACTCCTAGGCTGGCACAGGTTAGGATTGCACCCTTATATGTATATTTAGGACAGTAGGCTTCAGCAAGAATAGGGAAGGGAATATAGCAAGAGTAATCTGAAGGAAAATAAACTACTATAGAAGAAAGGGGAATTAGTAATTCAAACAAAAGGAGAAAATAGGCTGTATGAAGTTTTGAAACCTCAGCCTGACATGTGATTAACATGTGTTCGTAGGTATAGCAATTATGGCAATAAAGACAATTAAATTAAAAAGAACATTTTTCCAATAGAGTATAGATAAACTAGAGCAATAGGAAAGAACAACCCAAACAAATTAGTTCCCACATGGGCAAATAGATGCAGAAGTAACTGCAATAAAGGAAAAGATATATGCAACTGCATGCACTAATAAGGAGCAGTGAAGATTCTGGCATGAAGGGACAAGCATATCATGAGGAGCAATCATTCCATGTTGATTCTATGCATCAGAAACACACCTACTTAAATAGGAAGTTAGAACTCAGAATCTTGTCAGGGCCAATCCTGAGGTGGTACACCAAATGCCACCCCTTAAGTGGCAGCACACCAGCTGCCACCAATCCTCTCACTCCCTGGATTCAGAAGGCAAGAAATAAATAAAGGGGAAGAAAAAGCATGTAGGAGAGAAGAACAGTAGGCTAGAGCAGTGGTTTTCAAATGTTTTGGAACAGGGACCCACTTTTTAAAATGACACTCTATTGGGACCCACCTAATTTTACAAGGCGTTAAAAAGTTGATCTAGAAAGAAATACTTATTTTAAAAAGAGTCATTTCTTGTAATGAGGCAGCCCCAGTGGTGGGATTGAGGGGGAGCACGGGGGGACGGCTTTCCACTTGTTGGAACGTTGGCTGGCTCCGCCCACTCGCTGACGTCGGCTGGCTTCTGGCTATTTTTTTCTCCGTGTTGTTTTTTTACATTGTTTTTCTTCGGTTGTGCACGCTTTCCGCCTCCAGTTCTGCAACATTTGAACTGGAGCCAGCGGGAGACCGGCAGCGGCGGCGGCCCAGCGGCGGTGGCGGGAGACGGCAGCAGGTATGCCTGGGCTCCCTCCGCAGCGTGGCCTGCCTTCTCCCCGTTCCCCCTCGTTCTCCCCGTCCCCCCTCCCTCCCGCAGCAGTAAAAACAACCCAGCCGGCTAGCTCCGCGGCGTGGCCTGCCTTCTCCCTGTTCCCCCTCATTCTCCCCGTCCCCCCTCCCTCCCGCAGCAGTACAAAAGAAGAATGTTGTGGAATGGTTGGTCTAGTTTTTTGGTCTTGCTAGCCCACCTAAAAATGCACAGATGCCTGCTGAAACTGTTGTGGAGTGGTTGGTCTAGTTTTCTGGGTGCCAATTTACAGTTCATGTCATTTTATTGTGTTATAATGACAGCACTTCTTGCTTGACGATGTCACTTCCTGCCACAACATCACTTCTGGCTATGACCTCACTTCCTGCCACAACATCACTTCCGGCTATGACCTCACGTCCTGCCACAACATCACTTCCGGCTGTGACGTAACTTCCGGTGGGCGGATCCCGACACAAGTGCCAATCAAAAGTGAGTTCCCCTTGCTAAATCATTTAGATCCCACTACTGGGCAGCCCTAACCTCAAGGCTTGAGGGGTTTACTTATGTGACCCAGTCTTCACCTGTTCCCTCTACCTGTCATTGACAGACTTGGAAAAAAAACCACCCAGAAAAAATATTCTCCAACATTTATCTCCCTATATTTGCACAAACTTGCAAACTGCAAGAGCTCAGCTTCTTGCAAGGCAGTTAGCAACTATCTAATTTTTGAGTAGCCTTAGGGCTTGAGGCAATTAGTTATGTGATCTTTCTATCACCCATATTTTCATTCAAGTCTTTGCTGGACTCACCAGAAATCAAGTCATGACCTACGAACTAAGTTTCAACCCACAGTTTGAGAAATGCTGGGCTACAGCGTCTCCAATGCTCTCCCTTTTTGAAAGCAGAAAGCAGGAAGAGGAGTTATGGAGGTGGGCAGGCAGATGTAGGTGCCAATTTGCCTCTTGGCTGGGCCAGCCCTATGTCTTGTCCTTTGAGGCCTGATCAGATATTACTTCCAGGTATAAGAGGGAATGAATTTCAGGCTTAAAAACATAAGAGCAGCCTTGCTAATCAGACCAAAGATGCATCAAGTTGATCCTTCTGTTTCTCCACGCTGGCTAACCAGATGCCTCTCAGAAGTCCACAAACAGGAAATAAAAGTTAGAACCGGTCGGTGCTCTTGCTGTCCCAGAAGCTGATATTCAGAGGCATACTGAATATGAACATACAGGTTCCATGCATGTGCTCTTTGTTCCTTCACCCTAATAACATCTGGCCTGGTAGAATACCACATTCCTCTGGACCTGAAATCTCCCTGAAGCAGCCCACCTGTTTTCAATCTGATACTCATTCCTTTTGATAGGGACATTCAGGAAGTAATATCTGACAGAGTCTTGACCAGGTTGCCAATGGAAGCCTCCCTTCTGGGACAAATAGTATCCACCGGACAGAGGGAGGATCAAAGTCAGGACTGTGGCAGGGTGAAGGGTTCAAATCTTAAGCAAGATGGGGCCCTGCGCTTGCTATTTAGTAAGGAAAAAAAAAGCCCTAATAGCAAACTGAACCTAATGTTATTTAGGCTGCCTAAGTCTTGCCATTCTCTCTTCATAATCTCTTCATCTTGCCATTCTCTCTTCATAATCCTTTTATTTCCTATCTTCAGCCTTTCATTTGTTCATTGTTCCTTTTAAGCACTCTATTCTATTTTGTTAGCTTATCTTATGTAGCATTTTCTAATCTTACGAAACTATCATGGACTATATGGTTTAAATAGGTTTAGAACTTGCTCAAGAACACATGAATATGTATTTACTCAAAGATAGTTCTGGTGCTCAGAAGAACTTGTGTTTCATGCTTTGTTACGTACTTATCAATCAATCAGTCAGTCAGTCAGTCAAACAGGATTTATATATTGCTTTACAGCAAAAAGCTCACAAAGTGGTACAGGAAAAAAAAAAGTTAAATGGCTCCCTGTCCCAACAGGGCTCACAATCAAAAAAATGCAGAACACCACCAGCAACAGCCACTAGAAAACACACTGTGCTGGGGTGAATAGGGACAATCACTCTCCCCCTGCTAAACATAAGAGGAACATCACTTGAAAAAGTGCCCTTGCCCAGTTGGCAGGGCATATGGTAACTTATGATAAATGAAGTTTTTGCATTCCTACCACTGCATTCGTAGTTGTAACAGAAACCATAGGTTAGACAGTGGTGGTGAATTAGCACATTAGCCTAAAAATGTACATGACCGTTTTGAAATATTTTTAAAGAATGATAAAAAGGAGGACACTTGAGTATCACAATAATTGAGAGTAAAAACAGCAAAGCATTTAAGTTATTAAAAGAAAGTAGATCTAACGTAAATGTATGGGAAAGCAGGTTAGTAATGGAACAAGCTACTAAAGAAGATACGCATCTTCCTTAAATTTGTTGAGGAAAAATTAGGCAGAAAAAAACTTGTTAGGAAAAAACTTAACTTTGGGCTTGGACTAAAATCTTCTGTGCACTTATGTGGGAGTAAGATCCACTGAACTTAGGCTGCAATCCTACCTCGGAGTAAGTCCCATTGAGCTCAATTAGGCTTACTTCTGAGTACACATGCATAGGATTGTGTTGTTAACGGAACTTACTATTGAGTAGATATGCACAGGATTGTGCTATTGGGCAGTCATTTCCATCTTTGCTTCAGAGATCTCCTTCCACTCTAATGAAGGGGGAGGGGACACACTGCATCATGCAGGGAGTCAGTCCCAGAGGTCTCCTCCAGGTAAGGGAACATGTTCCCTTGCCCAGGGGTAAACCTCTGCTACCTGAATAAGGTTGCCATCCTACATACACTTTCCTGGGAGTAAGCCCTATTGAACTCTGTGGGACTTGAAGTATACATGCATAGGATTGTGCTATTAATGGAACTTAACTACTGAGTAGGTATGCACAGGATTGTGCTATTGGGCATTTCCAACTCTGCTTCAGATATCTCTTTCCACTCTAAAGAACGGGGGATCTCTTCATTCATGAGGCATGTGCATGCAAATCTATCCCTTCATTTAAATAAGTTGTCATGGTCCGAAGATAACCATGTACCTATATCACATTTGAGAGTGCAAATGTTAATCTATGCAATTGCAATGCTTTTCAAGAAATTACAAATACTAGTGTTTTCTGCTATCCTACTTTATGATCACACACTAGTGCACTTCAGAATTTGTTCTTTATTACAGCATGGCTTTATAGTACCTGCTTATATGTTCAGTTCGCAAGTCTTTGGGGTAGGTACAACAAAGCTCATGTTTCTGGATCATTTCCATTGCAATTCTTGGTTTTCAGTTGATCATAATTTGCAGATTTGCTATATTCTGGGAATTGTTCACTGAGGGAACGGCTATTGTGAACCTTGGCCTCAATCCAGGAAAGAACTGCAAGGGAAGTTATTCCACTATTTTTCAAGAAGGATGAAAATGATACACCTTTCCCTCATAAGAAAATGTTTCTGACCTTTTTTGTGTGTTTTAAAGCTGGGCTTACATGAAAATAGCTGGGGAAAAGTTGGAATTTGGCAAGGAAACTGACCTCATGCAGGAGACATGCTGTGGAATCTATATGTAGCAAATGTTTAACACTGACCAAAAGAAGACTGTGTTCTCTTGAATATCTGGAGCATAAGACTATCTCAGACCTTTACAAAACTTAAAAGAAGATGGGGACGCCACCATCAATTGAGTAATGGGCCATGAAACATTGAGTGCTAGGGATGAGTAGGCAATTACAGAGGAAGGAGAGTCCATGCTAGATTGCCCCACTTTTCCAGCCTTTCCCCCAGGTCTCTGACATCTGGTGGCCTTGGTAGTAATTCCCTGGCTCTGAAACTGCTGCACATGTCACATCGGTGAATCGGAGCGGTTTTGCCCCACCCGCGTGCAATGGCGCCCCACCCGCGCACAATGGCACCCATGGCTCGTGCCATGGGCTGCTACAGGTAATATTCGCCTCTGAGGCCAGGGTTCATTTTAGGGCCTATTCTGTGGTGAGGATGGCAGTGAGGCATTCCTTCTTCTCTGTCACCATGGCTTCTGTACCACCATCAGAATTGTTCCATGTTGTGCAGGGGATCTACTCCATAATGACTTATACCTCATTTCAACCTCCCTTGCACGATACTGGTGTCGGTGGGTGCCTGAGGTCCACTGACACGTGGAACAATCTGCTCATCCCTTGTGGCATGTGGACCAGCAAGTTGTGTTTTGGCCATCTGGAAAAATGTCTTGCACTGCCAGAATGATTGTTCCAGTAGCGTAAAGCTCAAGTAGGATCATGCTGCTATGCTTCAGCCAATGCTATTTTTCATAGGTGGGGCCTGCAAGGATCTGCAGGGTAGGGAAGTACTGCTCTGTGAAATTCCACATGGAAAGACTGAGGGCTCAATCCTAATGGGCCTAGTGCTGGCGGTACACACGTTCCATAAGGCACTTCTAGGTGGTATGCGCATACCAGTGGATGCTCAGCCCCAACACCAGGAGGACCCAACATGGAGCCAGCATTGTGCCCTTTGGGGGCATGGGAGGGCGTGGGAAGGGGGAGGGGTGGAATGAGTCTGGGTTGGGGGTGGGACTGCTGGTGGTCTCCACCGCCATATCCTATCCTCCATGTTGGGCCGCAAACTAGCCAGAACAGACTTGAGGAGAGCCACTGTGAGGTTAGCACCCTTATCCAGGCAAGGGGACATTCCTGAGGAGCTTTCAACTCAGCCCAACATGGCTCCTGTTGGATGCAGCAGTAGCCATTTCAGCACATCTGCTCTTAAGACGGTCAGGCAGCTTAGGATTGGACTGCCCGACATACTGGAACCATTGGAAAATGGGGAAAGTTGGTCTTACCAGTGAATTCCTCTTCTCAGTAGTTCCAGGATAGCTCAGCCTACCTGCCCTGGCTGAATCAGAGTGAGCATCCAAGGAGTTTATTCCCTGGGAGTGCCTTGGACATGAGCTTAGGCCTGAGTCTTGAGGGCTTCCTTGACTGGATAGGTTGTACATAGGTTTGCAGTTGATTACAACGTGCTACAGCACTGTGTGGAATGGCTCTAGCATCTTGGTTCTGTCTGGGCATGCCCTGCTCTTGGATTCTTTGGTTCATGTGACCCTGCCTGCTACAAAAAAGCAAAGCTTCCTATGTGGAAAGATTGGACCTCCCTGAAACTACTGAGAAAGAAAATTCACAGGTAGGACCAAATCTCCCTGTTTTCCTCACTTACCCCATAGCATACCCCAAGTGTTTTCCTCACTTACCCCATACCCTATCTGAATGATAGGCTGCCAGAACACGAGAGTCCTCTCTAGTCCTCTGTTCATTTTCCATTCACATATCAAGGACCTTAACAGGAAGGCAGTGACATTTTGCTTCTCTTGTATAATGGTCACACTCTAGCATAACCAAGAGACAAAATCCAAGATCTTTCAAGATCTTTCATGACATTCTATCATGGCAACTTTTACTGAGGGCTCAATCCTAAACTGAGTTAGGCCAGCATAAGCTAAACCAGCAAAGTTTGCCCAGCACAAGGGACACCATAAAGTATGTTTGGACTACTCTTGGAGTCAGAGTAGCCAGCAAACAGATGTGAGCCTTCCTCCCTGACTCCGAGAGTAGTCCAAACATTCTTTATGGTGACCCTTGTGCTGGCCAGACTTTGCTGGCTTAGTTTATGCCAGCCTAACTCCAATTTAGGATTGCACTCTCAGCCACTTTTGCGTCTGTAAAGTTGGGGTTTAATATGTCATTGTTTTCTCTCTATTTCTTATGAGCAAGAACCATTACCTAGTACAACTGTCTGAGTTTGTGAATAATTAGAATTATTTTTCAAGTGGTGCTCCTCTTATATTTAGCAGGGGGACAGTAATTGTCCCTCTTCACCCCTGTGCAGTCTTTCTAGTGGCTGTTGCTGGTGGTCTGCCTTTTTTTTTTTTAGATTGTGAGCCCTTTGGGACAGGGAGCCCTTTAACTTTATTATTATTATTATTATTATTATTATTATTATTATTAGCCTGTAAACCGCTTCGGGAACTTCATGTTGAAAAGCGGTATATAAGTACCTGTTGATTGATTGATTCTTTGATTGACTGATTTTCAAATAAGAGTCAAATGATCCTAAAGCAATAGAAACTCCAGTTATAAACACAATGTATTTTGTATTTTTAAAGCACATCAGAGTGTAGTAACTCTTTTAAATCCATTAGAAATATGTCATTAAATGGATATTATCAGTGATTTGCCATATGACATTACAATTTTAGCAACGGAACCTTAGAGTGTTATTTGCAGATCGCTCATGATGTAATTATTTTCATAGTTTCAGTTCTCCAGGGAAGGTGAATGAACAGAGACAGCTGTTTACTGCATCCAGCAGATCAACCCTGTTGTTACTCAGGAAGAGATCATGTGATTACACTAAACTGAAAAGCTCCAAGATTTTATAAGTAGGGGATTTAAACAAAGAATGTGGAAAGCCAAATATGTCAGACATGACTGAAAAACACTGAAATTGAATTAATCAGCATTTATGGTATTTATAATGCTTGCATAATCATTGTTTCACAAACATGAAGGATTTGTTAATTCTGTAATTTAAACATTTTCTTTTACTGGCTTTATTATGAGTTTCCATGATTCTAGGAAAATAGTGTGTTTGTGAAATGTCTTACAGGATGAGGCTTATTATGTAGGACCCATTAATAAGTAGTAAAATTTCTGGAAATATTGAAGGTTTTACTGTTGCTGTTGTCTTTGGGGGGGGGGAGGGAAATGTGAGGGGGAAAATAAAACATATTGAATGGTTATTTTTATATCCTATACTGAAATGAATGCTTTAGAACACAATCCAAACCTTGGGCTGGAATAGGCAGGCCAATATGCCTGCCCTGTATCCAGCCTGGGGCTTGGATATGCTGCTGTGCTACCTGGGGAAAAGGGAAAATATTCCCCTTCCCCCAGGTAGCCTGCAGCAGCCTAGATGGGGATACTCGGCAGTGCAACTCTGAGAGGCCAAATCAGGGCTTCCTAGGCTGGGGCTGGAGGTTAAGATCCGGCTCAGAGGTTAGGATCCGGCCTGAAGGCTGGATCTTGTCTCTACCTCCTTCCCTGGGCTGGATTCCCCATGGACCCCTCGTTCCCCGCCTGCCTCCCACCACCCTCGCAAGGCTAGCCTTTGGGTCTCTGGGACCAGGAGCCAGGGCCGCAAGGCTAGAGCACATCTGTGTGCTTCCCGATCTAGAGATTCATTGCCTGATCTCCTCCCAAACTGGCACATATGCACTTTACGGTGTGTTTGCCACAGCCAGAGGCCACTTGTGCCACCCCTTTGGACTGCACTGTTACCAGCATAAAACAAATCATTTACAATTGTTAGCATATAAAATCATACTGTGTGGCATATATATGAAATGTAAAAGTGTAACATCCTTAGTTTTACACACACAGGCATGTCCCTGGTACCCACTGGAGTACTGTTCTGGACCCCCACCCCTGTGGACACCTGAAACCATGGATACTGGGGATGCCTTTTTAAAGACAGGCGAACATCAGTAGTTTTGCTGCAACAAGGTAAAAAAAGAAGTGTTTAATGTTCCCCTATCTTTTTAATAGGCGTCCAAGTATACATGGATAACACGGTAAGTCGTGGATACCAAATCATTGGATACCAGGGCATGCCAGTACTTAATTGCAAATATTACTTAATACTACTTAATTGCAAATACAAGAGCGCCACAAACTACTGCACCCTATGCTACCCAAGCAAATGCATTAGTTTTTGCCATGTGAGAAGACCAATTCTCACCCTAACTTTCAGATTGTTCCTCTGAGGCTTTAGTACCCACAACAGTCTCTTGCAGTTCCTGACCCACCTCTTTCAGGCCTTTTTATCCACCCAGCAAGGCAAGATAATGATGTTTGTTCCCCAGTTTGTAACAGACTTTCCGTGTCACAGTTATTTGAAAGAAGAGGTGAAAAAGTTGACTAAGCCCAGGTCAAAAGGACAGCAGAGACAGAACTGAACTCTTCACCAAAGCAGAACAGAAGTGGCCAGAAGGCAAGCAGCAGCCCACAAGCAACCAATGCCCTCTATGCCCCTCTCATGAAGCGCCCTCTAAGTGCAGAAATGTGTCTTTGATTTTGTCTACAACATGCCATGGTAATTATTGTTAAGCCTTCCAAAGAAACAGTTCATTGACTTTATCAGGTTGAAAACTCTTACTAGGGTTGCTTTGCGACCTCATATTTGGAAGGATAAGTGCATTTCCCCAACCCATTCCAATCCATTTTACTAACCTGATGATATTCAGCCCAGTCCTGAGCTGCCTGGCCGCTGTGGGACATTCATCACCTTGCCCCAGGTAAGTCCAGAGACCCACCAAGGGGCATCCTTGTGTCTGCACTGGCTATTTAGCCAATGCAGATGCAAGAGACTCCATGTCAGGCTGCACTGCCTGACACGGTGGATAGGATCTAGGGCGAAGGTCACCATTTACCACACGAAAATCCCCACAGGTACTGGTGCAATTACTTTTTTCATGCAGTGAAATAAGGAGCTTTAACGGTACACTCTCTCTTCATTCCCAACCAAGAAACGCACACAACAGACTTAAGAGCCCAATCCTATGCATGCATAGATATAAGTACCATTATAGTCAATGGGGCTTACTCCCAGGTGTGGATAGGACTGTAGCCTTAATTTCCACATTTCACATATTTAAATATATTACATTTATTATGCAAAAGTGCATTTTTCCCATTGTTTTATTGCCATTCCATTATTCCTGCAAATGACATGCAATATCAGAAATATGAGCCCTGATGCCTCTACAGACTGTTCTGTTCAGTCCTCCCCACCAGAGGACATTCAAGAGTTATTTGCACATGTGTGTGGGCTCAGTAAAACAAAATACTTCTCCCCATAGGCTGCCTTTCTGGCAACTTAAATCAATGATTACATAGTATTCTTATTTGCCTCTGGAAATAACTATTGCAAAGTATATTGCCCCCTTGGCATCTAGAGGGCTACATACTGTAGTACAATCCAAGCAACAGGCTGGTACCCAGTCACAGATTCATCCATGTATATAGTTTTGTCCTCTTACGTATGTGGATTTACTTTTGTGGCTAAAGGAAGTCTATGCTAGGAAGCTCACAAGTACTTCTTAAGCATTCCTATACGTTATCTGATGCCTTGCATGTAATTATTATTCCCTGGTGCCTAGTGCTCTGTGTGCACTCGAAGGCACTTATTTTTCATTAACAAGCGGCCTTATTGCAAAATACTAACATCTCTTTTATTCAGCCACAGACAAGGTGGAGATTCATTTGCTTGAGTTCAATTACTCAAGCAACATGCAACGGCCACACGTTATGGGACATAAGAGGACTGCCCAATGCATTGCTGCCAAAATGTGATTCAAATGCAAGGGAGAGATTCAAACATTTCAGCACATGAAATGTAAAGACCAAATATTTTTTTAGTCTATGTGGCTCTTAAGGGGGGAGAAAGATGCCAAATACATTTCACAAACCAGTTGAGCCCCTGCTGGAACCTAATCATTGCCAGATGTTTAGATGCAATACCAAGAACATCACATAATGCTGGCAACCCCCCACAGCTCTCTTTGAAAAACTGCAGGGGGGGACTTTTTTTAAGAAGGGGGGAAAAATAAAAAGTTAGGTGGTCAAGAAATATGTGCTGGAGAAAGCACAAATTGTGTGGGTGAGCACTCCACTCTCCTGAGCAGATTTTTCCAATCAAAAAAAAAAATCTGAAAAGGGGACCTGTAAACAAGTTACAAGACGCTGAGCTCAGACTTTCTTGAAGAACAAATGGCAGCAGTAATGAACTGCAGGAGAGTTCTAAAACAGCCTCAGTTTCCCACAGGCTTTTCTCAAAACACATTTGGTCCCACAACAAGCACCAAAGCAGCACCACATGTGACAGGCGCAGGCTCTCTTCTCACAACCCACCAGGTTCCAAAACACTTTCGGCCAGAGCCTTCTGCCTGGTTCCTGCTTACCTTTCATGTTGGCACCCAAGGCAGCCGCATAGGAAACCTTCAGAGCCTGGAGAAGCGCAGTTGTGTTCCTTGTTGTTGCCCACAATTCCTTTACTGGACACTCATACTAGGCACCCTGGAGCGTCTGCTCAGTAGGTGACTGAGGCAGGCTCTTGGCTGGCCGGCTACAGCGCCAGCCTCCTCAGAGATTCAGGAGTTTACACACTCTCCCGACCGGCCTGAACTCACACGACCAGCCTCTGCCCCTCCTCTCTTCTCTCTGCTCAGTCAGGAGAAGCCGAGAAAGCTGCTGGCTCCACAGTTCTCCCCGGGCTGCTGACCCCCCTCCCCACTTTCCCCCGCCTCTTTCACGGTTTGGGCTGTAAAGTGATGCAGGGAAGAGGCTGTAATAATAAACCCTCAGGCGAGGGTTGAATGAGGAGGCGAAGCTCCGAAGGGTTGTTCCTTCACTTGGCTAACCGCAGCCTCTTGCTCCAAACCCTCCAGACGGTCCTACGACGCGAGAATTCCTAAATAAAAGGCTCTCAGCCGCCCTCCCTTCTCCTCTTGGGGCTCACTTCTCTCTGACAGCGGCCTCCTAGGGAGGCCTGCTTGTGGGAGGCCGGAGTGGTTTGGCACAGAGGCATAGGTGTAGGCTTTCTTCCACACGCAGGCCAGCCGCTCTGAGGGCGGACGAAGAGGGAAGCCCCGCAGTTCCAGCTCTTCGTTTCAAGCCTGAAAAAGGGGGGGGGGAATTGTCACTTCACAGGGTGTAGAAATTCCTGCTTAATAGAAAACGATGCAGGGAAGGCATTCATTTTGGCTGAACATTTTGGAATCATCGTCACAGATGCTGAAGTTCAAGTTGGGCCAAGTAAACATCCCTGTTCAAAAAGGCAGAAAAAAAATTACTGTTTTAAATCTTTCTTTCACATTTGTTTAAGATACAGCCAATACATAGTGCAACATTGTAGGCTCAAAAAGAAAATCAGTTTTAGATCAGAGTGGAGACACTTGGAAGTGCACCAAAACGTGTTGGAAATTTTGTCAGTTAAGGCACTCTTGTTAACTTCCCCACCACAGAAGCAGTAAACCGGTTCCCCAGTGTAGCATGTTGTCTCTTACAACTCCCTTATTCAGACATTTCCCTCATCTCAGAGGCAAACTAGTTGGGATGTGGGAATTACCTTTTCTTTTTCTAAAAGCGAGTGTTTTGGATTGGGGCTCTGGCACAGGGTAGGGGGTGAATGGGTGGAGGGATGGGCAGGTTCTAAGCCTTCACCATCCTGCTGATTTCCCTGTCATTAACAAACTTCAGTCTTCTTCAGGCATTCCATATCTGTGTTCACTGTACAGGGCAAATGGGAGCATGCGCTAGCTATGTCCTCTGTGCCAGTATGCAGCGTTGTCTCCCGCTTTTCCTAGGCATTGCTTTGGCTGCAGAGAAGTGCTGAACCCAGAAAGAACTTTGCCTCCTGATTTTTGAATCCTAAGTGCCCAGAATTCCAAATCTCAGGGAAAAACTCCCCACCCATCCACTCCCGCCAGGTTCAGGACTTGCCTCCACAGACAAGTGCTTTGCCCATGTCAAAAGCAGGGCATTTATAGGGGATAAATACAGGGAAAACAGACACTAAATGTCTGAACAAGGCTTCTGACACAATCTCGGAATGTCCATCTGGAGGACTAGCCTCTTTCCTAGGCAGACAATTTTGCTGACCTCTCATATGTCCAGAGGTTTGCCCTTTTAACCTTTTGAACTGAAAAAGAAGTTCACTGACAGCAGAGGCATCTTATCAGTAGCTAAGGAAAACAACTTATCTGGCAGCCAGGCTAGGTTTATGATGAATATCTGTGGCTTATATTCCCATTATCTAATCTGTATGGCTATAAAACTTAAAATCATACTGTCTGTACTCTCACCTCTTTGAGCAGACCTCTTTAACCCCCCCCCCTCTGAGCATTCTCCTCCTCCCCACACACACATGAGAGACTTAGGGCCAGTAGCATCCCTACAGAGGAGGCGGAGCGCTCAGTTTTGCAAGGCACCTTAACTTAGCAGGTAAATTGTTCCTTTCCCGCACAGTTGTAGCTAGTCCTCATTGGGAAAGCAACGGTGAAGAAGAAGAGCAATTAACATGGCAAGCTAAGGTGCCTTGCAAAACTAGTGCTCCTCCCTCCCCCAAGGACGCTACTGCTTAAGGTCTAATCCTATCCAACTTTCTGGTGCTGCAATGCAGCTGCAATGCCAGCCTGAGGTAAGCAAACAAATGTTCCCTTACCTCAAGGAGGCCTCCATTACTTTCTCCCCACCACAGAATGCAGCACACACCACATTGGTACAGTTATATCAGGGCTGGAAAATGGAAAACTCAATCCCTGATCGTACCCCCTCCCTGAATTTGGAACTCTAAAACTGGTCTTGATGGATTCCAAATCCTGAAACATACCTTGCTTTAGTAGATCTATTCAAATCCGCAGTGCCTTTTTTGTTCTGAGGGAGAACTTTTGGGATCTGTGTGCTATTCGATAACATCTTCAAAGACAGTTGCGTCCTTCTACTTTAAATAATGAATCACCACTGGCCTCTAATTCATAGCAAGAGCAAGCTTTAATTTAATAAATAGTGTTCTAATGGGTAGGTTATTTCTGAGTGATCATAATGTATTAGCACATGAAGGATCTGGCAAAGACCAGTAATTATGATCATAAAGATTTCTGTTACAGGATTAGAGTGAATGCAATATACAATGGTTCTTTCTAGAAATATATTAAGTAGTGAAAATACTAGGCCTTTTATTTTAAAGAAATAATTGACATTCATGATGACCCCGCCCCCTCCTGGGCCTGATCTACCTCATTCTGTTCTCTCCCACCCCATTATCCCTCCCCCTCGCACCCCTACCCCTGTGCAACCTGGTACTGTTTCACCTTCTCCCCCCCCATCCTTGCACAACCTGGCACTGTATTTACTAGTGCCAGAGGCTACAAGTCTGGATGCTGCAGGTCTTCAACAGCAGCAGTGAAACCTTGCCACAAATGTGCTTTATTGCATGTTTATAATAGCTAGCTCTGGCGCAGCAGTTGCTACACTGGCACTACTGTAGCTCTGAATAGGATTGTGTTGTAAATCAGATAAACACAGGTGTACTCCAGTATCCACTGATTCAGTATCCACTGCTTCAGTTTTCCACAGATACCATGGATACTGGGATGCCTATTAAAAAGACAGGGGAACATTAAACAAATCTATTTTTTGTACCCTGTTGCAGAAAAACCACTGATGTTCCCCCTGCCTTTAAAAGGGCATCCCTAGTATCCACAGTTCCCCCCCCCAAGGATAGGAGAGTACAGAACAGAACCCCAGTGGATACCTGGGCATTCCTGTATTGAAGTGCCTTTCACATTTTTTCCTCTGGTAAGGCCTTTCCACGATGTGTTGTGTATTGTTTGCACTCATATTTTCTCCCTGTCACTTTATCCTTCACAAGGAGACGGTGCCAGTTTCAATCCCCAGAGATGTCTCCAAGTAGGGAGACAAAAAACTCCTTCTGAAACCCTGGAGTGTTTCTGTCAGTCAGTGTCAGTAGACTTTAAAAATTTTAGTTGAAAACTGTATGAGTGTTCAAAGCAGATAATTAGTAACCAAAATCTCTATGTGGATCCCGCTGTTCCTGCGTATTGCACTCCCAAGATGATGTCAAGAACTGTAATACAATCCATTTCCAGCTAGGTCTTTTTATGGTGGTTGGTTAAACCGCTGCTGCTGGGCTTTCCAACCGGAAGGTTGGGAGTTCAAGACTGTGCAACGGAGTGAGCTCCTGTTGCTTGTCCCAGCTCCTGCCAACCTAGTAGTTCAAAAGCACCTAAATGCAAGTAGATCAATAGGGACCACTTCGGTGGGGAGGTAACGGCGTTCCGTGAGCTATGGCATATAGTCATGCCAGCCACATGACCATGGAAGCTTGTCCACAGACAAAATGCCGGCTCTGCAGGCTTTGAAACGGAGATAAGCACCGCCCCCTACAGTCGGTCATGATTAGACCATTTGGTCATGGGGAAACCTTTACCTTTTTATATAGAGATATTAGCCACATTAGGATTGCAATCCTATACACACTTTCCTGAACACAATGGGACTAACTTCCAAGTAGGCCTCCATATGACTGTGCTGGAAGAAGAGGCTTTCACAATGGAAGTGAGAACTGGAGGAAAAATGAACAAGGAATTACAGGCTGTGCAATTCAGTAAGTACAGCAGTACAGTATGGCAGTAAAATTATGAAAGTTTTTTGAAGGTGTCTGAGCAGTTACTCAGGAGCAAACATATGTGTTAATGACAAATATGCTGAGTCATGGTCAGGTCAACTTCCTGCAAGCTTCTGATTGATACTGGAGTCTGCTTAGTGTTACCAGTTCCAAACTGGGACAGAGTACCTATACCATTGTATAGAAGAGGGAATTTTTGCAGGTGCAGCTCAACATGGAAATGTTTCAAAGGTTCACCCACCAAAATTCTCTCTTCTATACAATGGTTAAAAATACAAGTACTCTGTATCTGGTCACCCTAAGTCTGCTTGAATGATAATTTCTGCCACACGCTGATCTAAGGAGCTCTACTTTGCTATAAAGCCAACAGTGCAGTAATCTGATGCAAATTTCTTGGGACAGGATTTTTAGGCTACAAGAAGGGTTGCCAGATAATCCACTGACGCAGTTACACATAAGGATGCTAGAGACAATTTATCTTGGCCTCTGCTGTTGTGAGACTACTTAGAGAAGGATGCAGGAAGCACCAGCATGATCTGATAACAGGAGTTGCCTGCCTTACATGGTTACTTTCCCACCATATGGAGTTTGTGTAACTGACAAGTGGGGAAATAACTGCATGAGCTGGGTAACCCTGTGATCACTGCTTTGATAAGGTACAGCTGAGTAGAGTCACAGAACCCAACCACAGGGAGGGCACTTTTCAGCAGTTCCACTGGATGGTAATATGTAAACTGGACTCTACTCATTCTAAAGGACAATATGGGTTAAGTTTGTCCTCCGTCTGTGGATAAACCATTTTTGTATAGTATAGTATAGTATAGTATAGTATAGTATAGTATAGTATAGTATAGTAT